>OY740770.1:113253218-113630365 GCA_963513935.1 Aphrophora alni
GCATTAAAATTAAAATGACCAAAGTTTTTGTAATTCTCGCAAAATGGCACAATACATACTTGATGTTGAATTTGACGATGCATAGAATCTCTCTCGTGTTGTTTGTATTAAATAACCAGCTCGTTTTTAGTTTATTAAGATCAACCAAACAATCGGTGTAAATCATGACAACTAGTATTCAGGATTTCAATTGTTTTCCGTTAAGGACAAATACTGAATCACCTTTCGATATCTTAGATGGTAAGTTCACCAATGCCTACACTTCTCAATTCTTCCAAGGTGGTTCCAAATAATATGATCTCCGGCTTGTTTTTGACATAATCTGTAGCCTACTATGATAGTATGTATAATCTGCGCAGGTGTGTTCATTAGAGTAAAGTGGAAATTATCATTGACTTTTATTTTCAAATGCTTAAACTTCAAGTAAGCTTTCATGTACATCCCATAGTCATCAAATACAATTAATCATATACCTAGGTGGTCAGGCTCTTTTCCTGTCCTTTGAAGACCTAGATTAAATATACAAATAATAATTTTAAAATACAATAAAATTAATAAAAACATTTTGAAATATCACGTACAAACAAAAAATAGTGAATATATACACTTTAACTCTTAAGGTTACCCTTTTATTTATATCTTGATTTACACAATAGAAACATTTTTCACTTAGATATGTCTGTTTTTATGTCTATTTTTAAAAATTCCAGAATTGATTAATCCCAATTGCTAAATTCCCTAGCTTTCTAATTAAGCAAGAAAATCTAGCTTTCTAATTAAGTATTTTTGTAAAACAAACACAATTACGAAACTGTTGTATAGAAAGTTTTTAAGAAAAGATGTTTTTAACTTCACTCTGTTATTGAGGGAGTTCTTTCCAATAATACGTCATTTTTTTTTTTTTTTAATTTGGACTCATTGAAAAATTGTAAGCTGTCAATATATACAAGTAAAAAATATATTGACTTATTTTATTGTACACATCATGATCTGCACTTTCTAACATTTAATTCTTAAACCGATTTAATACAATTTCGTCTGGGAAATATACAAAATATTGTTAAACAAAATAACATTTTATTAGTTATGTCACTGAATTTTTATTCGAAAATAAACTAACTTCTTAATATTTAAGTTTACATATAAAACGTAGATATTTCTTTGTATACTGTATAATAAGGAATTTTATTTTATTTTTTTTAAGACAAAGCTTTCTTACTTCGCGGAGTGAATTGAAAGAAAAATAAAATGACAATAAAGTTAAAACTAAATTGGATATGCCTTTGAAGTCTAAATGAAACGTTGGCAAACGCAGTCATTTGAAAAGAAAATGTTAAACTAAATGAAGTTTATCAATTTTGAGGAAGACTGCACAAAATGTTTCAAAAGACAATTCAATTTTATCTTAAAAGTTTAGAGAGTGATATAAATCCGAAAATGAATTCGACCAAAACTAAAAATGTAATGAGATGTAATTAAAATAATTTTAAATTAAATGTAGATAATACTTCATTGGTACTCCTGTCTTGATTGTCAGTTGAAGGATATATTTTTACCTATCATAATCATAGGGATTGAACTAAACATAGTTAATGTAGGGAGACTAATAGTAATGTTTTTGAGGTGAAGATTCAGTAGTCTTCCTAAACAACACGAAAATAATTTAGTAGCAGATTCCTTACACTAAAAAAATTTTAAAAACAGAGTTCCTAATCTGAATACTCTTCATTTTTTGTCTCTCGGTCTATTTGTGTGTTTTCCTCGTTCACCTAGCTTTAAATATGGGAAGTATTTGCAACAACACTCCCGTAAATAACTAAGTTTGTATTGCTGCGATTTGAGCAGCAAATCATTAATAGTTTTATATTATTATTATTAAATATTATTAATAATTATAGATTAGTGAAATTGCATTTCTTTTTGGAGAAGATATTGTTTTTTTTTTAAATGTCAACAATGCTTTATTACTTATTCAAAACATACACAAACAACCATTTAGTACAAATTACAAGATGACAGTTCTGAACCTATTGATCAAAAATTGAAAAGAAACCTTGGACACCATATACCAATCCACCGACTCGTGAGACTTCAAAATGAATGTATCTAATTACATAATATTTTCACTCACAAGCCCCCCCCCACTCCCTCCTATCCCACTAACCAAACTACTTACATCAATATAAGCAATTCTCGTTCTACTGTTAAGCTATAAACTTACACATTGTCAACATGTATTTATGTAACAACATTAACAGAGATACAATTCATTGTCTATTCATCGTTCATTTGTTACACAACGGCTCCCAGTTGGCAGGGATTATGTTATAATTAAGTCTAACAATCGATACAAATGTTCACTGAGAGTAAGCAGAATATACAGCGAAAATTAGTGGAAATTTCGTACTAATGAATACAGTTATATATTTGTCTCATTCTTCAGTGGAATGGATCGATGAAAGAAAAATATATGTACATACATTTTTAACATTGGTTACCTAGTCCAAATTGTGATGAATGACATTTTATTATGATTTATTTGGATATTTCTACACTTAACAAAATAAACAAGGATACTATTTCTACTATTCATACATGATATTTGAATGTATATTCAGGGATTAAATACTTTATTTTTACACTTTTGACAATTATTAAACTACGTGTTACAGAGTAATTAAATTGAGAAGCTGGGTGGAAATTGTCCAAATTTCCCAAATTGCCTTTTCGGGAGAAAGCTTGATTTTGAAGCCGCTAATGCTGTCTATAGGATACTTCAAAAACTACTTCGATATCTTTATAATCAGCGGATCTACTCTATTTTTTGAAGGACTAATATTGCCCTTTTTCCAGACAGCGGTTGAGTCAGAGCGTTAGGTCAGTGCAACAAGTAAGCGTGTGAACATGTGTTCCTTAAACACTCTTCTATTTGGTGAAACAATGTAGTTAAAATGATTGCTGTCGATAATAGTTCCGTTAACTATAAAGAAAGTGATTCTGAAAGTAACAGTTCAAGTGATGACGAAAATATATCTGCTACATCATTGAAAGACAGAAACAAAGGTTATCGCAAGTTGAGTCACGAGTCTTTGTGGAAGAGAAAGACTACAAAGATCAGGAAAGACAGAAGTGACTCGTATGGTCTCACGTACTCATATATAATCGTATGTCTATACGATTATATATGAGTACGTTTATATATGCTAAGAAACGATAAGAGGCCCTAACCTTTATCCACTTCCACTTTTTTCAACCACAGTTTATGTATAACGGACCTACTCCATACCTTACTACATATCAAGATATAAATAAACGGGAAACAGTCACTGACTTGGGTGGCGTTGAAACCACGGTCTTAATAATAATGAAAGTTTATCATAATATATTTGTTACTTTAATCAACCAAATATACAGTAAAAATGTTTATATATGTTATACGATCTCTGAATGTATTTTCTTGGCTTTATTTTAGGCATAATAACGACAAGCACCAATTCGTGAATGAATATTTCCTGTACAAGTTAATTTTCACATACTCCAACAACTTCCACTCTTGTCAACTTCGGTTTCTTACAAATGGGTCACTGCTCTATTTGAAAGACTTCCCCGCTACTAGACACTTAGGAAAAGTATCTCTTTTAATACAATTTGAGTTGTGATGTCAGGTTATCTTATTTGTATTTTCTAAAGTCAAAACAATTTGCTTACAAGTTTCAGTACGTTGCAGAGGAAATAGTATGTTAATGACTTCTATGGGTAAACACCATGGACTTTGAATTATAGTGAATCAGAGAATTCATTAAATAATCAGGTACTCGGTTATTAAACCGTTAATTAGGAATATTATCTCATGTGAGTGATGTAGTCAGAACAAACGGTCTTAGTAGTATTGCACAAACTCTAACCAAGTTAATTACAAATTTTCAGATTAGAGTAGGTTGCAGGGGAAACAACAGTATTTAAGATTGTTAAAATGTGGTTAACTTTATACGCTCTGAATTGTGGTTAATCGGTTTATCAGCCGATTCAATAAATTATCAGTTTCTCTGTTAGTAAACCGGTTTATTTCTCCGTTAGTAAACCAGTTTATTTCTCCGTTAGTAAACCAGCTTTATCTCCATTAGCAAACCAGTTTGTTTCTTCATTAAGTAAACCAGTTTATTTCTCCATTAGCAAACCAGTTTGTTTCTCCATTAAGTAAACCACTTTTTCTCCGTAAAATCACATCATATGAGCTTATCTGACATTGTTGTGTGCTCTGTCATGTCTATCGGAGTACTGCTAGTTGAAGTTATCCGATAGTACTCCGACAGACATGACAGAGCACAACTAAGTCAGACAAGCTCATATGATGTGATTTTATTGTTTTTATTTTTGTGTCAGTGTATGTTTTTGTGTTAAATATTTTTTTTTAAATATAATCAATTACGAGTTCTTCAATGTTAACAAAGTAATTTTCTGATGACGGGGTTACGGCCTCGAAACATGTAAGAAGCAATCAACAACGAAGTCACAAGACGGACCTAAGGTAATTAAATATTTTATTTAAATTGTGACTTGGAACCAAAAATATGCTTATTAAACCAGTTTGTTTCTCCGTTAAACCTATCGGTTTTTCTTTAAATAATTGCTCGTTTATTGAGCAGTAGTATCAGTTATTTATTTAGTATCATTACCGTATATTTAAAAGTTATTATGTTTATCAGGAATCAGTTAGTAGTTAATAATTTTATAATCAGGGAACTGATGTACAGTGCGTCAGTAATTCAACGAACCTTAAGTATATGTAACATGTTTCACAGTAAGGTAACAACTTCAATTCATTATCTGCAAATTACACACACACACACAAACGTCACAACGGTTCCCAATTGACAGGAGCCATGTACACCAACACTAACACTAGAGATCTAAGAGTCTAAGAGCAACTACAATGTACTGTCAGAATTAGTAATAACCAGTTTAAAGTTATGTTTTCTCGTACCCTCTTCCAAACTGAGCGAGTGATCACATAGAATATTAACATTGGCTGCTCAATTTCTAAAACATTTTGTCTTTTATACTACTGCTTGAGGCAGATAAACTTATAAAAAGGAAATAGGAACTCCAGTTTGTACAGATCAAAACCCCAAATCATCTCCTATTTTAAAAAAATCACACATTTGGACTATTGGAAAAGTTATTGACATTGTGGTAAATTACAAAAAAAAAGAAAAAAGAATTTGTACATATTAATTGTCAGTTATCCTACAACCCACATGTGTTACTAAAAAGACATAATATAGTTGTGTTATTGAATAAACGAACGAAAACCTTGAATGAAAATTCCCGAAAACCACAATTAAACTCGGCGTGTATTGTACCTCTGAAGATGATAGCATTGCTACTGAAATATAAGCCTATATAAGGTAAACTTAACTATACAGTCTTTGTGTTGTTAGTGTTTTATTGTGGTTTTGGTGAATTTTCTTTCATTAAATATTCACCGTAATTCTTCAGTGATTCATGTGAACAAAAATCAAGAACGGTACTTCTAATTTGTCTTCATAAGTTAACTTTTTTTTTAAATTTCGGGATTGGCAAATGATCACAATTAAAAAAAAAATCATATAAACTTTTATTGTTTTCCAGATACATAAAAAAATATTAAGTAAATACAAAATAAATGCATATCCAAAAAGAGTTCTGCGTTTTTCAGTGTTTTTTTCTAATACACTAACAAAACATATCCGGATATCGGTTCTTTAGAACTTTTTGCTTATTTCTACCATCTGAATATATCTGTATAAATTACATATAAGTTACTATAAAACAAATTCTTGATCCCCAATTTATAATAAATAAAAATTAACCTCTTCTGAATATCATTTCGGTAATTTTAAGTTTATTACCAAATTAAGGCGTGTTCAAAATATTTTGTACCCAAGCGTTTGCAAATAGCAATGGCTGTCCATTTAAACCAAAATGTATGAATTTAACCATTAGCTGTTTGTAATTACTGAAACATTTTGAGTTATGAATATACAGTGGAGATATGATTAAGTGGTAAGTTTACCCTGCTGGGGTGTCAGAGATCCGTTGTGGAGTGCTGATCTCAACTATAACATAAGCCGTGTTGACAGGGAGTCGTGTAGTAATACACAACTATTGTGTTTGTCGTAATGAAAACGTCACATTTAAAAAACTTAATTTATACGAGGATTTTGATAATGCATCTGTATTATAAACATAATATCTATGTTAAAAACGTTTATTCATGTTATATTAAGACACATTTATTGAGGAAAAACTCAAAAACCTCCAGTATAAGTCAAAACAACCAACAACAAAAGTTGGTTTCCTAACAAAGCATTGTTAGAGGAGAAAACAATATAGTCAGACTTAAAATCACTCTCTGAAGTGAAAATTTAATTTTCTACTTTTAAAACAAAAGTATTTTAAATATAAAATATACATCAAACCAACCAGTTTGATAATACTATACACGCAATTTCCCATTATTCTATTCCTCAAAAAATGTTAGCTACAATCTTAATGTGGAATTTAAACTGAAAGAAACAAAATAAAGTGAAGACGATTTTGTTTATTCAAAGTAACTCTAACGTCAATATAGTGACATAGCTAAAACGAAACCCCCTCCCCCCTTATCTTTATGTCAATACAAGTACATTTATATTTTTTAATGACAGAAATACGTTTTTAGCTTAAAGATAATCAGAATTTCATTATTGATTTATGATTATGTTCAATGTAATTTATCTTAACTCACAAAGACCACTAAAATGATTTATCATACAAACCTCGATCTTAATTTAAAAACAAGCTTACAGAAACGTTTTGCTACTGGCTGAGACCGTGTGCGACGCTGTATATAATAATATACGTGGTGTCCTCTATAGTCTATTGCACCATTATATATAAGCCGTTGTTGAATCCGTAGGACCATTGGAACACTACAAAGTCGCATCAACGATATTTTAATTTTATCATTTGTATTAACATTGCCTGCCATTGTCTATTTTACTAGAAACACTTCATTTCATAATGTAAGGTAATTAAAATAAGAAAATGAAACCTAACTTCTGACTAAATGAAAATGGTTCATTTTAGTATTTCTCAAATTGATTAACTACTTTTGGTCCAGTTCATGAGTTCGTTTGCGCTCGTACAGCCGGCTTTATTTTAAATTTAAAAACGTTTCAGTCTTTTACAAGAGATATTTCAACCACTCACATTATCTCTCTTCTTTATATTTTGTTACATTTATGACAACATTATAAAATTTGATATTTAATATTTACAGCATTGCATGTTTTTGAGAGAGATTGCAAATTATAAATTCCGTAACGTCAATTATTCAAATGCGTTATATATTGCACGATGTATTGTAAATGGTGATTTCAATCAGCTGGACGAACACAAAACACCACAAATAAGCGATTAACTAGTCCAACAAACTGTCAACTAACGATTACTGAGAACACAATAAATCAACAACGCTACGAAGCGTAACTAACAACATGTAATTAAACAACAATTACGACACCTCTTTATTTTTGCACTCTTTTTTTGGAATAACCGTGTATTTTAACGAAGGGGAAATTTTACTTTGCGCTGAAAAGATAAAAATTGCCAATCGTCATAACGATTCGAATTATTGTATTTGAAGTTCGATCGTAAATACAATCGATTTAGTGGATTTTATGAATGGTTAAAAATAATATTGCTTATGGGCAACCACTGTATATAGGAAACTGCTATTTTGTCTTATTGAAAAGCTCCACTGTGTAAGAAATCCAAATTTGGAGATGTATTTATATAAAACCTTATCTTCAGCATTTAAATTTTGTGTTTTCTCCGTCTTATTGAACCACTAAATATCACATTTGAGATTGTATATTTTAGAAATCTTAAAAAATTTTTTTTTTTTTTCGTATTATTGCCACTTATAATTATTTACAATTATATATTGAACTAGTCCAAAAGGATATTCGCAATATTTGTTTAATTTGTATTAAAAATATATTTGGAGAAGTCTGTTTTATAAACTGAAAATTCCATATTGTGGATTGGTTCAGCGGAATTGAGTTTTGTTTTCTTCATCAAGACCTTTAAAATGATGTCTCAGAGGCCCTCCGTTACAGTTTAAGATATTGAAGTTGATCACAAGTCCCCCCTAGAATAAGGGGAAAGCGGCACCTAATTATAGACAAATTATTAACAACTGAATTATTACAAGAACAAAATTCTATTGGAATTGTGTGTCCGTGATAAAATTACTATTTCTTTTTTAAAAAAAAGTCATATCGCTTCTTATTAGAAAACCATTTAAAGTAGTAAACAATACTCCAAAACTGATTGCTCCAGTACCTAACCAAACCTAATCTAACCTGACCTAACCTACTTAACCTAACCTAACCTACTCTACTTTCTATTTTAGAGAGGAAAAGTAATCACTTCCGCTTTGCATTGTTTTCGCTACTTATTATTACAAATAAAGTTATCACTCTAAAAGAGTTAAAGTTTTAAAATGTTTTGTAGCTCCCAAAATTAAATTTTTACGATATCCCAATTTTTCTATTTTATTAATGTGTTAAAAATTTCAAGGAAAATGATCATTTGGGACCCTGGCGTTATAAGAAGTGTAATTATAAAAAATGAAAAATCACAGAGGTTTAAATATAGGCTTAGAGTATATATACTGTACACACAAAGCTACAAAAATATTACAAACTTTCTAATACACCCACTCACAATTTAAATACTAACCAATCAAAACTATTCATTACCAAAAAATGTTAGTTCGGTAGTTGCCAATAAAAAAGTGAAAATGAACCACGGATGACGCCTTAGATTTTGAAGCTTATTTTAAACAATACATATTTTGAAATAAGTCTAAACATGAGTCAATTGTGTTAAAACTCCATTAAGTTTATGTATTATAAGCTGAAATTAACTTTAAATTTTTGGTTGTTAAAGTCAGGTTTGTGGAAATTAATCCTTAACGATTATTTTATATTATTTGTAATTTTAGGACTCATATTTTGGTAAATAAAGTGCACATTTCAAAAAAAAATTAATGTAATCGGTTGAGCCAATTTTGAGAAATTAAGCTCCACGCCCGATTTTCATGTTTTTTTACCGTTAACTAACAAGCAAGGATTTTTTGAAAGATGGTTACCAACTATTTTTGTTTGAATACTAAAGGGTTACATATAGAAAAATAGAAAACAATCTCGACATTTTATCAAAATATGTCCATTTGCAAAGTTTGATTTATATCGGTCCACTTTTTGGACTTCAGAACACTTCACACTTCAGACATCGTTCCAAAACCAATATTTTGTTTAACTTAAATGATCTCAAAATAAATATTTCTTCTCTAAATTCGACACCGGTTATTGCTTTATACTTATAAGTCACAAAATAAAATGAAACAAATAGTTCCAGTTGTTACGCGTTTACTTAAAATACACACATCAAAGTACAGGATAATTTTGCTTTCAATAATATGTACACTTGAGACGATAAAAAACAAAAGTGTTTTGTATAAAAAAAATTTTAATAATATTATATACATTATTCAAGCTTTATTCTTTTTCATAATTATCACAAACGAAAAAAAGTGAGAAGGGTTGGGAACAAGGGGGTGAAATCAAGCCTTGTTACTAAAATTAACGACAAATAAATTACCCTTGTGTGTAGATTAGTTGCGAGAAGGATAAAAACCCTCGTTAGTTATTTCACCTTCAATTAAGTTGGGATTTTCTATCCACGTGTTAAATAATAATAACGCATTGTTAGAAATTAATGAAATACCATGCTTACCCGAAGTTTCCGGTGATGAGTCTGTCAATAATTTGCAGATTGTTAATTTCAAGCACATTTTTCAGAGTATATAATATTTTATTAAAATCGACGTTGAATGAAACGATTTTTTGTTTGGATACTTTCAGTAAAATTATATCAAAATCATTGAAGCCGATTTTGTGACAATTTTAATCTTATGAGAGCTAAACACAAATTTTTATGTATAGAAAGATGTAAAGAAGTGCAAATTATGTTTATGTTCATATATCAAATTTAATTAAAATCTGTTCACATGTTTGGGCTTTATAGCACTGCATATGCGACAGAGAAACCGCCATCATTTCAAAAGCTATTTTTAAAACTCAGAGAACCTCCAAATAAAATACCTGCAAATAACTCGAATTCAATTTTTATTCAATAAAACTGGCCGAATTGGCCAATCGATTTCACTTTTACGACCTATTCAATGGTTACGAAATTGATAAATCAAAATCGTCCTAACTTTATGAGCATGAAGATTGTGTTGCGCCATTGTGTTGGAATAAACACAAGAGTTCCTTTAGAGTAATATGTTGTTAGTCATTTGATAGCTCAATACTTAAAATAAACATCGCCATTCAAAATATTATTTATAAACATGGTCCAAAAATACATTTATGTATTTTTTTGTAAATTTTGGTTTGTCTTTATCATTCACTCATAAAAAAAATCCCAAAAGCAAAATAAAAACATTTCAAAACGTGTGCTCATAATAGCGGCACATCACTTAAAAAAGTTTCCAACAATCCGTGTTTAAATCTGTCCTAAATAATATCAAAATTAAACAGGAGCTGGTTTCTTCTCAGCCACCGTGTCAACCATACCCTAAAAACAACTATACAATAATATGTATGTAAGAAAGTAATGTAAGTGTCAAAATCACAACCTGCATTCTTAACATTTATGCCCATAAATATATTATTCAAGCTTGAGAGGATGCAATTAACAAAAACAACTGTACTTACTTTGCATATGTAGCAAGAAAATAAGGAAGCAAGTGTTTCATTTCGATTTCTAGCATTTTTATTTCTTGTAAGACTGTTAATACAGTAGCTGTTACATCTAATTAATATGTGGTTTAAAAAATTATCTGTTTAAATCAAAAGCGGTAATAAACTATTCAAAAACAGTGCATTCGTTCTCACACAACCATTCACAAAATTAAATATTAAGAAAAATTGTATTTGTCTTCATCTACCAAATTTTGTTTTCCAATTTATTTCTAATGAGAGACAAGTCTCTATAGGTATGTCGCTTTCAATTCAGTGGCCATCATTGAGAACTCAATTTCAATAAATACAGTTTACGTACATACAAAAAAAAAAACTTTGGTTTTGTCCATTGGTGTGTAAAAAGGTTTGTTAAATGTTTGGATTAATTCCAGATATATCATTTCAAACTCAGGTGACCTTCAGAAATTTCCCAATTGGGTTCTCTATCTCGTTGTAATATATTCAGATAAAACATTGTCATTGCCAAAACATTTCTTCTGCTACATATTTCATTGAACACCACTTGGTGCTGATTTATCATTCCTAAGTCATTGTTCTCTTTCACTACTGTTTTTTAACATCGCTTACAGGTAGAGTTAGTGTAAAAATAAAACAGATTTTATGTATGAATTGACAAATAATATTTGTCAATATAACGAAAGAAATGCTTTGTTACATTTTGAAATATTTTTACCTATATTTCACCTATGCCATGATTTTGTGAAATAAATTGTCCAAAAAACTTAAAACACAACCATATACAATAACTCCAAATTCAGATTTTGTTCAAAATTTAATTTAGCTTTATAGATTAATATTAATAAAATGTTGGTTCTCCATTGTGGCTTTGCTCCGCCTCCCGTAATAATGTGTTACTTAGTTAATAAAATGTTCCGACTGAGATTACCAATTATGTATCATTTTAGTCATCTTTTGAATGGGAATTTTTTCCTTTAATTGAAATATTTATTTATTTTTATAAAGTATTAAATATATATATGAGAGTATATATATACTTTTTGTAAACCTCTGAGTAGTGAGTACACTGAAACTAACCTTGTAAATTGTTTATTTGTGCTTGCAAATATTTTATGAAATTTCACTGTATCAATTCTTAATCTATAACTCATAAACTATTGGGATATTTGAATACTAGGTGTTTTTTGTAGATAATAAATTTTTTATAAAGCAAATAAAATTTTAATATTTTTTTTTTATTTTTTTTTTTATTTGAAACATAAAATAAAACTTTTTGGATTTTATTTTCTCCAACAAATACAAATAATAACTTTCCTTTCAATTTAATAATAATTTCTTAAACTACAAGGCAGAACCAATTATTTACCTAACTATAATTTATTCTAATATTTTAAACCCAATTTGATTTAATTAATATTTTAATACAAGATTTAATTCGAATTTACGATTTAATGAATTTAATTTTTAATTAATAATACAAATATTTTATCTAATCTAACATCCTAAGTAACCCAGTATTTTAAAATAAATTTATTTGAATTTATTTCAGGCAAATTTAATCAGGGACTAACGTATTTACGTTTCTACCGACCTTTTCACAACTGTCCAGGCGTCGCGACGTTTGATATGAAGTCCGCGAGCGTTGTTTAGCGATGGCAGGCTACAGATGCTCTGCGTGCTGGTTAAGTTGTCTCGTTGATGAAGGTTGATCCCTGTAGGGTTGTCTGGAAGAATGTTGGATGAATTTTTAAAGATGGTTGTGGTGATGTCGTGTCTGAAGTCCCGGTTCGGCTATTCTCTCGACGTTAAAGTTGCATGTCCAAGTGGTCGCCTGGTGATGTCCTGGAGTCCTATCCGGAAGCTATACGAATCACTCCATGTATCAGCTACATAGAGAAGTTATGTTACTTCTCCAGAATAATCCAAGTTAGGCCAACTTTGTAATGACTAAGTTGCCACTGACGTTCTTGTAGATTATAGTTGTGTCTATTGCTGCATTCCAAAAAATATCGCAATGACGTATGTTCACACTTGTTATACAAATTATTATTAGGTTAACTAAGAAAATACTTAGCTTTTTGCATACTATGGTATTTTATAAAAAACGAGATCAAGGCTCGATGTGTTCACTTACATCGCAGAAATATCAAGGCTCTCGAGTTTCCCCGAACAATCGTTTATATAGACTCATCTTCAGCCAGCCCCTTCTACCGTACAACTCTTATCTCTCTCCGTGCAGTTTTGGCTATTGAAAATCCTTTTCCTTTGTAACTCCTCCAGGGTTTTCCCTATTTTATTGAGAGTGACATTTTTGAATTCAACTCGTTGTCTTCTTTACCCACGAACTCGAGTGATGTTCGTACGATTCTTGGTTCGCGTACACGACCCGCGCCCGTTTTCCCGTGGCGATTTCTCCCGGAAAAGTCTTTGTTTTTTGTTTTTCCCGGTTTTTTGTTTTCACTTCTTTATGTCCTTTTGGTTTGTGTTAACTAGCCGGATTTTCTCTTTTTTTCTGCTTCTGGTTGTCTTGCTGTAGGGTTAGGGAGTTAAACGATTTTCTACAAACTTGGGCTTTCCTTTACTCCCGAAACATATTTTAAATACTGGATTATTTTTACATAACTACGTTATCAGCATACTATTTAGCATTTTGAGTTAATAAAAGTTTAAGTTTAACTTTTTATCTTGCTATAAAGGTGCGAATTCTGTCACCTTTTTCCTTTAATAAAATTTAAATTTTTTCTTTTTAATTATACATTTTGTTTATCATTACTAAAATTTGTTTTGGTTAGAATTTAAAAAACTTTCTTTTTTATATACTTTTTTATCATTTGAACTTAGTGGATTAACATTAACTTTTTTATTTAACGAAACTTCGCAAAAACTTATTTCACCTTTATTTTAGGCCTTCTTATGAAAAGCCTGAAAAACCTTTTCTTTTTCAATTTAGAGGAATTTTGAATTTCTTTACATACTTTAATAGTCTGTATTTTACGTAACTTTGTGACTTTATATTATCTAATCTTGCAGTAAATACACCCGCGGTTAGCGTAATGCATTTCCTGAAGATATTTGTTTTTATTTAATTTCTGGATTTTGGCTTCCCGTATTAATTTTTAAGTATTTTTTACAAGTCCTTATTCCTTTTCGAACAGGCAGGGTCCAAGAGTTTAACTTAGCCAGATAACTACCCTCCCGCGTCAACATGATTTTCGTGACCTACATGCGGCTTTAGCCCGCGGTAAGTCCGGACATTTCAAATTTATAAAATTAATTACAAATTCAAAATCCAGGACCTACAACGGGTTGTGTCCGTTGTAATATATATATTAATTATATTTTTTATTTATTATTTTTTTATTATTATTATTTATTATAATTATTTTTATTTATTTATTTTTTAATTATTTTGTTTTGTGGCGTTAATGTTACTACAATAAATCCATGGGATAGGCAATCACAAGGATGTTGCCCGCCCCATGATTATGTAGACCCACGCGCCAGATATATAAAGAAAGAGATGTGTGATTTACACTAAAAATTAGTGAACTAAAAAATACACTAGATATAGGTGGTAAGTTGAGGTTGGAACGATGTAGCTTATTAGCCATAAAACATGTGTAATTACGGCGGGTTGAGCAGAGGGTTTAGGAAAAAAAGGATTAAGAATTGGTTAAGTGGTAATTAATGAATGAGCAACATGATCCTAACAATTACCCTTAATTTTATAAAAATATATCTTTGATACCAAATACAATGCAAGTAATGTTGTACTTGACCAAACACAAAAGGCAATCAAAATGCTTAAGAGGAAAGAAAAATTACAACTCATCCTATACTAACAATAAGACAAAGATTAATAAAAAACGACTATGAGAAGAATACGAATGCTTGACCACTGACAAACATAGTAAAATTGACTTACAGAACCTAAAATGTTAGTAGGTCAACAAGGGACTGAAGGAGTTGAAAAGCGGTGGAAAGGGTGTAGGGCTAGGTAAGGTCGTTGGTTCTTTGGTTTTGTCGGTATCGTGCTGAGGGGCATTACAGCCGACAAAAAAGGCCAAAAGTCATACATACGCCGGTAACACATTGATCAAGGTCAAATAACGAGTTTACATTTATATACAAAAAAAAATTGTGCACATACAGTAGGGGGGGGGGGTAACATTACAAAATTGAATAACCAAATTATTGGTTAATGCCAACACCATTATTATAACCCACAAAAAACAAGTATACAATTTAATTACTTAAACTAAAAAGACCGAGATTGGTGATAGAAAAAAAACGTAACTGGTGTGTTTCAAGGGGTGACATTTTATATGGAAGTCAGGGTTTATAAAGAATGTGATTGTAATTAAGGGGGGTGTATGAAATGATTAGGGTATTAGGATGAAATTGATAGGGTATGATTTTTGGGTGTGGGGGTTGGGTAAATGAGTGATAAATGAGGTTTGAAAGAGGAAGTTTAGATTATATCGGGGTTTATCATCATGCAGTGGTAGGCGGATCGGTCGGGCGACCAAAGCGAGGGGAAGTATCACAAAAAAATGGAAAATTGGAAAACAAAAAGGCTTTAAAAAATAATAATTCCCCCCCCCCCCAAATAAAAGTGTAATACCATTCCACCCACAAGGGAAAGCCAACGAACCCGAGACTGCATTGAGCTTTGCCCTCTGGAAGGGGTGGATAAAAAAAAGGAGCGGAAAATTCCTAAATGGCTTGTTCCACGAAGGCGACGTTTCTTAGAGGTGAGCCCTTAGCAAAGACGCACCTTATTCATACTCGGTCGGCATGACAGACAAAAACCGAGTAGGGGGGCGGTTATATGGGGGTGTTAATGGACGGTGGAGGTATAGTGTTTAGTGTGATGTGTAAAATGTAGGGAAAAGAAGGAAGAATTGGAAAAATACTAAACTAATATAACCTAAGCTAATGGAGATTGGCCCAGGTGTCGAGATAAAAGTATAAGGGGGGCTGTGCTTGGGTTGTAATAACGGCAGATGAATACTTAGGCCCGAAAATTCCGTCCACCCGCAAAACCCGAGTTGGACAAACCTAAATACCGGTGAGCCCGTCCAATGAAGTCCGCAAGGCTGACGGAGAGTCTCGGACCTATAAAATAAATTTTAAAATGTCAGATATACGGGAATTACCTAAGGGTGAAAAATGGATGCCATCATTCAACAAACATGAATCCGGTAAATTCCGGTCGGCGGTCTCGTCATATACTGTCACATCATTGGCTGATAAGGTTGCTAGGGAAATATTAAAGGTCTGAATAGTTGAAATTTGGTTAGTTTGGGTACAAATTGTAGGGAAACACGGGAGTTTAAAAATGGAAATTGAACCAGCAGGGTTCACCCGAAGAATAAGGCTCAGGAATGACACAAAATTGGACTGTAAATGTTCATCTCTGCGTCTCAAAACGTCGTCCGTACTAATAATAAGTACGACATGTGCAACCGGAAACCAAGAGTGAAGGTTGTCTTTAATAAGGGTTTTGAGCCCAGGGACTGTGAAGCCGGACAAAACCCCTGGAAATAGATTGAGCTCGGACCCGGAAGGTCTCGTACACTCTGAAGTTTGGGTAATGTTCGGACATGACTATCCCCCAGGACGGTAATTGAATGAGAGACCCCGTCCGGGGTAGTATGGGACCGTGCGATGATTGAAATCATTAATTGATTATTATTGGGCAATTGCAGAACAATAATTTTTTTGAATATTTATGAATATATTGAAAAACTGAAGGGGTTTGCGGAAATCTGTGTAATGAAAAAATATGACACATAAAGGGTTGGGTAGCCTGGGCAATGAAAAGGCGCATAAGTAAATATTCATAGTCGTTATAGGGAGGGTAATTATATTGCATAAGTAAATGCAATAGTTAGTAGGGGGGGGGGGGGTTGTTAGACTAAAGTAAAAAATTAAATAATTTTTAAGTAAAATAATCGAAAACAATTTAGAATGTATAATAATTAATTTAGGACATAAGAATTTAATGTTTGCTTCTCTTAGTTGAATCGTTAATATATTGTGACATAAAAATTGATTTACACTTGGTGTTCAATTGATTTTTAGGAGCTAATTTTAAATCGTTGTTGACGATAAAGAAGAAGTTATTGTGACTAAGGAGTATTTTATCCCTCTCAAACTAACAAAAATATCAACGGCTTTTGTGTAAGTGTGCGAATGAAAATTAGCACAATTGTATAAATCAGACTTGTTTTCCTTATTGAGCACAACTGTTGATTATAAACTACCTTATACTTCCACACTTTTGTTCTTTATCTCCGGCTAATATATTCAACAAAACATTGTCGCTGCCAAATTATTTTTTCCACTACATATTTCACTGAACCCGAGCTTTGTGCTGTTCTATCATTTTCTCCTTACACGACTCGTTTTTAAAGGTTTTAAAAAGCCAAAAGTTTAAATTTAATGTAAAAATAAAACAAATTTTTTGTTCAATGCAGTAATAAATAACAATAAAGGAGGAAATATTTTCCTTATTTGTGAATTTGTAATAGAGAGATTATAGGTACCGTGATCTCTACCATAGAAACGGCATTGACCAACATAACGTACAAAACTGATAATTATTATTATCCTCTCTAATAATTATTATTCCTTGGAAGCATTATTCGGTCCTATTACTTAAAATAGAATTTAAGAATGTGGGGAAACTTATGTTTTGGGGGATGACGATAAATATTATTTTTCTTAGTTTTTTTTTTTTTTTTTTTTTTTAATGGGCGTGAGAAAAGTAATAGAGTATTTTTGAACCAGTTATTAGTGCCGTTGCGTTGAATAGATGATATTCTACCCACCACATTTTAATTATGCCTACTAATTAACACAGTCTTAAAAATAAGCAATACCTGTTGATAGAAATGGAAATGAAACAAACTATTCCTCATTTGTTTCCTATGTATGTATATAGACTTGTCATTATGGTTTAATTGCCTCCTCTAGAACTAGACCTAAATTTTAAAGCACATGCACGTTTTCACTGCAAGGTGTGTACTTGACAATCTCTTTACCCTCATGCAAAAATTAGTTTTTACTTTATGGTTTGTACAGGGTAACTAAATATACTTGCACCCCCTTCAACTTTTACAATTCTTCAGATGGCTTAAAACAATGGCATATGATCATATTATAGTTCTTACATAAAAGGTCAATGAGAACAACATTACATGAAGATAATTGGATTGGGACACTGTAATTAATATGTGGGGAGTTAATTTTATTGTATTGTTAAAGCTAAAAAGAAAACTCAACTTAGCACTTTCATTTTATAATTATTTGTGGATCTTCTCAGGTAAGAGAAGGTACCCCAAAAGTTCTAAATTTTGGGGACTTTGGTCCATCATGCGTTTGGCGACTCAACATTTTTAGTAGGATGTATGATTATATGGATCTATGGTTATATGGATATATGGTTATGTTATACCTGTTTTTAAAGGTCTTGCCGAGTCTCAACATTCAAACAAAAAAAATGGTAATAACCTAATTGTACTAAAATAGTTAAAGGTTAAAAATCATTCCTTCTTAAATATTTAGTTCAAACCCAGTAAGGTTTGTGTGTATTTATGAATGGTTATTTAGTAAGTAAAACGTTACCTTGCATTGACGAATGGTGGTGTTTATTGTTATAAATTTAGTGTTAATTCATTTCGTTATTGAGGTTTCATAATTGTTGTTTACTAGAGTGAATTAAAGTTTTTTAATGTTTATTTTAATACTAACTTTTGATTATCTATATTGAAGTGTTTAATTTCAATATCCAAAAAAATGGAATTTTTTATCGACAATAATTTTAAAGGCGTAGTGTTTATTAATAACCGTTATTTTATTTCCTATTTTCAAAAGTTTTTTATGTAGTTTTCCTATTAAAATGATATATCATATGACGTTCGATTTGAAAATAAATAACTTACACTCTACACCCCACCCTCTTAAGTATAAAGTTCAAAACTTCCATTCATAAAAACAGTGTCTCAGTATAAAAAGATTACCACAACTTATGTTTAGGGTTATATAAAGATAAAGGGAGTAGGTGTGCACGTTTCTTTTCAACCAGACGGTATAATCGTATTTGTTCTATATACATTACTATATTATTTATATAAAAAAAACACAATTATAGATGTTTTGTGATACATATTTACCTAACACAGCAAATTATATATTTATTTTATTCATAGAAAAATAAACCTTCACAGTTACTCATTTTTGTTTTGTTTTGAAATATTGATGTTTTAGATAAATCAAGATATTTAAATTCTAACTTAGCAAAAGAATCTGCGTTCAAAAAATATATATTTCTTATTTCAAATATATTATTTTCATATTTTACAAACATTCAATACAAAACGTTTTACCCGCATTATGAAGTGTCTAAGAAATATGTTACTGGAGTTGAATATTTTAAAATGTAGCGTGGTCTTTTTAAAAAACTTCTTTCCCTCTCTCTAAAGTCTATAAAGATGTCTGTGTGGTTGACGTTTATGATCTTACATGGGCAGTGCAATTTCTTTTCATTGTTTACAGTAACAATGTCACCCCATTGTCCCCATCCCGTCGCATCTTTTTACGGTTGTGATAATTATGCAAAAGGGAAAAAAACAATAATGATGTATATAATATTAACAATACAGTTACTTTTTCATATTCGTCACATGACTTTGTTTACACTTACAATGCGTTTCGAAGTATCTATTCCATCTTCAGAGTCCTCGCTCTTACGATTTTGATACATTTTTGCTCAAATATAGTTCTTAAGTACTCTAACACTGTTCGTCATCTTCACAAAAATCCACTTCTTGAGTGAGTTATCAATGAAAATCATAAACATTGATCATTGAATTGTTATAACAATTTGTAGTTCATCAAAATTGGCCCTTCCGATTTCAGTCAAATAACTAATGTACAAAAACGACCTTTGATCGCTATCATTTAAACTTGATTTCATCTTATAAATAGTAGAATCGAATAATTTTGTTTGGTTAATATTTTGATTGTAAATGGATGGATGAGAAAGTTATTGCTATGTTATTAAACCATATATTTGATACATGGGAATATTTAGGCTTATATTTTAAGATTTGGGAGTTAATAAGGGATGGGAGTTTAAGTTTATATTTTACCCACTCTGTATACATAATATATGAATTTAACTTCATCTTGAACTAGATGGCGGATATAAATATTTATTCTTTTTGGATGTTTTTGCAGACTCTCAAAGACGCACTTGAAGTAAGGACCACTCCAACTAGTCGGGACGTGTGAAGTGCTCTCAGAAATTTAAAAATCCTTTGACTCTCTTGCTTGTTAGTTTTGAGGCCAAATATATAATAATAAATAATAAGTAGTTTTTAAATCAATATGTCATGTGTAAAATTTAAGAATTAATATTAAGACTATTTTCAAATTTTAATGTTTTTTTTAAACTAGTAATATGATATTATTTGAATTTTGTAATAAAATAATGTTCAGCAAAGAAACTGCGTTTGGCCTAAATTGGTACATAATTAACAAAGATTGTTATTTTCATTATTTAAGATAAATTGAAAATGGTGTATGGATAAATGTAGACTGCGTGAAAGGGTGATTTCATCGTACTAAAATACCAAGAAATTGTAAAAAAAAGGTATCTTGATAAGGGTTAAGTATGTAGAATAATAATTTTTCACAAGAAACGCTCATGTTTCGTAAAAAAATCTTTGTTTTTAAACTTTGAATCACAGATTTTACAATATTAAAAAAAATTAAAATATTCAAATAACGAAGTATTTTGGATTATTCAGAAAGAAAGTATTTTGTAAAAAGTAAGGAATTTTATTATAATTTCAACGAGGCAAATTGTTAATATTAAAAAGTAAAAATGGGTTGTTTTTTAGCTCTATAGGCTCTCGTAATGAAATTAAAACTTGCATTTTCTGATCAATTTGCTATAGAGGTAACAATACTTTTTTCCAATTTTGACCCGTTAAGACAGGATCAATAATTTAGGTAGTGGAGATAAAAATATATAAGAAATTTTACACAATTTTAAGCCCTACTAAAATGATGTTTTGATCATTATTAATTAGATTTTTTTTTTTTTGTATATGATTTACTTAATGTGTTAAGAATAAGTAGATTTTAGACTTGTCTTTATGTTCTACAATACTCCACAGCCCAAATCAGTGGAATCTTTTTAATCGAATTTATAATGTCGACATATTTTGGCCATATCTCGAACGTGATTGTCTGTATTTTTTCTAATAATTTACAGTTTAGGGATAGCTGTTTTAAAAATAAAACTAAAAATCTTTTCATATCAAATTTAACAATTATGATCACTTTGCTGGAATGTGCCCTTTAGCTGCAAATTGTATTGGTCTACCATTCCTCAAAAATACAAGTTCAGAAAAATTGTTAGTAAAAATTCAAAACTCGACCATGTAGTTGTTTTAAAAGATGGAATTTCTCATAATCAGTTCTATCTACTTCGTCCAAAATTGAATAAAATGTGACGACTAACAAATTAAACCAGTCAAAAATAAAATGTTCAGAAGTTAAGGGGGAGAAGGAAGAATGAGTGTTAGAGCAATCAAAGCAAGTTTATTAAGTACAATTTTATGAGTGTGTTTTTTTTTTTTTTTAAATTCACAAAACGTTGATAAACACTTATATATTACCTCTCACAATAAGTACTCGAGGAATAAATAAGTATTAAAATACTTAGAATTTTGTTTCTCACATGACATTTTATAAAACTAGCAAAGAATACTACATGGTTAGTATTTGGTTTAGTGAAGAGAGTCTAATAAAATTAAAACACCTTTTTCCATGTTTATTTAATAAATTTACTTCAGAAATTATAGTTTTGGTAGGTTATTTTTATTCAAAGTTGTCAAAATTATGTTCCATTGTGGCTGTTGTTGATATATTGTATTCTCTGCTCTTAATGGTTGACAGTTTGTTTTACTAGTTAATTCCTTATTTGTGAGATTTTGTATTCATCCATCCATTCTCCATTACCATTTTCAGTAAGACACAATATATTTTACATTTTTCAAATTGACGTTTTAGGTGGCTAGTTTTGTGTTATTGGCGATTAATTAATATACAAAATTTAGCTATGTGATCTATTTAAAATAAAGGCAGAAAAGTTCATAAAATGTCCGTCAATCCTATCATTTAAAAAGAAGTTCTGTGTACAGTAAACTTCACTTCTTGAATGTTTTTAACATATATTTAGAAACTCTTATACTTAATCTGACTATTGCGCAATATGTAACGTAACACAATATCCCGTTAAAATAATAATAATAACAGTAAATAATACCACAGATACTGTATACTTGAACAAAACACCTCACAATGTGAAGTAATAAAAATTAATTACTCTGTGGGTGGCTAACTCCTTATATTGTGATAGCTATCTTGTACACGTAATTGTATAAACCTTGGACTGTTAACTAACCTTTACTTCCACCACTAATCGTAAATTTATGGCTAACAGTCTAATTATTTGGAAGTATAAATGATTCAATTACTGTTTATATGTTTAACTAACTAACATTGATGCAGATATCCTAGTTGTATGAAAAAGACACCTAGTTTTTGAAAAAATCCCAGGGAACAAAACTTTTGAACTTATGAAAGTATGATTTAATTTGATATAATATTTGTAATTCTATAAAAAATTTATGGGTTTCTATTTACATAAATGAAAGGTAATGGGGTAGTTTTTTAAAAACAATTTCGTTAGTTCAACACTTCCTGTGGGAGAGGCGTAGAAAAGGTTAAAATTGCATTTTAATATTTTGTGTAGTTAGACTGCTTGTTATATTTTGTACAGAACACTAATTTTAATACTTCTGATTGCGGGTTTTTTTTCTAATTGGGGCAATAACTTTCATATCTTTGGAACCGTACAGTAACAGAAAAATTTGTAACCAGCGGTTGTATAAACAATAGATAGTTTTAATTTAGCCTTATTTATGAGCCTATAACTTACTAAGAAAATTGAAGTCCTATTTTAAGTAGAAGATGATTTTTTACAACTAATGGGAACAATTATTTATCAGGTTTTTAAATTTTATTTTCCGTTCATAAATAGTGATTAATTTTAACATTTATTTCACGTTTCCAAGGCAAGGAAGACAGTATTCTAACTAAACATTCAGCATGTGATACGAAGTAATAAATAAAATGGTGAGAAATATACACACCTACTGAAAATACAGCTGTGCCAGGAGGTTTCGTGTACATGTGACATCATAGTTATTGAAACAACATCTTCTACTGTATTGTACAAATAAGTGTTTATTATGGAAAATTGTTATTTATTTCAATCGGTTATGGAAGTATTCACTGATTTTGCTCATTACAGTGAATAGAGTATAACGAGCAGAAAAAACTTCAAATGAAAATGAAAATTTCAGGAGGGAGTTTTACCTGAAAAAATAAAACATTTCCTCATACATCTGTTTTATGAAATATACACTTACATAATATATACATATATAATTTCACCAAAAGATGAACCTAAAAGAAAATTACAGGCAATATATAGTAATCATAAATGAACTTTTTTGTATATTTCTGTAACTGACTTCGTAAAAAAAAAAGAGTTTATTACAAATAACTGAATATAATAAATTTCATGAAAACCCTTTTTTGTAGAAATTGTTCTCATATAATTTTGTACCAACGACTTATAACGGTCAGTAAAACTACAAATAATGATACATTTCAGCAAAATGTCATTTTAACGCCCTTACAAAAATGACAACTTTTCAAACCTTCTAATTTAAAAATTATGTATCTCGCAATGTGGTGGCGTAATTTACCCCTTTAGATGTAAAATAATGGAAAACCCACTGGAATATTGTATTTGGGTAGTTAGATCATTATTTATTGTGGAAGTAACTAGTACCAACTGAAAATGTGATTTTTATTCTTCTTTTCAATTGACAACAATTTTCAAAGGTTTATAAATTAAAACACTTGTTACTTTCTATCTAAGGAGTAGCTACAACTGCTATATCGTATATTAGGAAATACACATTGAAACTAGGCCCAGCTCATAAAATGATATGGATTAGGTAAAGACCTTATCATTAAAATTCCTCATAAACGATTATGTTAACAAGAATTAGGTCATACAAATGAGTTAAAACATTTTACATCTCATTCCAGTTACGTTCTTTAAAGAGCTCTCAGAAAGAACTTAGCTTTTATATAAGATAATTAAACGAAATGGATAAAAACATTTTAACTGTTTTCAACAAACTCTTAAAATACAAGTGTCTAATAATGAACTAATTTCTGGATCTTTTGCAGCACAAGTAATGGAGAAAACTGCAAAGTTTATAGCACATAAAATGTTTGCAAGATATACAGAGTACAAGTAAGTTAGTTAATTTCTACTGATTATTTCCTCTCAAGTACAATTAATTGAGAAAGAAAAATAAATAAATATTGATAAATACCTTTACGTAAGAAGTCATGTTAGGAGTATCAGGTCCTTTCTACGACGTAACCGCCTTAACAAAATCAGTTATAAAATTAACTTCAATTAGGACATTTTAAAAAGAACAATAAACTATCAACTTCATAGTTACATTAGCAACTAGCTCGGCTTCAATGGACATTATGATATAAAGTTATTAAACCAATTTTTGACTTTTGAGACAGCTTGTATTTAAAATTAAAAATTGTTGAGACCAGTAAACGTATAATATATTGAATAACATTTACTTTGGAAACTATCCAATAACATGTGGTGGATCGAACACAGGGAAAACTATATACTTTATAATTTATTAACAAAACTTTTTATAATATTGACGTAAACACAAGAAACAACGACAGAGAAGTAATACTTTAGATTGAAAGAATGATATATTACGTATAACAATATGTGTTTTACATTCATAAATTAATTGTAAATTGAGTAAAATCTAACAAAATAAAAATTTTAACACAGCACCCTAAATGTAAACATCGTACGTTTGTACTAAGCACAAAAAAGATAATTTTGTATCTCCTTGGTAGGGTGAAATCTACCGCGTTCTTAAGTCATAATTTGTAAGACTTTGTAAGTCATAATTTGTACTTAGTCAATTTCAAAGACTGTGTTCTTGTTTTTACGGAAGACTACCGAGGATATATTTCTTAGTAATGATATTGTCCAACAATCCGTGACATACTTAAGCTTGTTAGACGAATTTTAAATCAGGAAGATGTAGTCAATAAATTGCTATTCCTAGCCTTTGCAACCAATCTAGTACTATACCTCACGATGCGAGGTCAACACCGCACATTTTGAGCTTCTGCAGGTATTAAGTATAAATACTCTTTACTCCCAAGCGAGAGCCTTACTCATCATTACTTGTGTTCTTTCTTTCTATAGAATTAAAATAAATATTATTAAATTTATTTCATGAAAGTTTTGATTGTTTTTACGTCAAATTTTTTGTTGTACTATGAGTTTTTTGATTAGCCTATATGATTTAATTTTGTTTGAGGGATAATTAAAACTAGTAACAAAACATTGACTTTACAAACAGCTTCCCTAAGTAACAAAATATTACCCTTAGTAGGAGGTCAATGCTTTATAATGAAGACGACAGGGATATTTTTAAAACAAAGCCAGTTAGGGAATTGGTTTTTATTTCAAAGTGGATGATCATTAGTTAGAAAAATAAATGGTTTTTAGTTATAAAGATTATTAATTTTTATTAAATCTATTCTTAAGAGAAGGAATGTCTTCCTGATCGTGTTATGGTAAAGGTTGTTTTTAAAACCAAAATATATGGAGTTAGAAGAGTATAGAAAAGACTCGAATTCTTTTAAACCATGAACAGAAATTGAGGAACATTTATTTGTAAAATTGAATTTTCTTTCTGATAAAAAACTAACAGGATTCTCAGTACGCGAAAATTAAGATGTTCAAAGGAAATCTTAACATATCAATTTAAATTGAGCGAAATAGTATCGGTTGATTTTGAGATAATCTACATATAAAGCCTTGTCATTACTTCGTTTTTATTTTATTTTTAACTATAACTCTTGAAAGAGTATTTTCGGGAAATAATTACAACACTTTATGTTTGATCGACCTTTGTTTATATCTATGGGTATGTGAAAAAGTTAGTCCAATGTTCAAACACCATTAATTAAATGGTTTTCATGTATCTAGACTACCATCGTGAAAATATAACGATGTGGCGATCCAGTGCCTAGAACATCGCTTACGAGCATTTAAAATATTACGCCAGTGAACATAACCTTTAAATTTTATACAATTATACATCACCACATATATTATATCATTGTATAATGTGTAGAAAATATAAAAATGACGACTATTGCGTGTTTCCAACTATTTCAGCTTGAAATATTATTTTCCCTTCGGTTCGCATGTAAATATCTTTAGGTAAATTAAGTAAGAAGTGATCTTGCCTAAACAGTATGGCCTACTTTTAAAACCTTGTGTTTCAAAAAGAGTAAGATATAGAGATGGTTACTCTAATTAAAACAAATTTAAGTTGTTGTAGTTCAGTTGAGCCCATTAACTAGAAATAAGACATAATTAAACTAGAAATAACAAACTAGACATCTGCATGTCTAGTTTCGTTCTGGTATTGCACACACTTAATTACCAGAAGACGTTCAACAGTTTGATTTCATACTGTAACGTATGATTTCATAGAACACGGTTTTTAATTCATTAAAATGACATGCAACAATGAGCTTTTCGAAGCTACATTTAATCTTCATAGATAGTTTGGTTGACATAACATCAAATGATAATTTTGTCAGACGCAACGCTTTTGTTCAAACATAACATTTCAACTCTTCTTGTTTAAACACAATATGTGCGAGAGGAAATGTTTTCTTTATATTTGGAAGTCGACTTCATTTTTTGATACAATTTACATTAAAATATAAAAGGGGTATACTTTTATATTTTAGGTTAGGGGTAGATTTAAAGTACACTGTTCTTTCGCCAACTTGTATTTTATCTTACGTAAGCTTGTACACAATTGTAACGTTTCAAATAAGTCATAAGTTTTATATCAGATATTCAATCACTGAAACCTTGTGGTACAGGCTTTAACAAAATGTATAAATACAAGACATTCTAATTTTAAATTTGTTTGATGTAACTTTAAGCCGGTCGTTATATTGGTATAAGTGAATATCTCAAAACCGACAAACCTTTGAGCATAAATATTATGGTGAAAAGTTATTTGATATCGCGAGAGAAATAAAATAGCATAAATATAAAACTTATTTAGAAGTTTGCAATAAATACATAACACTATATATATATATATATATATATATATATATATATATATATATAGTGTTACATTGAAAAACGTCAGGTGTAGTATCATCAATAAATTATGTAGTGCTCATAGTAAATTAACTTGGAGGGATAAAATTAACGATTTGTTGAAAAGAACTCAGCTCGTGGTCTTCTTAATAATAATCACGGCCCATGGTTGAAAACAAAAATCTAAAATTAATATACTTTGTTTTTTGTTTTTATTTTTCATCCCAACTAAGTTATGGATATGACCTAAAGCGTCTTTTGTTTACATAAACAAGCAATTATAATTTTGTCTCAATTGAAACTTCTTGATACTCGTAAAGATTCATTCAGAACATTGGAAATTCCAATTTGTTCTTGAATTTCAATTTTTGAATTTATTTTATATTGTAAGTTCACGACCTCATATGTATTCAATGTGTATTCGTGTTACAACTGTAATATGTTTTATTTCCAAAGAAGTAAGTGCAAGTTTATGGCTTTAGAAAATTGCAATCAGAAGCAGGAATCCATCTTATAAACAAACATCCCAAAGAGTTTAACAAAATATTGGAGTTAACAACATTTAAAAACATATTAATGAAGATGCTACTAAATAACGAGTTTCACACATTCTAAGATTTTTTAAAAACCAAATTATAATAGTTATTATAAAAAAAACTAGCACAACTTTTATATGTTGATTACATACTAATGCATACACTTTTATGCCATATCTTGCAGGTTTCTTAGGCATATACATTTTAAAGGGACAGTTCCCTCTAAATGCCACTAGTTGCTCGTCAACAGTGCAATACTCACTTGGAGTAAAATAACGTTGGAAATTTTGGACCATGAGCTCAAAAACTTCTCTTATTGGGGAAAGTCGATCGATTTCCTTTCGTTGATTACGATCTCTAATGTCATCAAAACGAAGACATCTCATGAGAAAATGGAATCTATTCTCGCTCATTGCAAGATAGCAGGCTTCTACTCCAATCCCTTTAGAGGTATCCCAAACCTGTTTAGTATTTTTTCTGTTACTACCCAAAGTACCAGTGAGCAATAAAATACCGACAAAAGCACGAACTTCAATAACGTTGGTATGATTAGCATCCCTGTCCTGCAAAAATTTTTGTCTAACGGGTCCTGGAAGATGCAAAACAATGTTCTCAGCTCTTGTTCTAACGTTCCGAGGTAAAGGAGGATATTTTTTCCATTTTATAATATTTTCTTTTTGATATCTTACCATGAATAAATTTGCAAGTGGTACGTCATCTTCGTCACTTGAAATTGGTTCTGACTCATTTTCAACTGGCATACTTTGTGGTTGATCTTGCAAATTTACATCCTCTGTGTCTGAGAGATCATCTTGAACTTCTGTGTGGTCTTCTTCACTATCATCACAATCATTTTCAACCAAACTCTCTTCATCCGAACTATTTTCCATCAACATGTCCAATATAAATGTATCATTGCACAATAGTGAACGTTTAGGCGCACTCATAACGGCAGTACTCGCGCGGGGGACAGTTGTCACCCAACCGGCAAAGGAGCGTAATAACGGAGACGACTGTACAGTTAAACGCACGAACACACACTGAAAATGCTGAAAAAGATGTAGTGGAAAGGTACTGAATGACACAGCCCTCCCCACCACCACACAGCCAAGCTGTGTCTGAAACAAAACCAATGGGTGACAACTGTCACCCGCGCGAGTGCTCTAGGGTTAAAAAATATATTTAACATATTTGGACGTGTATTTTTAATTTGTGCTATTTATTTATATTGTTGTTGGAGACGTAATATTTTATTTATTTATAAGATAAATATTGCTTTATAAAATATTTCCCTGTGTATTTTTTTTTATTTAACATAATGATTCCTTGCTACAAATATTTTGTTGAATACAGTTTGTAACCATCAGCAGGGAGATGTCGGCTGACAGACTACAACAATCAAGAGGCAATATATTCTGCCGCCGTCTATACCAGAAACCACGCCCATTCTAATCTCTAATTCTAATTCTCAAACTGGGTCTTATATTTGTTCATTTAATGCAAACAAATTTACATAATTGGATATTTTGATACGAAAGTCCGGAATGTAAGATATATTTCTAGTAGAACGGAAATTGTAAAATTATTGTTCATATTAGTACCTAGTATATGATCGTATCGAATAAAGAAAAGAACAGTTTAAATGGAAATCAATATCTGTAGTACAGTACATGTTTCATCTAAGAAGAAATAATATTTATATTTGGAGTTTCCCACATAGTGGGAAACCAACAGCATAACAACTGATAGCTGTTACCTTTATTTACAATGTTGTAATTTGTAAACCTTTTTACTCTAATGAATTTCACTGTTTTACATAAACATTTTTTGTTAGTATGAATCAGAAACAAAATTAATTGAAGAATGACTCTAACAAATGTCCAAGAAAAAAATTGAATACTAAAATGAAAATCTAATATCAAATCAATGCTTTTAACTTTTTGTTGTTCTTCTTGTTCTTCTTAAGTGAAATTCGTCGTTGAAGACAGAACGTCAATCATATTTTCTTAAACATATTTTAAATATGACAGTATTGTAAATGTTAGCCAATTATTGTTGTCTTATGGATGATTCAACATGCTAACACTGAACTGTCAATTAGCGTAACCCCCTTAGTATATGTGTTTATTTTCATGTCCGACAACTCATTGTTGCAATTTGAATGTGTAAATCAACGATAGGCGTCGACTTTTGAAAACTTGCAGCACTGTTTTAGTCAATGAAAACAACACCTCCGTAAGTGCAATGGTTCACAAGGGAACTATTTTGAAGGAGATAACATTGTTTTTTAGTTTAGTTGATAATACATAATTTTGTGCAATTAGTCTCATTCCTTCTTAAATATATATATATATATATATATATATATATATATATATATATATATATGTTTACTAAAATATATACTAAAAGTGGGGGAAAAAGCTCAAACTAATACTTATTACTTTGTTTTATTTGTAATTTGAAGTATTACAAAAGGAATTTTGGTATACTTCAAAATTCAAAAGGAATTTTAGTTTCAAGGCAGAACATCAATAAAATTTCCTTAAACATATTTTAAATTATGTTTGACAGCACTGAGAAAATTAGAGAAAGATTGTTGACTTATGGATTATTCTACATGTTAACTTTTAGTAACCGTATTTAGCCCTTATTTCACTAATCTTAGACCATATGATTAGTTCCATTTTCCTAAACTCAAAAGCCATTTTGGTTGTAGCCATTTAGAAAGTGTGGTTAACTTCCAAACAATTTTGATAGACAAATGAATGGCGACAACACCTTCCAGCACTGTTTCAGTCAATGAAAACGTCATCTATGTAAGTGTGAGTTTTCCTTAAGGAACTACTTTGTTTTGTAGTTAAGTTGATAATAAGTAGTTGTATACAATTATCACAATGCTTCTTAGATAAATTTCGTATATTATGTAGTCGAAAATGTTAGGAAGAAATGAAAATCCAATTGTTAAAAGGGATAAAACAAGACAACGCCAAATGTTATAAATAGGATGAAGTTTAATGTAAATAAGTGTAAGCAAATTATTTGATGTCGAACAATGGATGGGTAACAAATAATGTGACAACGCGTTTAAAGAAAGTTACTCCGAATGTGTGATAAGTTAAACCAGTGAAGCGGAATGGGATACGTTTATTTCTTACCTGCCATAACAGAAGCAGGTTATGGCATAAATGAATATGTAATTAAATTAATCTCTGGGAAGGATTTCATTTTGCAGCAAAAAATAAAAGGGATTTAGAAATTTTGTAATACCATAATATATTTTTTGTTACATCTTAAAGAAACTTTGCAAAAATATTTCAGAAACAATGTCACAAAAATCTACAAAACCAAAAACTAAGAGTATATTCACCCCCATTCCGCCAATAATTTCTAATTTATAACTGATAATTTTATTTTTTCAATGAGTTGTGATATATAAACTTTTTTAGCAAGTTCTTTTTTAGTCTTTTTAGAGGGATATAATTTGGTATATACACATAGACAATTACCCTTATCATTTTTTTGTAATTTAAATTTTAAACGATCTTTATATATTTCAATAATCAATTGCGTTTCTGCGTACACAAAGTGTAATCCATAAAATATTTATTTATTATTCTCTTTCTTTTTGACATACAAATGTATACGGTAATTTGATAACATTCAACAAATTCCTCAAATAAACTGTGAAAAAACCTTCTGGCACACTCTTCTACTAAATGAAAAATAATAATCGTCCATAGCTCGTCAAAAATGTCTGTACTACTTTTAGATGAGAAACAAAAAAGACAGTTTGGTTATTAGTGAATTTTCCCATGTATTTCTTTTGGAATATAAATTGGCATAATGGGGTCCTTATCAATTTATGTGATTCTTTTTTTAAGGATATTAAATATCCTAAATACACAATTTTTGTGTATTTAAACAAGTGTTATAAACTTGTCCTAATAGTACATAATATTTTGATGGAGTAAAATTATTTTTAGCTCACCTGTCAAGTTCGTTTTAGTGTTTGACAAATATTCGTAATTATTCTTTTATTTGCAATTTTGGCATACTGAGTTTTCATAAATTTTTATTAAAAAGTAAATGGAAGCGGTGTAGCTCATTTAGGAAAATTAGGTATTTTATAACAAATTATTGAAAATTGGTTTGGTTGTTCAAAGTAAAATCACGAATTGAGGTTTTTTAATCAAACAATATGCCTGAATCTTTAGAAGCCACACTTTTGAAAATTTCCAAAACGAAACAAAATTGTAACAGATTTTGAAATACAAATTGCAATTTTGAGTTTTGGTCTCAATAAACTTGCCCTAAAATTTAAGGTTATCTGAACCAAGGATAACTGACTACAGAGAGAAATCGTTACAAAAACTACTATTTTGGCTTTAGGAACATGCAAATTGAAATTTAAGTGAAAACACATCATTGAGTTTGTTTTACCCGTCTTACTTTCTCTTTACTACGTATAAGCAAAACTTTTTAAATATTTGTATCACAATCGATTTTCTGATCCAATAAAACGAAAATAAATTCTGTTTTTTAACGTTTTAAAGTTAATTCGAACATTTGTCATCTTTTAAATGTATAATATAAACTAATACACGGCGTTTCTAGAGTATAGATCAACTGTCTTTATCAAGTGAAACCTAGAACATGACAAACTCGAATAATCATCTGTGATTTGAACAGTTTTAAGTTATTCTCACGTCCTTAATGTGGCTGTAACTAAAATAAAATAAATTAATCTCCCAACATGAAACAAAATTATTTTCTGAGTGATCAGTGTAATTATTTTCAGAGTGGGTTCTGTCTAAGGGGGGAGGGAATGAGGTAACTTTACAAAACTGGTTATTCCTAATTCTAACATATGGAACATATTCTGAGTACATTGTGTTGCTCTCAGAGTTCTGGTGTCTGTGCTTTATAATAACAGATAATCTCTACCAACAGGGAGCCATTATTTCACCAAGCTAGTATTGTGTAATTTGTGTGTAATTGCAGACAATGAATTGAAGCTTTGGTAATCCTATATCAATCAAGTTGCATAAGTGTAAGGGTATAATAAATTAATAACTCACTAGTATACTAGCTGTCTGATTTTCTGAATAACTAACTGAATAACTCACTGCTGATTAATAAATTTACTAAATAAGTTATTTATTACTAAATATTTTAACGGCAAAATGACCGGTTTACTAATGAAAAAACTGACAATTTAATAATAAGTTATCCGCATCATAACAGTTCTTAACTCAGCAGATTGTCCTGAAATCTAAAATAATCTCAACATTTTAAAGTAAATTGTATTGCGTTTCGAATTAAGAAAATCTTAATAGATCACTCAAATGATCCTAAGATGTTTAATTATCATACATTAAATACCCTCTTTATGAGGAGGTCTAGGACGTCAATTGCGGATTGATGACAATCTTTTTTTAAGCGAAAAACCATTTCGGTTTTTATATACAAATGCATAATATCTAAAATTACATGTTTTAAATCCAACAAACCCTGTACAGTTTCCCAAAAGAACGGAATTTCCCATTATTTCAAGCAATCGCTTTAAAAGTCATCTTTCTTTTTTTCTCAGGATATATCTGTATATTTTTTCGTGTAGTGCTGGTCGTACTTCTTAGCCATTTGATCAACACATTCACTTTAAAAGTTGTGTTTCCCACCATGTACTTCAGGCTGAACGTATTCGATCTCCGCTCATTGCCTTTTTGTAAGTATCACTTCAAGCACACAGCTCATAATCCTATACTACAATATCTCCAATCACTTCCTAGTTTACATGTGAGACCCCATTTTTTTCATCCATACACAAGGTTTTGTATAATTCATTTCGGTGAAATCGTTCCTTTACTTTCAGAACATCAGTATAAATAACCTACATCTTCTCTCTCACAAGTATTATACAAACAGAATTAATTTCTATTTCATCTAGATTTTTCCAGCGTTAAATATTCGACGCTGGATATATATATATATATATATATATATATATAAAGGTACTTATGGACAATTAGCCTATAAGGAATTGTTTCGCAACAGCTTCATGGATGTTTCGTAAGATTTGAATTTGATAACCATTACAAGTAATTATGAATTATTTACAGATCTTCAAGTTTGTAAGAAATGTTGTACATATTTTATTTGTTGACGTAATTTTATTGTTGGATGAAAACTTAACTATATTCAAGTCTGTATTTATACACGTGCACCGATTCAAAGTATATTATAAAAACGCACTACAACCAGTAACGTTACCCATGCTTCATCTATCACTCCAGAGTGCACAAAATAGCTGCATTTAATTGTTTGATCCTACAACACTCCTTTAACTGTTTCTGATTTCCAGGAAGAAGTTGACACCGTAAAATTTATAGATCAGTATAACGGTTGCAACCCGAAATTATTAGATAGTTTGCTTAAAAAAATTTAAAATAGAAAAAGAAGTGTATGTACAATATACAAATACATGCCAGGGAGAATTACCGCAATTTCGTTTACGAACGTATAACAAAATATTATTATAGAAATTAATTTAAAATTATATCTTTTCTTTGCCTAATTTATAACAATTTGCCAATTTATAACAAATATAATAATATGTTTGGAAGAGAATTAAGAAAATTGCATTTTTAGTCTCTTTCCATTTTCAGTAAATTAATTAACTTTATTTACATTAGTCAATAAATTGCTCAACACATTTTTAACCTTAATCATGGTTTGGTTTTTATTCATTGATGATAAATTAACACTTGAATGGTCATATATATTTATATAGTCTTTTTAATTATTATGCCTCGACTTAACTTATTCTTGGAGCATGAGAAATTCAATACTACATGTCACAATAGTTACAATCATGGAATTTAAAATAAAATTTTACATAGTCTATATCTTATCTCGGGTTGGGGAACTCGTGCTGACTGATTTAAATTATCCACTAAAAGCATCTCTATTTAAATTTAAAAAAGTTATATATGAAAAAGATTACTAAATAAAAATGATGATCTCAAAAACAAATTTCAATTTATGCTAGTCTTTCCTGCCTCTTGTAATTGTTTTAAACTTGGATTCTTTTATATTTATGATTGTTTTCTTATTTAATTAAGTTTATACTACCATTTGCACATTTTAAAGTCAATTTCACTTTATTTTACTGACGAAACTATAAAAAAAAAGCACACACGCTAATGCACATCTTCATCTTTTGGTTGCCAGGATGCGTCTCCTTTCCAAAACTGACGCTTACGTTTCGCGGCTTCTTCATACCTCCCGGGACTTGCATATTCAATTTTGTTCGACGCCATCGTCCTCTTGTGATTCGTCGATTGGTGTCACGTGGTCTCGTTGTTTTTGTAAACCTTCTGGACTCGTACGTTCATTGGATGTAGGATCTATTTCTTACGCTTTACCTCAGCATTTACGATATTTTTGTTTATACTCAGTTCGAACTGGACTACGGTTAATTAAAGGATAAATCCACAATTCTTAACTATATCAAACCACAAATCGTGCGATTATGTTAATTTTTATTAAGTATCAGTGGATTTTTTTTTTTTTAAATAGTGACTGTGTAGTATTTTCATTTAATTCATTTAATACTTCATAATAATTTTGTAAGATTTAACCAGCAATCATCGGGGGAGAAAAGGAAAATACGCAATGTAATATCTATGTTTAGTTTATTTGAAATTATTTTGTAACAATTCTCTAACAGCAAAGATATTTGAAAATGACAATTCAGAATCGAATTGCATGGAAACAATATATAATATGCCCATGCAATATTGTAAAACGTATTGCAAAAACCAGGATCAATGCACGTTTTGTATAATATCTGATTACCTACAAATGTTGATAAATCCACAAATTAAAAATCCTAGCGTTTACTTTCACACATTTATATTCATGTACTCCAAAGCATCATCAATTTGAAATTATAAGTGTAGAATATTCAAAAATCAGAAAGTTAAAGACAATATTTAGTCAAGTTTGGCTTGCAAAGTCAATAAGAAAAATGATGACTGTAAAACATTAAGTAGATTTTTCTACCAGATCTTACCTCAGCTATCATTAAAAAAGTGTTTTTATTTTAAAAAAATTTCGATATGCTGGAAAATTAAATAAAAAGAAAAAAAATTATTCAGTTCAAAAAGTATAAGCTTTGAAATTAGTTCCTAAAAAGGAATAAATTTGGTCGTGTATGATTTTCGTAAAGAATCTGGGGAGTGGGAAAGCGATTTGTCATAAACATGCGATATGTATCCGCTATATTTAAATACTCCAGAAATCGAGTCTTCATGAAAGATTCCTAATTTCAGGATGATCTTACAAGATCCTATCAGTCACTACAGGAGCTGTAAAATCAATCACTCGAAAATTAAAAACTTTCGTAATAATACAATGATTTCATCATAACTCTCACCCAAATAAATAGAGTAAGTAACTTTGGAAATTCCATGGTACACAGATCTACGAGAAATTATTGGTTTAATAAAAGAGTCTCCTGTTAAATACCGCTCAAATTCCCAGTAAGTTTTAATCTAAAGCTTGATTTTTTTACTTTTCGTTATTGCATTATTTTGATTTCAAACGCCATAAATTTGGGTAACTTTCATAAAGTTCAAAGATATAAATTAGAAACATTGACACAGTTATACCATATTACATTACCCTGAGGTAGCACTTTAAAAAAAGAGACAAAATACTAAACAATCAGATGCTGCCCAACTGATAATTATAAAACTTATCTAATTTATTTTCCATATCGTTTAAAGGCGAAAAACCATTCGGTCATCACCGCCTTATAAAAGAAAAGATCATAAAATAAAAACCCCTAGCCCTCGAATACCTAATAGCGTCAAGGTCGGAAGAGAACAAGAGTTGGTCAAGAGAGACCTGATAGGAAAGATGAAAGAGAGGGATCTAAGCCCAAGACTGGAAGAAGAAAGGTATATATCCAGCTAGGGGTCCTCGGGTCCGCTACACCCGCACTCATTATGAGTGAGCCCCTGAAGGTAAAAACTTATCTAAAATCTAAGACACCGTGAACAAGCAAACTCTCTGATCAGTATGTAAATTTCATCAAAGTCAAAGCATTATTCTTTCTTATTTTGTATCTCACAGTTCTCTGGAATCCACAGTTTCAACGTCCAAACTCATTCTTCTCTGCAACATCAAGAATTGTGTAGGCATAACGTAAGGAAAGACTGGCCTTCATGTTTAAAAGTAAAATCAGTTACACTTAGATATATATCATATAAATAAACGTAAAATTTTCAAATGAACTAAATTTTTCTGTTCAAATTCTACAAAACATTTTACTTGTTGCATATTTAAAGAAAACTGAAACGTGTAAAAAGTGTAGCAACTAATCTTTTATCCAGAGAGTTTTAATCTTTGTCTCTACTGAAATTTCTAGACGTTGTTTCAACGCCTGAAATATAAATATTGCAATTGTAAATATTTAAAAATAGATTCTGCATTTGTATTTCACTTATAAAATATTTTAGTACATGTTTGGCAAATTTAGTTTTTTTGTTGTACTTGAAGCATCACTAAACAACTATGAAAAGCTTGAGAGAAATTAAATTCAACATAAAATTATGACGAAAAACTTGATTGAAACGTTAGGTTTTGTGAATCCTTGATTTCTCTATTTTTAATTATGAAATTATTTACGTTGTAATAATGCTAATCAAATTTTTAATAACTTAACCAAGAGATATTCAAATTATTTTGCCTTTTTTTATCCACCCTTTTGTTGTCTTTGTCAATGGCATTAGTACATCTGAATCGACAGTTCAACAACAATAGGAATAAGAAGCTATTAAAAACCCATGTAAAATGTCTTCCATTTTAAAATTTCAGAACCGTTTTATCAAACATATTCACGAAATAATAAACTGAAGTTTACATTTAGTAAAAAAGTATTACTAATCGCCTTAATACTTTAAACGTAAATAACCCCTAAAGAAGCTGTCACCGGCACCAAAATGCGTATAGCGTATTAAAACCATTCATTTAAAGCTTCAAATCGGGAAGTAAAACATTTATTTACTACATCACAGCACACTTTTGGAAGTTATAAGTATAATAATTAAAAAGAACTTCCAATTCCACAATCAACTCTTCAGGTCTTATTAATATATTCATATATCGCACCAAATATTGCTCCTCCGCTGATTCGTCGTACCGAAGCATATCTTCTCCGCCGATATTCACCGTTGAGGACTTCACCGTAACCCTGGCAAGGGGCCCTTACATGGAACTACCATCCGGAGCCAGATAGACCAAGGTTTTTTTAAGAGGTGTTACTCCTCTATCCCTCCTCCTTCCCATAAAAGATGGGCTCCGGGCTTGGGACCGGTATAGCGGAGTTATTGTAAATATGCAGTTTTATCTGAAACATCTAGAAATGTGCACCAAACCGTAAGATAAAAATTTGCATGTAGACAAGTTTTTGCATTCACTTAGTCACACCTAAAAATAGGTAAAATAAAATTCTATATATTTACCCGTTAAACAAAAAAGGAACAACACCAAATAAATTTGTAACCCAAGTTTCTCAATTATCAATTAAAATGTTTACAAAACAGATAAAATTGGAAAAAATAACCAGTTAATATAGAATTTTTCAAACGTGAAATATCACCAATTTGTGGTGTGGATTGTTTTTGTAGCAATTGGTGGATTGGTCGAGCTGTGATTAGTCGTTGCGTTTGTTTCACTGATCTGTGATTAATTCTGATTGATAACGTATTAATTTGTACAAATATAGAACTCGATAATCCCTCTACGAAGCAATTTAAAACAAAGCACCCTTTTAAACATTTCTTAACTATCTACAATGTTCATTGTTTGAATATCAGAAAGTTATATATCCTAATAATAAGCGTGCAGAACAGTTTAGGCAGAAACAAGACACAATCAAGTAATGTGTGATTAACACAAATCGCTGCCAAATGTAGTTCCACTTTTAAGGATACTTTGTCGAACACTGTAGCTTTCTTGGAACTCACTGGCATTATACCTAGGATCTGAAATACCAGCTGCCGAGGGCCAAGTTTTGGAATGAAACCAAAGGTTTACTAGCAGTTGTATAAAACAGTAAACCTCATTCTTTGGTAGTTTTAATACATTTAATAAATCGAAGATGTAAATTTAATGTGACTAGTCTAGACCGTGACGTGACACAAAATTATTCATATGCCAAGAAGAATCGATAAATAATTTGGTCTTGTAAAAAGAGATTTTTATCACTTCACTAGTGTGCTTCGGTGGCTGGTCACCCAAACTGTTGTAAGCGTAAACGTTCTCACTATTGCTTATATGCTTACCAAAATTCTCGTTGCATTTAATGTAAGTAGTGTGGAAGTTTTAGATAGAATTATCTGAAAGAATATTAATGTAAATTCTAAAGTGATCGATAACTTTCTTTGGAATTTCATAAAACTTGATGAGTTTTTTAATTTGTACAAATGAAAATTTTAACAAAAAGTACTGTGTGTATACAAAAATTCGAATTTCTTTTTTCATAAAAGTTTTGTTATAGGAGAGCCTCTTCCACACTATTATACGCTTATTGTATTTACTACTTTAGAGCCGATAATGTATTCCTGTCGATTTTTTCACGTCCTTTCTTACTGTTTTGAGTAGACGCAATTTTGAAAAGAAAATTCAATTTTAAAACCTTTGTACAAAATAGTTATCTTAGGTTAGGTTAATTTGGGTTAGGTTAGGTTTGGTTAGGTTTGTTAGTTCGCATTTGCAACTGCGTATTAAACAGACGGAATGCCGAATGATGTTTTGAAAGCTCATTTCGCTCGGCCAATCAACTTACAGAGATGAAGCGTAGTGTATTTTGACGATGGACGTATTGGACTAGGTAATGCCAACTTACTTCAAGCTAGAGACAATGTATTACTCAGCTGTCCAAACCAGATACCACGCCTTCTGTCTTTTTGTCTCAAAATATTCATTAACCGATAGAATTATTGTCATTTTCGGAATGTTTGTGAATAGTTAAAGTACGAACACCTTAAATGTTAATTAACACTTATCAATAGGATTGATGAACAGACTCGGGTGTCGGCGATTCTATGAGGATGATCACAAAAGTTAGAATTATATAATGGGATATGATACAAGCTTCAGACTAAATCAATGAAATCAACAGGTAAAATAAGTATTCGTATACAACGTAAAGTTCAAAAAGTTCCAAATTGTTTTAGTTATTTGTAATCATATGGATTTAAAATTGTAATGTAGAGTACACTCAAGCACTCTAACAATAGAAATGTATTCAAAGGTAAACAAAAATGGATGTATGTACACACAAGTACTTCGTAAAATTGATACAATGGATTCTATGAATAGGTAAAGCTTGTAACAAAGAGCAAACTTAATGAATAAGAAATTAATGTGTTAAAACAAAGTGAGTAAAAAAAAGTTTTGTTGTAAATACTAGATAAAACGAAGTGTAAAACTTTTTTAATTTCATCAATATATTTGAAGTCAAAGTGTCACAATGCTAATTTGTTATTTTGTTAATATTGGAATAGAACACAATAATACGACCGAAAATAAATTTTAATTTAATTCTTATTGGAAGTGTTTGCAACACAATTATTCAGTCAGTTCCTTAAAATAATTTATACAACAAGAAAAAACCTGAGAGATCGTATGGTAATAAACTATGTCATGAAAACAAAGACAGATTTGGTTCTTGTAACTTACTATTGGAACAGTATGAAAAACTGCACGTCTCGCTTAAAACACTAGATGTAGACGTAAAATCTTAGAAGAGACATGGCATGTGCTAAAATTCTGGACCAAAATAAAGGATTTGCAAATAAATAGGATCTAATGAAAATATGTTGGTGACGCTTTTTATTCTTAATAGTACGAAAAACTAAATTGTCTCCAATCAACAACCGTAACATGCAAGTGTTTATGAGTAATTTGTTTTTTTCTTTTCTTTATTATAAACTGTAAACAAATGTTTGACAATTTCAATAGTAAGTGGAATACTTTGACTTTTTGATAAACGTAATCATTTTTATGACTAGAAGTCATGTTTTCTATAAAAACTATTTTCATTTTGATAGGATTATAAAATACCTTGTATTTTATAAATTTACGTAACAGTGCCATATATGTGTTTCTAACTATAATGTAATAAAGCTATGTATAACTACACAAACCAACAACATGAGAATACTGGATGCAGTTTTAAGTTTTAATAAGTTATTCATTATAAGAACGATTGATTTATTAAATCGAAACATCCAAGGAGTGTAGTTTACTGTTCACACAAACTACAAAATTTATAAAAATCATTAAATAAATTTATTAATATTACCGAAATCAAGTCTAAATTAGAAATACCTTTAAACGATTTTGTTTATTATAATCAGTCTATAAATTAATTCCTAGATTTATTAGTTAAAGGCATTTACTTTGGGGACAAATTATTTGTCAAGAGAAGTTTTACAAAGCACACTGAGAAAGTCTTATTTGCATGTTTTCAGACTCAAAGAATCATTTGAAAGGGAAATGCAACGGAAGTCTTAATACCATAGCGACGCTATCTCATGTGAAAGGAATGAAAGCAAGACGTAAACTCCTGTGCATAAATTATTGCAGAGACACATTGGTTGAACTTGTTACTGCCATCTTAGTAAGAAAATTTATATAGACCATCGGTATAGTATCAGTATTATTTTATAACATTTTTTCACAATAATAATAATAATAATGTAGAATGTTTTAAATGTTTATTTTAAAAACAAACCAATTTTAGTTAAAGTAAAAGGAAAGATTCCAAATATATAAATAAATAAAGACGAAGAAGAATGAACTATAATCTGACAGACAGATAGTAAGAGGGAGAAAATAAATCTCGAAAAAGAAAGTAAGAGAAGCAGGTAGACCGAAAAGAAGATATTCAAGTGAGAACTGAAAAAGAAGAAGAACAAAATAAACATAGAAAAATTAGTAAAAAGAAAATCTCGTTCTCTCGTTCTCTATAGCCTAGGTCAGAGACAGAGAGAGAACGAAGGTGAAAGAATAAAAACACAGAGTAATAAAAGAGAAAACAAAAATATAATAAATAAATAACTGACAGAAAGAGAACGGAAAAGGGCAGGCTAGAGAGAAAGAAAGACAAATTTTCAGAGAGTGAAAAAAGCTAAGCAGAGAAATAAAACCGGCAAACGGTGAAAGAAAAAAGTAAGCAGAAAAATAATAATCGGGGCGAGGCATGAAAGTCGGACGCACAAGGAAAACTTATCAAGCGGAGAAAGAAAGAAAAGTAGACAGAGACAAAAAGTTAAACTGGAAGGCAAAAAGTGACAAAAGGCAGGCATAAGAACGGTGGTAGAGAAAAAAAATCACAGAACTAGAAGTATAAAGAAAAGTTTTAAGTAAATTGAGAAAAGAAAATCCCAAACAAAATTAAATTCGATTTTAAACAAACATATGTATGCAATCACCAAGTATTTTGAACAAAGATCGCACATTCTAACTAGTTTGCTTATAATTTAAGTTCTTCAAAACTTCAATATTTCCACAAAACCCTAACAATAAAAACGTAATATGTAATGTTGAATCTACTTTTATCTTCAGTTAATACATATTGTGTATAAATATGAACAGTCAAGTAATTCTTGATTGCGCATGCTCCAATAAATCTACAGTCGGTTGATTTGTTTCACTGAACTGTAACTGATTTTAATTGATTTTGTTAAACAAACTGGTCAACCTCAATCCTAATCGTGAACAATACGATACTTTTATATTGTTATAACATATATCACACGCTGCATAATGATTTTATTCTAAAGAATTATAGTTTGGTTAAACTTTAAACATCGTTGAACAAAATTGTACCAGTTTTACTCATATTTTAAACAAGTTTCATGATTTATTTGATTGCTAGTTATACGTCCTTGAATGGTTTAAGTATTAAGAAAGCTGAAATGTTTTACTCCGTTGTTTTTACTTTGTAATATAATTAAATAAAGTGCATATTTAGATTTTATTAACAATATAAAAGAAGGGAGTCGTCTATAGACATTTTCAAAATGTAATCATTGTTGTTTTACTTACGGTAAAATCGTATTTTAAATGTCTTTGAACTCCAAATCTTTTGGTATACATTTTTTTCATATCTCTCATCTTTTCAATATTTCTGCCTAAAATATCTGGAATTTTGGATTTTACATTCATTTGATTATGTTTTTATTTATTGAAAACAATTGAGAAACAAATCAAACATAATATTGTTCTACACATCAAGACCTACATTTTACAACAAACAATGTTTTAGGCGATTTATTCCTCAATATTATCTATTTATTGCCTCAGTCGACTTTAAGATCTATTTGTAATCATGATAATATTTGTAATATTTAACTCAACAATTAATTGTGATTTGAAAGGGGGAAAAAACTAATATCCTATTATTAACGCCCACGTAAATAGACGTTTCTCTCTGTATTCAGTGTATTGTAGGTTTTAATTACTTTTTAAAAGACAAACCTTAAAATGACTTCTTTTCTTTCTTCTAGGCATTAATTAAAAGCAAACAAATTGGAATAAAAAGTTGGGATAATTAATTATACCTTTAAAAGTCGAAATGAAACGTAGAGAAACAGAATCTTTGAATATAATAAATTGTAAAGTGAAATGAGGCTTATCACTGTTGGTAAAAGAATTCACTACAATTGCTACCATAGGTTTCAAAAGGCAGTTTTATGCTAAAAATAAACAGTGTAATATTCGGCTCGGAGAAATATTTGAACCTATATATCATGAAATAACTAGATGTATTTAAAAAGGTAATAGATAATATACTTTAGTGAAACTCGTTTTTATATTATTAAAAAAAATATTGATGTTTAAAAGCAAAAAAAAACCTCTTGGTCATCATCGCCTTATAACAAAGAAGAATTTAACTTAAAGATTATTAACAATCGAATAATGTAATTGCATCAAGGTCGGGGGAAAACAAAAGTTTTCTGAGAGAAATCTGATAGAAAAAATGAAGAGAAAAATATTTACCCAAGGCTACGAAAAAAGTTATAAATACAGGTATGGTTTCCAATCTCGTGCTCACTACTGAGAAGCTCTAAGGATGATCCAATATTTATGTACAAGACATATTTCCAACAATCATAATCGCACGTAGTTTAGTTATTCAAGCTGACACTCTACTTTGGATCTAAGTTGAAGAAACATCAGTGAATCTTTGAAAAACAGGGAGAAATTTTGGACTTGTGACATATAAATAAGTAACACACTTCCCATATAAGTACCTTATGTATATATATATATATATATATATATATATATATATATATATATATATATATATATATATATATATATATGACATTTAGTGGTAAAATGTTTATGAACAGATTTTAGAATGTTTGAGTTTCCCCTCTCTCCCTTTTAAAAACTAGGAATATTTGAAAACATAACAAAAAAGGTAGACGAATTATCTAATGAAATATTATAAAGATATAAAAATAGAATTTTAAAATTAGGGAATTGTTGGGGGACTTATTTTCAACCACTCTGTATATACTTTTGTTTAAATAACTTGATAGCTACAGTAAGTTAAAAGATTTTTTTAATTTTTATTTTAGTGGTAAAATGTTTATGTTTCAATCAAACAAAGATCATCTTTATCATACAAGTTCAAATACAAGAATATGGTAAAACACATGATTTTTTTAAAATTTTTTTTTTTTAAATATTTGTGTTTTTCTAAATATCGTTTTAAATTGTAGATTTGTAAGTTACACCATGGGACCAAAGTACCAATATGTAGGATTGGTAGACACTCCATGCTCTAGTGAAAGTGCTTTTATGAAGGTGATCATAACAGGTAGAATCAAATTTTCACAGAAAACAACAAAGACAAGATAAGGCATGAATTACGGGTAAATTCAATTTCAGACAGAAATACAAAACTTGAACTAAACAATAAATTATGTTCTCCTTACACCATGCTAATACTCTCTTGTTATTTACAATACTGTTGTAGCAAATACATCCGACATTTAAGCGGAGAGAAAGAGTTGTGTAATCAATAGCAGAAAATATTCAAAATGTAAATCATTTGTAAACAAACTGGTAAATAGGTCAAGGGTGTATATTAAAACTCATGTGGCAGAGTCGGGAACAATGAAAGATTTGAGAAAAAAAATATTCGGGTTTTATTTAGTCCAGCAAATTTAAAAATAATATTTAATTAACGCAAGTTAAATACATTGGTGTAGTTACATGTTATAGACTGGACCGAAGCTATGTATAAATTTAAATTTGACTGTTCTCAGTAAGAAGTCGGTGTCATAAAATAAACCCTTAAAGATACTTTTATTTGTAAGGGATTCCTATTGTAAGAGATTGTATGAGAACTTTTTGCGTAGTTTGAAATATAAAATAGAGAAAACAAACCAATAATATGGTAGTCGAAAATAACACATTATATAAAGGTCGATAAAGTTTCGTGTACATTTTTGTTCCAATCTAACCTCAAATTAATTATATTATTGTTCTAATCAATAAACTGTTATTAAATGTGTAAACTTAGTGGTCAACTAAGCTCTTTTTGGGTAAGAACTAATCCACCTTCTTCACGAATAATTATTACTCTGAATCGGATTATTATTATGTGCAAAAAAGGTGAATATCTATTTCACAGTTTTTGAGATACAACGTTAATTAGTTTTCACTGCCAACCCATTGTCAATGGAGCTTTGTTCCGATCTTACAAAACAGGAGTTTAATCCTGTAATTACAGTTGAGGATATAATTTCAAGAAGATTTGAAAAACAATATGAAAGTTAGTGCAAAATATTTGTTTACGGTTTTAATAATAGTCAGTTTATTATTATAACAAATTTGCATTGTAAAAATTTCTATTTTTGTTTAGGATTTTTCCCATGTGTTTTGCGTACATTTAATGTAATACGAGAAGTTCATAAATTAATCCAAATTGGATATTAGATAAAAACGGCTTAATTTTTTAATAATAGAAGTAACCAAACTTTGTTACTATCCTAAAAATGAGTTCATTATTATGACCTATTTCGACTTGACTGGTCATTTACAAGACATTTTCTAGTTCGTCCCTTGTAAATGACCAATGAATGAAGCAACCATCCTGATTAAAATTGCTCGCGTATTATAACAGTGTTTCCATTTTGTAGTTCACATAATTCTTCATCTGAAATCTCGAATTTCAAAATAATTGATTTTCTTGGACAAATACACTGTCCCTATACTTCTCATACCCTACGTGAAAAGGAAAATATTTTCTAAATAATCTAATTACGTTAAAAGTCTGAAAATAATGTAGGGATGCTCTTTAAAAATAACCCTTTTATTCTTCTTTCAAACATTTAATTAAAACTATTTCCTTTACTTTCACCCAGTGTGTTTAATATTTCGTGTAAACTACTGTCGTAATCATTCTTGTAAATTATTTCTTTTAAACAATTTTTAACAACAATGCTTGAACAACATTTTTTTCAATAAACGCAAGATTTCTCTCAAAACAAAATTTCATTAAGCTAATACATAATGGTGATTTCTCTAATTTATAAATATATCTCTGCAAACGTATTTTTTTTATATACCTAATAATTTTTCACAACCTAATTATTGTGATTGAATTTTCCTTTCGGAGTAGTTACGACGTACAGTCGTAATATTGAAGCTACAATAATAATTTTAAATTATTAATAGAGGAAGAGTTTTAAAATTTTAAATTCTAATTGTAATACTTAAAGCTAGAAAGAAAGAGAAAAAATAGTGTTTGTGTGTTAATGACTAGATTATAGATTAAAAAGCTCCATGTAGATAATTAGAGCCTCAGCCATGTCCTTATTGATTTCCTAGGCAATGTGGATAAATCAATCAGACAAAATCTTTGCATACTGGATGCTCATGAACGTAATAGACAATAAGCAATTTTCACGATTCATAAGACTTCCTTATGGTCGAACTTCAAATAGTTCATATTGTGTTTTAAAATTCCAAAACATTAATTCACTATAATATTTTTCAAAAATTGCTCTGTCTTAAAAAAACAATGGTGTGAAAACTATAACTTCCTAATTCTTAATTGAAATTTCTTTTTATTTTGATTTTCGTTTAATCTTTTATTAGTTAATCTTTTTATATTTTCAATTATTTCACATTTATAACATTTCGAAGTTTCCACTCTTCTGCCAAATTTTTAATTATTCCTTATTTCTGAAATATCTCACGAATCTATTGACATTAGTTTTTATTTTATTTTTTTAGTAAGTTTCTTGAATTTTATACCAACATTGAAACTTTTTACCTTTTTTTGTTTTGTTTCTAATTTTATTGTGTCAATTAATATGAAATATCAATAACAGATATAAATTTCGTACAGTTTGTACTACAATTACATATTTTTTAACCCTTTTATTTCATATTTTCATAATTCTTCAATTAACGATTTTTTACTTTAAAATAGCTAACTTAGGAATCCGCTGCTTAAACACTTCGTAAAAAGTGACGTCAGACCATTAGTCATATAGTTCATCTCACCAACTCGTTTAGAACAGAAAAGTTTGCTTCAACATTATTATATCCTTGCATGTCAACTGTATTTTAATTTTTTCGTACTTTTAACCAAAAGTAAGCTTTCATGCAACGATTTTACCGTTGTAGTACTTTTGAAACAAATGATGATTAAATCTAAAAATAACGATCAATATTACAGATATATTGAACCAGTTAAATAGATAGTATAATCAGCCGGGGGAGGGGGGAGCTTTAAATTGCCCTTAGTTCAAACCAGACGCCATTCCATATTTTTCAGTCTAACAGCGATCTAATGAATGATCTCCACTTGTAACTCTTTTTATTTGACTTTATATTCTGATTATACAGAAAACTAGATTTACAATTAATATTGACCTTCTTTCAAAAGGATTAACTTCCTGCATCGTGCCTATTGCAGTTTGGTCTTTGCAGTAGCTCCCTAACGACCCGGGTAAATCCTGCTTGCTCCCCGTGCCGGTACCATGGATCCAACCCCGGAATGTTTACCTGTTTTCCTGTACTCATTATTGTTTATTAATATTTACGTTTGAGACGCCACACCCATGCACCATTCACCTCGTAGGCACGGAACGACCACTGCCATCACACCTTAGGGTTGGGCTGCCTCCTCCGCTGATTCGTCGTACCGAAGCACATCTTCTCCGCCGATATTCACCGTTGAGGACTTCACCGTAACCCTGGCAAGGGGCCCTTACATGGTACTACCATCCGGAGCCAGATGGACCAAGGTTTTTTTAAGAGGTGTTACTCCTCTATCCCTCCTCCTTCCCAAAAAAGATGGGCTCCGGGCTTGGGACCGGTATAGCGGAGTTGATAGAAACTAATGATAGTAATTTCTACTAAAAAATAAAGCAATTTATCTATCTGTGTACTTATTTATCTTTAACGCTATATATATATATATATATATATATATATATATATATATATATATATATATATATATATATATATATATATCGTCCTCTCTATCTTACCCCACAACTAATCCCTCTCTCCTTTCTCTCTCGTCCTTTCTGTCTGTATCTTTCAATATCCTTGATATGTATACCATTACATTGTTTATTTCAATAATTAAATTAATTTAACGTATATTTCTTTCTGGTAGTCTACAAATCAAAATATAAAGTTTGGTGCTCTTTTAACATATAAAAACTATCCAAATGGTTTTTTTTTTCTTTTTATTTAGTGTTAACAGTAGTGGCGTGTGGTTTAACTAATTAAAATGGGTTTCTTTTATCTTCTTTTCTAAAAATAGTAACTTCTAAATTGGCACTGTTGGCCATAGAGATACACAATTTGTTTTACTTTCAATGTAAACATTCGTATTTATTTGTTATTCTACCCTAAAAAATAAATAAATAAATATTAATGATTTTTATTTTCCTGTTTTGAGGATTTTAAAAACAATCTTGTTTTTACTAATAACTCTTTCAATTGTATCTACATAAAACACTTTTAAGCGTGAATATCTTATCATCTGTGGATTTTGTGCAACAAATAGATAATACCTTATTACGGGATGAAAAGCTGTTTACATAAATTATTATTGAAATATGATTTTTATAAATCATATATTTCCTATAGTATTTATTTATTTATATATGAGTTTAATTATTGATTCCTATATCACACATTATAACACACTAATATCCAAGGTATAACTGTGAACATTCAGTTTTATCCATAATTTCTAGAACTGTATAGCAAAACGTAAGATAAAACTTTGCATGTAGACAAGCTTTAGTATTTGATTAGCCACACCTACAAATAGGTAAAATAAAATTTTATATATTTATTAAAATAATTTAAAGGGAATAACACCAAATAAATTTTTAATCCTGGTTTCTCAATTACCTATAAAAAGTTTACAAAGTTGATAAATTTTTAACAATCTAACTAATCGTTATAGAATCTTTGAAGTGTGAAATATCTCAAATCTGTGGTGTGAATGGTTTTTGTAGCGATTGATGGATCTGTGATTAGTCGTTGTGTTTGTTTCACTGATCTGTGATTAATTCTGATTGATAACGTATTAATTTGTACAAATATAGAACTTAAAATAATCCCTTTTTAAAGCAAGTCGACAGAATCCCATTAATAACTTCTCTGTAAATGTCGACTAAGGTCATTGGTTGATTATTAGGATGTTAAATAATCCTGTACAGCAACAGTTACGGCAGAATCAAGTAACGTGTGGTTAACACAAATCGCTCCTAAATGTAGATCCTCTTATAAGGATATTGGATCGTCACCGCAATATCGTAACACATAATATGCGTGTCACCAAACCCAATAGTCATTAATCAATAAAACACATTCATGTATTTCGCTAAATTAAAAATATTAAAAAAAACCTTTTTGCTGATGATGTTCTTGTCTAAAGTAAAAAATAATGAATTGCCCATCGAAAGTTTTATAACGCATATAATTTAATTTTCATAATGTTAACTATTAATAAACACGTGTAAGTAATATTAGAATTGTATGAAAGCTTAGGACACTAATGTATAAATATCTCTCTGTCTCAGATGTAATCAGACGTAAGTGAGTGACATATCTGTGATCTGAAGCTTAGTGGTTATAAATATCCAACTTTTATGAAGATATTGACGTAAATGTAGCAGTCTGTTTTTTTTTTTTTTTTTTTTTTAATACAAGAAATACACATAATTTTGTTTGATAATTATTTTCCTTTAAATACAATCCTTTAATGACAACTTAGTTGTATATATAGTTGTGAATTGACATCAATCTCTACGAAAACACAAATAAACCTTTATATTGTTTAATTAAACCTTGCATAAAATTGTATGCGTTCTCTTCTTGTTTAAAAGATTATTATTAATCTCTCTCTCTCTCTCTCTCTCTCTCTCTCTCTCTCTCTCTCTCTCTCTCTCTCTCTCTCTCTCTCTCTCTCTCTCTCTCTCTCTCTCTCTCTCTCTCTCTCTCTCTCTCTCTCTCTCTCTCTCTCTCTCTCTCTCTCTCTCTCTCTCTCTCTCTCTCTCTCTCTCTCTCTCTCTCTCTCTTGTTAATCATTGGTCATGCAAATAAAAAAAAATAAAGGTTATATACATTTTTTAACATGCTTTTAAACGCTCATTAAAATATAAGGAGTTACTGAAATCAGTATACAGAAGCATTTTAAGTAACCCGCAAAATTTTCATTCCTTTGTAATTGTAAGTATTGCAGAAGTTTTTTACGAGCTTATATTACAATGTAAACTTTATAAAAAATATTGTCTTTTGAATCGTTTGGCAGACACTGTGTTGCAGTTTTTCCTCAGTACATCATTCACATATTTAATATTCAAACGACTGCGTTTCACAACGTTTCTTTTTAACTTCAAAGGTATAATTAATTACCCTAACCTTTTATAGCGTTTAGTTATGTTTGAATTCGTTCCGCGAAGTGAATAATATTAAGTCTTCTCAAGTTTTATTTTTTAAATGGTAATTAAAGCCGTGTTACACTGTGAACTTACAAACATTTATTTTCATGTTGGTTTTTATTTTTTATTAAAAACATGGAACTAGATATTGTTAGTATTCTCTATTTGTAAATCATGCCAGTAAGTATACCTGATAACCAACCACGTGTTTTTACTATCTCATATATACATATTATAGAGCAAGTCATGTGATGTAATGAAATAGTTAATGTTTTTGGCTGAAATATTAATTTTTACGTGGTCTCCATTAAAAAAAAAAAAAATAGATATCTCCTCAAACATGATGGTTATTGGGTGAAAAAAAATTTAAATAGGAATTTGGTGCAGTAGTTGTTCTTAATACATCAATAACGTCTGAAATGGGTAGAAATAAATTATTGTGAATTGCGAAAATGCAAAATTTAAACCAAAATGCCAAACCTCAAGCAAAACAACAAAATAATTTCGGAGTTGTGAAAAAACGACGCCACCCCTGAATTTTGGTACATTGGTAGCTTCCTCTAAAATTTCAACCTGATTTGTCTATCGGGATGTGAGAAAGGTTGTACACGGTTTGTTCTTACGTAAAACTGGTACAATATAAATAGAAGTAAAACAATATTCCATGTTTATTTATCCACACGTATATATTGAAGTTACTTGTCACAAAACCAAACCAAAATTAATTACAAAACTTCATCAATGAAGCTGTAACAAAATAAAGAAGTCTAAGCGCTCACGAGTACAATTATTTAGGATCGGAGCTTTTAACAAAATCGAAGGAAATGGATTAAATTAACTTTAGGTTCATTGGAGCATGCGCAATCAACGTGATATACACAGAAGTGTTTACGTCATTGTTAATACAACATTAATTAAAATAAAGTTAAAATCAGACTCAAAATCATATATAAGGTTTTCTTATGAGGTTTCGTGAAACGTTTAAAGGTTGAATGAACATGTATTAAATTGTAACCTGAACATTAAGAAATTTCTTAAAATGTTCCTTTCTTCAAAACGAAAGTTACTACGGTAGCTGCAAATTTGTATCTAATGAAAGGTTTTCTATGTTGAATAACACAGGAAATACTTACAAAATACCTGTTTAATACCAGCATTTTTAAATCTTTTTTTTTTATAAATTTTAATCTTATTCTTGGCGAGTACATTATAAAAAATAGCATGTTCTAATCTTTATTTTTGTTGTCGCTGTTATACTTAGGCTAAGTACAGATGAGGACAACGACGAACGCCCTACAAGTCGAAAATCACTTTATCTGTTTCCTAAAGTCATATATAATATTCCTCAGGTCAATATATTGGAGGTGAATTTTTTTGTCGATTAAAAAAAATACCATATTTTTGGTATACAGGATAAGTAATGAAAGTAACAGGTGTTTCTGACCATACATATGAGTGAAAAGGATTGGGCGTAGTATATTTGAAATTGAGATTGTGATGGGAGTCTAGTTTGAAATTTTATTTTTGAGGCATACTTTTGGGTTGTATTTCCGTGATTTAACAAGTTTTTTATAGAAAGTACAAACATTTCAGACGTAAGAAGGAGATAAAATTGAGAGATGAAGTTTCCTCTACTTTTACTAAATAAAATGTAAGTCCAATCTTTCTCTATGTAGAATTATAAATAAGTTTTACAACTGTGTATTATATTAGATACTGTAGTAAAAACATGTATTGAAATCTTCTAAAACCGATATTTTTCAGTAGGCTATATTAACAAACAAAATTAGAGAAATCTGTCAAGCGTATGCCGCTGGCGAATTGTAGAATATAATTCCGTGTATTTGAAATACATTGCTTCACAATTTAAGTTATTAAAGATATTATTATACACAAAGCAATAACTTCGAAGTTCTTTCAACAACGCGATAAATCTCTCTCTCTCTCTCTCTCTCTCTCTCTCTCTCTCTCTCTCTCTCTCTCTCTCTCTCTCTCTCTCTCTCTCTCTCTCTCTCTCTCTCTCTCTCTCTCTCTCTCTCTCTCTCGCTCTCTCTCTCTCTCTCTCTCTCTAATATATATATATATATATTATCAACAACAAAAAGATTTAAAAATTAGCAAATAAACTTTGATACGAAACTACAATAGTTGTAATATTTTCCCATTGCATTTGGAATTATGTATTTATTTCTAAAATGTTGTAAACATAGTTTACTAAAATAAATTAAATTAAAGGTTTAATGAAGAGACTTATCTGTAGAAACGAACGTCCATAAAGAGGATGGTTAGGTTAACTCACTTTGTGGTAAAATCACACACACAGACATTCACGAACAGATGGTTGTATCAGATATATCTTAATAATAAAAACCAAGTTGTTAATAAGTTCGCAATTGTATTTGTTTCAACTCGTGAACCTCAAGATGTTAACACAGGATGCGATTCGATTATGCTGCATAAAACATAACTGAAGAGAAAGGAAATTGTAAAAGAAAGTGGAATGAAAATATTAAAAATGTAAGACAGCTTTAGAATCTGTATTCATGTGAAATAACATCTTCGTTTCGACTGTAACGATGGAAGCCGTTGTGGCAATTCTTACATTCTCAAAGACAAGCGTTTTTGATAACAAAATCATTGTACATCATCTTGATCCTTTCTCTAATTCATTCACCAAGCAACTATGTTTGAAGTTTTAATTCGACCCTCCTCTGTGTGTTTGTGTTATATAGTTACGGTAAGAACGCATGTACCAACCATTTGGTAATTTAGAAAAAATGTAGTTTCCAACTAGGCCGAAATATGTATACGAAAAGTTTTATTTTTCATTTATCGTTTTAAAATAGCGACTTCTCAAAACAATAACTGACCCGTTTCAAGACTTGGAAGCAAGTACTCTGGTTAAGAATAAAGAGCTCTCTGCAAAGTATTAATCATATAAAAGAGACAAAACGAGATGTCACATTAAAATAATTACAAACGAAGAATGCAATAATTGGAACTATTTTCTAAGATTGCCACTCATTACGTTTCTACCTGACCAAAACACTTTTAAAAATACTGTCATTACTTTTTAATTATTACATTTTTAAGGTCGGTAGGAGAAACCAAAAACCGTTTTAAATTTACGGGCGTGTCTGTCCGACTGTAAATCGCAACCAATATATACAGACAAGGCGATAAATCTTATGTTTTCAAACTTTGAATAAAAAATTCTTCATATTGTCTCACATACAGAAAAATCAAGCGGTAACAAAAAAATATATATTTCTTTTTTTAAATATTATATGTGGGGTATCAAATGAACAAAAAGTTATTTTGAACAATAATATTTATTTCCATTTGACGAAAAAAATAATATGTTGGTACTAGCCAAATTTAAAGTGGTCGATATCATGCCCCCCCCCTTCTTGAACATGGCTTGACCCACAAATCTAAATCAAAATAATTATTTAGATTTTAAATTGAATAACAGTGCAAAATCAAATATTACAGTTTTTTTTGACGAATACAACTTAATTTAACCATACAATGTGAACGTCGTTACGGATAGCCTGAGTTTGAAGGCAGTTTTTTAAAATGTCAGACAAACGATTCAGTTTCCATTAATAGATGAAAAGAATTTTTATTGATTTCTCTTTGCTTGAGTCAGTAGGTAAAATTAAGGACCCTTATGATTTCTTGTGCACTATAATATCCGTTTGTCCTTCTGTCTGTGCAATTTAATTTTCCGCTGAAAAAAATTCGGCTTTATAAAAATAACTGTCCCTATATACCTACAGCGTTTTAGCAAATGCTGGACCCTTTTATTGTGAATTAAAACCGAATCGAGTGTTATAGGGTTATAAAAACATCAATAAGATTTTTATTTTCAATAGTTACACTCTTTTGTTCGCTCATATTTCATTTAAAACTTTATATAACTTGTAGGTATGTATGAATGTGAAAAAGAGTAAAATAGTCAGATAGTTTAAGCTTCCAAAGAATGGAGTGTGTACAGATAAAGTGTCATTTCTTCAAATAGTCAGCTTTACAAGTTGTATATACACTGAAGCATAATTATAGAAGTAATATACATTGCCTTTACAAAGTTTCCCAAAGACGTGTTTCTTTATTCACTTATTACGAATTTCTAGTCCTCATTTTCTTGGGACACATAAAATAGTTGGCATAAAATGCAGAGTTATTTTTAAAATGACTAAATTCAGATTTTATCATTAAAGGCTCTTAAAAGGTGAAATTTCAATATTTAAAACAATACAATTTAAAGTACAAAAGGCGCAATATCCGAATAATAAGTTTACAATTTTATAATTTCAATTTATCTAAAATATTTTATAGGTACATTTCAAACTTTTGCTGCACCATTTATTTACGTATGTTTATTTTATTAAATGAATAAACACGAGTAACCCAGTTTGATAAACATATAGGATTAGAAGGGGCGTGGCTTCTGGTTTTGACGGGGGCAAAATATATAGTCTCTCACTAGATATATTCTGCCAGCTAACTTGTCCCTGCTGATGCTTACACAAGTCTATTCAACAAAACACATGTAGCAAGGAATTATCATCGTTGAACACACACATAAAATACAGATATATGGTCTAATATTCTTAGAATGAGGATGGCTCAGTTGCTAGAGCATAGGCGCGTAAAACCAAATATCCTGGGTTCAATTCTTAGTCTAGGTCGTTTATTTTTCATTTGAAATAATAATTTCATCAAAATAGGTTTTATATGTGACAAAAATAATCTGCGTTTTGAGCAATAGTTTATATGTAACCTCAAAAGTAATAAAAAAAGCTGTTAAGTAAATTCATGTTTTGATAGAGTAAATATCAATCTCATTAGGCGAAACTAGACTGATGTTTTACGTACGTAAGATAGTAGCTGATTAGCACTATCATATCTGCGAAGAAACTAAAATTTATAGAGTTTCATATACAAACAAATTAAATATGAGACTGGTAAAATAGCCGCAACTACTTTTTAACTTGTATTTATACGCAAGACCGACATCAAATGACAGATTAGAGCGTGTACAATAAAACTCCAAAACGAAAGTTTACATTTAGAAAATTGAGTAATAAAATGTAGCTAACATTCATACAGATGGAGTAATCCATTCACCTCTTGTTTTTAGGGTTTTTTTTTTAAATTGTATTATTTAAAAAAGGAAATACATAGTAATAAGCTTAATGTAACACAAGACAAAATATATATTTTTTCAGGAACAACACCTTATGGTGTTTTTCTATGTAGAAATAAGAGTTACATTTCGATTTCAAACCTTTGACAAGGGATCTCCACTCTAATTAAATGCTGTAAATATATTATTTACCTCAATATGTTATTTAAAATATCCCTGCTGAGACTTGGTTGGATATTGTTCAAAAATGTGACCTGATTTGTTAAGTAAACAAATTCCCTTGCACTGTTTACACTAGGGATGTGACAATATTTTCATTGAGGTTTACAGTAAAGTTCCTTTTAAAAACAGAAAGCTCAGACAAAACTGTTTGTGCATCGATTTAGTACTAATTACTCATATTTACATGTTACACTACATGTTAAAAAATTAAGTATTTTAGTACAAATATATACAAACATACATACAGATCACTTCAAAGATAGTATTCAGTCGAACTTGTTCTTGCAAGTGAAAGTTCGATTTAAGAAAAATATTTGTGATATTGTTAAAATTTATTCATATACTGTGCAGTTATCAAATAAAATGCATAGTCCAGTTTGTTATAAAATTTAAAAAAAATAGTGGGAGTTAACTTTAAATAGTTTCATTAATTTATTATTAACTCCCATTCTCATAACCTAATCAAATCTTCCCAAAATACAATATTCTGAGCAGCAAATACGTCTAAGTAATGGTAAAATGTAATGTGTATATCAAAGTGTTTAAGTTATTAAAAAATAATTTTGTGTTTGTATTGAGAAAAATACATTATTATTTTTCTAAGCTCGATTAAATTTTTCAATAAATATATTTCAATAAAAATAATTCTCAATTACAAAATTTAACATTTTCTTCTCTAAAATATTTAAATGGTCAATGTGTGTCAATTTTGATGAAATTCGATTTTACATTGTAACTTGAACAGTTAATACGATGTTTTCATTGTGGTATAACTTGCGCAACCTTTTAATTTCCTCACTAAATTGCATAACCAACGTTAACATTTTGTTACTATTACCTATTTTTAACAAAGTTAAGTATAAATTACATAGTTTTTTTGAGAAAATGTAAGACTTTTGTCTTCTTTTTTTTTTCTCTCTAGGTAAACGCTGTGGCTTAATTAAGACGCAGTGCTAACTCACTGTCAAAGTTTAACCACTAACTTACTAAGGTTTGTTGGCGCTGCGTTTTTCCTTGTGTTACCCAACTTCCGTCTTGATTAGTCCAACTAAATGTATAATTTGTAATGGTTAAGTGTGAGAGAGTTAGTAAAATGCTTATTAACCATTCATTGAAGCCTAACATACAATATTTGACCAAGGGAAGAGAGTTTCTGATTTAACACAACTTCAGGAACTTTGTGTGTTTGTTACGCTATTAGAATGAAACGCGTTTATCACTTTATGCAGGTTTTATTTTCGTAACAAAATGGAGACGATTAAAAGGAACTGCATGATTCCAGGGCACAAATGTACTTGTGACAACTAGGTATATGGTACTCTCTCCGATGTATTATAATGTTTTGGAATAATCGAGGAATAAAATATAGTTTTAAAATATTCAAATTAAAAATAAAATTTTGTACTATTTTAGAAAACCTTTATATAGAAGGTGATACCTGAATTATAAATAAATCTTTTGTTGATGTTTTAATTTGCATAAATTAAAAACTTTTCTAGTTTCATTGACGATAAATTAATTTGTTTGAATTAAAAATGTTTCTAGTTTCTTTGTTGATAATTTAATTTACGTAAGTTAATTGTTTTTTGATTTTTTGTTACTAATTTAATTTTTATGAATTTAAACTTTTTTCAGTTTTTTTTTTTTTTGTTTTTTTTGATAATTTAATTTACATGAGTTAAAAATTGTTAGGTTTTTTGTTGATAATATAATTTTTGTGAATTAAAATCTTTTCTGGTGTCTTTGTTCATAATTTAATTTAAATAATTGTTATGCTCCCTAAAAACATTAGCCTCCGAGTACCATCGAGTGTGAGTGTAGAGATTAGTCTTTCAATTAAAACAATCAACATTCCAGCTTTTATACCATCAATGGATGTAGCACAATATTTACTATTACTGTGGTTCCAAAAAAAGTTCAATCAAAATGTATGGAGCAAACCAAACAAAAGTTTTAACTTTTTAACTTCACCTTTTGGTGTTTTGTTTAAATGTACAGTAACTGTGGTATTACAGTTACTTCTTGCTCTATGAATATTGTTGTGTCTCACGTTACGCGCTAGTTTTGTAACACCGTGCTTACAAAAACGATTTCTTGAATGTATTTAAAACGTGTTAAACGAGAGAAATCTACTGTTCCACAGATCGACTAGTTTAAATAATGTATTAGAAAGAATCCAATGAATAAATTTAAACCCTTTTCCACACAATAGGTTGAATTGTACTGATATGTTTGTCTTGTTTTTCATTTCAACATTAAACTAAGCTGTAGGATAATATATTTGTAATTTTAAACAAGTTGATGGTAAAAAGACGAATGGTTGCAAAAATCAAACTTATATGTGCGCGCGAAGTAAGTGATTGTTTAATGATTTCACGTTCATTGGACTTTAAATCAACTGATAAGTTTCTACAAACAATGCTATTGATTAATCTTAACTCAACTGTAATATTTTTAGGTCTTTTGATTTAAAATTTTTACTTTAATCGCGGAAGGACTACTTCAGTTATTAAAATTATTGCAGTTTTTCAATTACGAATTTAGTGTATAATTAATTGATCAACTTGATTGTAAAATGTTCTACACACTTTTCTGTAAAATGATCAAGATGACTTTCATTTCCTTCAACGACGCACGCCAAATGATTTATCTTTCATCTAAAAAGCCGGACTTTTTCTAATTAAAAATCACCCACTTCCGAAAAAAAAACCCCATCCCTAATAGGTTTTGATTTTAAACAACCTGATCGATTTAGTTATCAAACTCCTTCTAAGGCCTGTATTGTAATAAGTACAAAATCTCGTTGTAAAGCAAGTTTTATTTTTTTTAAATAATTTTAGTTGTTTTCACCACAAAGTCTAATCAAATATCACCGATCATGAAACGAACTACTAAGATTGGTGTTGAACTCTTCTTACGGAGGCTAAAAACCACAATTGGTTTTCCACATATTAAAAGCCTTCTAGCGAATTTAAGTCAGTAAAAAGACAAAACTAGAGGAAGAGTGCCGTCACTAATTACATTACTATGACGTGGGAATTCCCTCCCATTTCGTCCACCATTTCTCTTCCATTTTTCATAATCTGCCATATTGACCTCAGCCCAAACGTCGCCATCTTAATCTAAATCGTCCCCTTGCCATTTTGGTTTAGTTATTTTGTACTCACACGCTTAGCCATATTGTCTCATTACTTCTCCCACCATCGGGTTTCCCCAAAAATTCGCCATATCTCTCCAGGATATTCCTTCACCTGAGAAATTATCGGACTTAGTGGACTTCATTCTGTGGAATTATGTCACCTCGAAAAACTTGATCGATATCTACGTGTACTTTCTCCATATGTTCCCTTTATGGTAAAAACGTGTTTTTGTTAATCAACACCACTATAAGTTCATTTTTAGAGTCTGGAATAAGACGGTTTGTAATTTTATTCGGTCGTATCTGAGATGATCCGGGTCCATCGTCACTTCATTAGATAGTTACTATTGTTTGACACATTTTACTCGGTCACGCCAACAAACCCTCACTAGACCACTAAAAGGTACAACACTTTAACACTGAGATACAGATTAGAATCGTTGTACACGTTTAGATTTTGATAAAGGAGGAGTAAGACACATAGACGAGAGAAGAGTATGGTAATTCTCTCAGGTGGTGGATAGTTGACAAGAATGTTATAACTAATAGTAGAAGAAGAGTACGTTAATATTATAAGTGATAGAATTCCTCATAAAATCTACAGATAGAAGAATAAATTAACTAAAAGAATAATAGTGGAACTACATGGTTAGATCAAGATAGGGAAAGGTGGAGAGTGGAAGAACGAAATACCAAACGGATGGTTAGGCAATTACAACGTCACGTTGTGACATCATAGTTGATTGTTTCAAAATAATTAGGTAATACAGTATGGCTATTTTTATTTTTATCGTACTTTTTTTTATTCCATTTACAATTTATTAATTTATTGTACTTTTCACAAGACATTCATTTTATATTCTTTATAATTTATATATTATATTTGATTTTTACTATATTACATATTTACATTAAATTGCTATACATTTAGTCTTGCATTACATGGCAACAATAAATCTAAATTGTTATATTAATTCTAGTGTCTTCATTAATATGTAAAAAAGTTTCATTAACTTTTTTTCTTTTTTTTTTTAACTCTAGCTGTGTTCTACTCACCACGTGATATTCGACAGTTTATTGAAGTAAGGTTAGGTGTTAAATTGTAACAAGGTACCCAAAAGTAGGGAAACTGTATAACGTCAACTACATTATAGATAAAATGACGAAACAAACGTCTTTACATGTTTTATATATTAAATGTGTCAACTACTAGGAACTTAGTCTTCTCAACACATAACATTATTATACCAACACACGTCATATTTGTCCTACTACTTGGCTCAATATGAATCACTAGGGCCAGGCGGAAAATTACGCCATCAGTTAGATTCTAACCACATGTAAGTAGATTAAAACTACTACACAATATTTGTGTGAAATTATTATTACACTTATTTTACTTGTTTTCTATAGTGTAAGAATCAGATGCAAAGACACTTTTTGATCATTGTACCATTTATTACAAAAAATACTTCATTTGTATTACTGATAGCCTAATTTGTAAAAGTAGATGTAAACTGTGAAATTCATGGATTAGTTGAAACCAGATGTTGTAATTGGCAGATTAGGGAAATAATTTGAGTAATTTGTTTATTTGTCTAGTTTGGGTAGGGGGATTTTAACTTTTCCAACTTTCACGGTTTCACGCAATAATTATTTACCTAGTTGATTGTGCAATTACGGTACTGATTGAATCCCTTCACGTGAACTTTAAGTTACATAAATGTAATTTTTCATATCGTCACGTGCTTTTTAGTTGTCACAGCTTCTATTTACTTCGTTCTTGGTGATATGTATGGTTACTCATATAAGCATCTCCCTCCTCAATACTGAATATGTGCATAGGTGTTACTCTGATAGTGTCATAATTATATTCTTTGAGAATTGACCCACTAAGAAAGGGTGTAGTAAAATGTCATTTATCACTATATTATGTGTGAGGTTCTCCTAAGGTTAAATTTGATTTAAATTCTTTTTACCCATATTGCATGATTCAAATTATTATTGTTGACTTCTTTGTTTATGAATCTAATTAATTTCGTTTACAATTCGGGGGAAAACGTTGCTCATTGATGTTTATATTCAGACGGTAGCTGAATTTGAATCATTTGCATAATATTATCATTTTTATAAACTTCTCTCAAAATTGTGTCCACTTTATCACAATATTTTGGTCTAAAGGTCTATTTAAATGAATTTAGTTTATAAATGATTTAATAGAATTGAATTAACAAACAAAATTCTGTTGAGCATGATCCAATCCATATTTTGTAATACCCAATAAAAATATCACCAACATGTAGTTTGAAATAACTTACTATCTAGATAGACATTATATAATAAGATAAACTCGAACACAAGATCTAACAAAACTTACGTTTACTTATCAAACGCGTTTCAACGACAAAATTCGCCATCCTCAGTGATACATGAGCTACAATATCTAAACTATAACTCTATTGCAAATATTAACGCGTATGAGATCTTGTGTTCAAGTTTTATTCTCTCTAATATTATCTCACAAGTCAAGCTAAATATTTATTTACTATATAATAAAAGAATCTTATTTCGTTACAAACAAAAACCTTTTAACTAATTATGTCTCGTCCTAAGACACAAAATTACTCTTGGAAAGTTAAAAAACGATATAATTTAATTTTCATAATATTAACTAGTACTAGCTTCATATAAATATATGCAGGAAATATTAGTATGCAAGCTTTGGACACAATCGTGATTACATTCTGAATATCTGTCAGTCTCAGATGTAATTATTAAGAGAGTGACATGTTGTGTGACCTTTGATGTCTGAATTATAGTGTTTAATTGCGTAACATGGTTAATTAACATGTACAAAGGACATGGTATAAATTTAGGAGTGTTTTTTTTTTACAAGAAATAAGCTTTTTATTACACAAAGTTTGTCTTAAATACACAACCCTTTAAGTAGAACTTAGATTTACATACAGTCGTGAAATAACAATCAATCTCAATGGAAACAAAAATTATTTTTCTATTTTTTAATTAAACGTTACATAAAGAACATTTTTTCCATTGTTGTTTAAAGATGAATAACTTCTCAGTTATCATTGCCTTAAACATTTGAAAAGGAAAAAAAAAAAAAAAAAAAAAAAAGGAGAAGCCTAATTGTCAGATGAAAACAAACGTTAATCAAGAGAAAAGAAGAATCTAACGTAAACTACATGCATAAGGTGTAGATTACGCTATGGCTACAGGATATCCATTCCCGTACTTACTATAATTAGCACCGGAAGGTACATGAAAGTTTAACGAAGTGGCTTCAAATGTTTTATTCCCTGAACAATAAAGTTTGGCTATTTTCGTAATAGCTATAGGATTACTTTTTATTTTTCTCTAATTCATTTTGATGAGTGTGTACTCTCATAATTAATTAATTAAGTTAATTTTCCCAGCATATATTACACTGTATTTTTCAACAAAATTGTCTTTTGAATCTTGTGGCAGTCATTGTGGTGGAGTCATTCTCCAGTGGTGGTAGACCTCATTCGCTTATTTACTATTCAAACAACTGGGTTTCCCAAAGTTTCATTTCAACTTCAAAAGCATAATTAATTACCCTTACCTTTTATGCCGTTTTCTTTTGCATTTAATTCATTCCTCAATTTAAAACAATTGAGTCTTTTTAATTCGTATGTAAAAATAGTAATTAAATCGTTGTTCCAATGTGAATGAAGAGATACTCATTATCATGTTGGTTTATATCTTTTTAGCAAAAACATGGAATTAGATATTGTTCGTAATCTTATTACATTCTCCATTTTGTACAACATGACAGTAAGTATAACTGCTATCCAACCAAGGGGCTTCACCCCATCACATAAACTTATTATAGAGCAAGTTATTTGTTGAAACAAAATCGTACCGCTTTTTGTTGAAATTACCGTTTTCACTTTCCTTGAAGCCCCTTTAAAAAAATTAGTTGTCATCTACTGAACCATGGCAGTTAGGAGATTTTAAAAACAGAAGGAAAAATGGAAATAGGCGTCGTCGTAGAAGTTAAAATTGACCCAAGAGAGTAAAATAAGACTATAAACTTTCTGCCAATGCAATTAACGAATTAATAATGTTAATTACTGAGATAATAAAACAAAATTACTTCCAGTTCAATGGAGAGTTCTTCACTCAGAATATCTCACCTTTATCGTGCATTATGGGAGTAATTTTCTTGAACTGCATAGAAAACAAATACATATGTTCCTATGATAACAAATGCCGTAATAAGCTAATCTTCTATCGCCGATATGTTGATGTTATTATTGTTCTATTTGATGATAACACCAAACAATTGAATTTTCTTAACAACTACTTGAATATATTACATCCTATATTTTAAAATTCATCCTCGAAGATGAATTAAACAAATTTATCAACTACCTTGATATCACCATCTCTAAACTTTTCATTCACTTTAAGTTTAAATTAGATGGGAAACCAATTACCACAGATCTGACTGTACACATGCAACTATAGGAGAGACCGATTACCTAGATACATAAAAGAATATAAATTAATATATTTTTATTTGGCCGCCTAATCTAAATTGTGTCTTAATTTTGAATGACATTTTATCGTTAATAATTTGGGAAATTTCACATTTTGAATTAAGAGATAAAAGTTTAAATATATTTTTGATATGAGTACATCTTTACGTTTGCCCCTATACTGGGGACCAAAACACAGTGACGATAAAATCAGGTGTTATAATTTTTCATTTTACATGAAAAATCAGATCGAAACTACCATTTGAAATTGTTTACATCAATTATCAATTCATACCACATGATAGATAATCAAAGAGTTTATTTCACCTAGGCTTCGTGCGTTTCCCTGTAATTGAAAACTTTCACACAGTATAAATTCTGACTAATGAGGATGGCGATTTTGTCGTTGAAACGCGTTTGATTAAGTAAACGTAATTTTTGTGATATCTTGTGTTCGACTTTTATTCTATCTAATATTATCTTACTAATCAAGCTCAATATTTACTTTTACAGTGTCACAGGTTATAAGTAACTAAATTGTACTGAGCCTTGACTTGAACTGACAACCACGACCTTCGACACTAATTCATGATCAAATTATTTACGTCTTACCGTCACTAGACTTTTAAGAATGGTATTATGTTAACCTTAATTTGAGTGATGTTGTAAGATTTTCTTAATTGACTCAAATGTAATCTTAAAGTGATTTACTTATCAGATTAGAGTAGGTTTCAGGATAGACTGTAAAGGGTTAGGGACGGTTACAATGTGAGTTAATTTGTATGGGCTGTGAGTTGTGATGAATTAGTTGATTCAATAAATAATCAGTAAGTTTATGCATCAGTGTCAGCGGCAAGCTAATCGCTTAATAACTTTATCAATCAGCCAGTCAATCATTCATTAATCTCTTGAGTTTATGTTACTTGTTTGATATAAGTATTGCTAAGTGTTCAATTAATTGTTTGTACAATACACACTACACACTACACAATACTATACCGACGTCACAAGTGCTCCCAGTTGGGAGGAATTATCTATAATTTGCTTCCACACTCGTTAACAGTTGCTCTGAGAGCAACAACCCCTTTCAGTTCCTTCCCTCACAATTATGAGGGTATATTATTGTACATCTACGGCTTAAACCTCACAATCCTGAACATAATATTTTGTTAAAGTAACGAAAACTAAACAATAAGTATATGCACCATAAACAACATTGTTACTGAGACTCAGTTATTGAGAAGAGTAGGAAATTTTGTTGTTGTCATTTGTTGTGTTGACAGGACATCTTGTTCCAAGTCAACTACAGCCATGGCTGACAGTAGGAACTACATGTCTTATAAGTACTGTCTTTTAAGAACATATTTGTGTTAAATGATATTAATTTGTATGTAGTAGCCTATGTAAGTTAAATGTCCATATTTTATTTACGTAGGATAGGTTTGACTATTTAGATCCCTGCGTCACACCCTCCTCACAAACATGAGTGTTAGGTCTGTCCTATAAAAGCGGGTTTGATAAAAATTATTAAATTTCTTCTTATTTTTACAACTTTTTATGAAATTAAATTATTTTATTTTAGCTACGAACTTAAGTCTTAATTTTTTACGTTTATATTATAGGTTTTTATACTGTAATTTTGCATTAAAAATTATTATTTGTATTGAAAAGTGTATAATTAAAAAACACACTTAAATAGAAAACTTCATTGTTAAGTTCCGTCTATTATTATAACTATTTATTTTTTTTATTATTATTTTTTTTTTTCACGAGAAGATTTTAAAAATTTAATTTGACTTGAAATTGGCGATGACTCAGAAGTTGATGGGATATCCGACGACAATAAAGATGACGAGTCTATATTTTTCAATTTAACACCATAACAACACAATTCTATAGATTTTTTTTTCAATTAGTAAATGGAAATGAAGACGGTTTTAATGATAATAATAATTTTCAATTAGAGAAAAACATTGAATTTGAAGAAGAAGAAATTACAACAGTTCCAAATAATATCAACAAAGATAACATATATTTTAATGAATTACAAAATGAGAAATTGAGGGAGAAACTTATATTGTGGAAAGTAAAGTAGCTACTGGTAATCACATTATTTAAGAAAAGGAAATCAATAATTTCTTTAACTTAAAATCTTTTTTTTTTAGGATTATATCGAACGTTTTTAAACGGATATAACTGTAATAACTATAAAATATATAATAGTTATAAAAACTATATAACTGTAATAGCGATAACTAGTATTAACGTCATATAAACATCTGCAGGGAATACTAGCATACGTTGAAAGCTTTGGACATAACGTGATTACTATCTGAATATCTGTCTGTCTCAGATGTAATTAAGTGAGTGGCATTTCTAGTACATGATATCTGATGTCTTGAAGATTAGTGGTTACAAATACCTACCATGACTAATTAACATGTACAGAGAGATTAGCAGTCTAGCATTTAAGATGCAAGAAATAAACAAAATATTTCCATTTGATAACTATTTGTCACTAAATACACAAAACTTGAATTAGCATTGATCTCAATGGAAACACAAATTTTCTTTAACGTTTTTTATTAAGCATTGCATTAAAGTGAGAAGTGGTTTCGAATGTTTTGTTTTATTTTCTGTATTGTTTGATGTCTGTACTTTGCCTAATTTCGTGTTCTTTTTATCTTAAAATATTCTTTTGTCTTTAATATATAATAAATTTTACATTCATATATAATAGCATAGATATAAATTTCATGGTTTTGTGTAGCATTTTCATGTTTTTTAACGAGATATCAACTAAGTGTTTTTACAATAACTCCATTACTTGTATTAGTTTTATATACACCGATGACGGTGAATGTCTGAAAAAAATATATCATTAATAGTTTTAATATACATCCGCAAATTGAGCCTCTTTATTATTTCAGTTTATTATTTCATTTCGATAAGACCGAATACAGCGGATTCGTGTGGAATTTTAAACAATTGATAAATAACGACTTACAAAAAACCGTTCATTAAAGAAACCTACCTACGTCTCAAAGATATCAACTATATTTGAATTTTAATGCAACAAAGAATGCTGTAATGCAATGTTTTGAATTATATTTGTTTAAAAATAAATAGTGAAAGGATTATGTAGCATAAATTCTAAGTTTTGATGTCTGCTGTAGTGATAAATAAACAAATAGTAAACTGAACTCTACAAGTAAAATGGTTTTCTACACTCTTGCTTCCTTATTCTTAAATAAAAAATAGATAAGTGAGGCAAATGTTTACTTATACAAAGTGTGATTAAAGGTTATCTTTGTGTAATTATAATCCTTCAACATATTTTATGGTGTATTTATATGTAGGAATACTTGAGGTAACTATGTTTTTAACCAATTGAAAATAAAATTCCATTCAATTTACGATATTTGTATTAACATTTCAATTAGGACTGAAGACAAAATAGACGTTGAACAAATCAACGCTTAAAAATTAAGACTAAAATTTAAGGAGGTGAGGACTGTCTTAAGAGCTACACTTTAAATTAATATTTCAAAGAAAATTTAACAATTTTGATAAAATTCTGTTCAATTTTAAGCCCTAAACTTACCTAACAGGAAAAGGTTTCTCAATAATGCAGTGTAGGCAATTATCGATTAAAAAATAGAAATGAACAATGGAAGTTTTCGTAACGACTGAGTAACTCAATTAACTACGTTAATTAAATACTAATAAATATTCCATATCATTATTTTCAATTACATAAAATATATTACATACTGTTAATGGTTATTTTGGTATCTAGTCAAACATGATGGTTATGGGGTTAGATAAAGGGAAAATTAAAAAATAGGGACGGTCTTTGAAGTTCAAATATATCAATATTATCACAAGAGAGTAGAAAATAATTTTGGTGAAATTCAAAACTTTATAACTCAAAACTATTTGTAAAACCTTATGTAATACGGATTAGGAGTAGTATAGTATAAATAAAGCGATACAGGAATTTTAGTTTATTAGTCCCTTAATAAATTTTGAACTTGATTTATATTTTTCTATCGGGGTGTGAGAAGGTTTGTCTACAGTTTGTTCTTAAGTAAAACTTGTAACAATATAACTAGAAGTAAAACAATTTATTTGCTAAACTCATTTAACTGGCACAGTGCATCCACTGAATTTATTTTTCTACAAAACCAATCCATAATTATTTACAATACAACCACGCAACATTGTGATTTATGCTGTAACAAAATAAAATATCTCTAAGCGTTCATGAGTACGATTTGGATTGAAGTTGGCCAGTTTGTTTAACAAAAATCAAACAAATTCATTCACAGTTCAGTAAAACAGTTCAGTTAAATTGACATGTTCATTAGAGCATGGGCAATCAAACACAATACACATAGCGGCTGTTTACATGACTCTTAATACAATATTAATTAAACTGAAAATAAAGAGAGACTCAACATTTACATATTATTGTTTTCTTATGAAGGTTTGGCGAAAGGGTGAAAGATTGTAAAAACATGTATTAAATTAAATATTGATATTGACTTGTGAGATAATAGACTATTAGATAGAATAAAACTCGAAAACAAGATCTCATAAAAATTACGTTTACTTAATCACACGCGTTTCAACGACGAAGTCGCCATTATCAGTGTAGTCAACTAAACTATAATTAACCTAGCATTGCGCTAACCCCAGTATTTATACAAAACTAAAGGGGCGTGGCCCAAACCTACTTTCTAATATTAAAGCTTCACGCAATTCTAAATAATTTAAAAGTTGACATCTAAACAATATACAAGTACAATATTCATAACTAATCTTATATCTAACAATCCATTTGAGATTATTACTTTAAAATAGAATTTTGTATCGGCCCTAATTGATTATTTACAATTATATTACGGTACTTGTTAATATAAAAAGGTTCCCATGCATCTATTATGTATAAATTAGTAACACTCTCAACAAAATAGAGTTTTGTATTTTGAAGTAATGTTTTCCTCTAAAGAATGTTAGGCACAGCTGATTTATCAGGTCTATTATATTTTAAGTGGACAAAGTGTTCTATCGCTCTTATCCTGACATTCATTTTCGTTTGTTTGGCCTATATATATTTTTTGGACATATTTCATAATATATAAAATAAATTCCTGATTTATCTTGTTCTTGAATTTTATCTTTTGGATTTCCCAAAATTTTACAAAGATTATTCTCGGCTGATAATGCTACATTTAAATTTGCATATTTTCTTAGCGATTTAAAAAAAAAAATTGACAATGGAGGAGCAACCCATCTTTAATTTTGTATAAATACAGGGGTTGGCGCATTGCTAGGATAGTTAGTTTAATTATTGTAGCTCATGTATCACTGAGGATGGCGACTTTGTCTTTGAAACGCGTTTGATTAAGTAAACGTAATTTTTGTGAGATCTTGTGTTCGAGTTTTATTCTATCAAGATATTTATCCCTAACATTTAGTATTTTTTTTAACATAATTATTTCAATTATTGCTTCTTCAAAATGGAATTTTATTATAATTACAATTCTTATTTTTTTATTATTATCTATCCTCCTCTGCTGTTTATTTTAATATTTGTTCAATTTAAAAAATCATTAATCTAATATATATGGTATATGATATCAGGTATATAAATCAACTTCAGCATATCTAGTAGAATACTTTTAATTTTCAAATAAATTATGAATTAGATTGCGCATGTTACTAATTTAGAAGTAAATAATTCCACAACATATTAATGACTAGGCTACATTATCGTGCAAAAATACTGTTTGTTCGTCATATTTATGATAGTAAAACTATATTTCCTTTATAAACATTATTTTCATTTTCCAAGTTATCAGGAGTATGTTACAGAACTAATTGTTATTAATTAATAAAACACAATAAATAATTCTTATATCCGATACGTGGTCTCAAAAAAATGTTAAGAAAATTAATGATTTTTTTTTTGGAAACTTGTTCTTGAAAGTTCTTTTTGAGCGTAAATCGCTCCGCTTTTAGATAAGTGTCTCTCCAGCAAGTTATCCTGTATTGTAAACTTGAATTTATTAGAGCATAATAAATATCTGGTCCACGTCTATACTCGGTCCCCATCTCTACACTCTAACTGTCTTTCTGTCTTTTACTTCTACGTTTTTCTCTTTCTCATTCACTCACAATTGTATCTTATAATGAAATAAACAACTATAATGTTTTCTGAATTGTTATTATTATTATAAAAATGGTAAAAAATATGACTGTTACTACACTAATGCTCTACATAAATATTCCTGATACGATGGTAACAACAATTTCAACCAACGAATCCCACAATAAGTGTATGCATAGAAATTTGCTTCTTCTTTTCATTCCTTTCACAAGAGATAGCTTTGCATTGGTATTAAGACTTTCCATTCATTTCCCCTTCGAGACATTTCTAAAGCCACATGTTGCTGATATGACTCTCTTACTGAGGTGTGTAAATCTGCTTTCGAGTAATGAGTTGTAGCAAAAACAGAGGTTAAACGTGTCATCCTGAACAGTAATTTCCATTTAGTTGCAATTAGTCAATTTTTTGGCTTGAGACATTGTACTTCACAAAAATTAGAGAGTTGCATAATATTTTAACGTACATTGAGGAGATTCTATACTCTGCATATGATAGGTGCTACTTTAAATAAAATTATATTTTTTACATTTAGATATCATAAAATTCTCTATGTCATATTTATTCTTAAAGACCACATGATATTTAAGCTTTTATCTCATTTTGAGATCATTCAGTAGATCGTTTCAGAACATATAGACTTTGTTCGTGGAAAAGAAAAAAAGAAAAAACCCTTAGGATATTTTTTATAGAATTTTACATATTTTGATAGCACACAATATGGTTGAAGAAACCTAACACCCAATAAATATACAATTTATAAACCTATAATAATACAGTATATAATAATTTTTTTAATGAAAAGCTTTTAACACAGAGTTACGTTTTATAAACTATATTAAATACGGTATATTTATAACAAATGTTTTGTAAGAACGATAATAACTTATTTTGTAACCGATGTCGCTGATTCAAATTAAAAAATATCTATTAACGATAATCAATAAACATTGCACAAAATTTTCATCCCTGAAACCAAATAAAAGAGAAACTTAATAAAAAGCCTAAGCTTGCTCCACTTGTGAAATTTACACGTCTCTGTGAGCTTTTAATGAATGCGGAAAAAGGTTCTTTTTTTTTTTTTTTTTTTTAATTGTTCCGTAATATTTTTGAAATTGTGATTTTGCACAAGTGTTTGTGGCATTAATCTTTACATTTTACTAAAATTTTCACAGGACGGGTAGAAGAAGTTTTGGCTTATATAACAACTGCATATTTTTTTTATATTTTACCATAACTCATGAACTGGTAGTTTTATTAGGCTACTGTTTCTAAAAAGTTCATAAAAATCGTTTAACTTGATTTTGATAAAATACAACTTTGTGTTTATTTCTTATTTAACTTACCATCAAAATTTGAGTTACCAAACATATTTTAAAATGTCAAAAGATATGACCATACCAAATTTGATTAAAATCAGTCCTCGCCTTTGGACTATAAATCATTGCACAGACGACAAATCGACATAATTACAAGAAAACACTTTTTTGGACTCAGTTTGTCTTAAAACGAATACATCCCTAAAAAACTCTACATACATTTTTTGGTGATTACAAAACATTTTCTATACTGTTACGTATATGAGACAAATAACTTAAAAAAATTAAGATTTAAAAATATAAGAAAGGGTACACAACACACAGCCACACTCACTTCCACACACCCACCTATATGAAACATTTTACTATTGTAGGCATAACTTGTGGTGGAAATCCCATTAAAAAAAAAAACAAATTCCCACAATTTAAAATATAAAAATACAAAGAGTAGAAACTAGTTAACTATACTCACACATATTTAATATATCTCAAGAGGTAACATTTTTAAAATTGGAGAAAGTGGATTTCTGCATTCAATTCTATTTCTATTAATTATCATTTTTTAATTATTCTAAAATTGTTTTTAAGAAAACTCATCCCAGTTTTGTATACAATAGGACATTGAATCAAAAACAAATATAAAGATCCCAAAATAAGTTGAAGGTCACACTTTCCTCGAAATTATAAAATACTTAATAACTCCGTCAATATTGATCCCTAAATACTTTAAGTACTCACTTTCCTTAATAAACTGCACATACTTAATTACAAAAGACTTTTTTCAATCACAACTTGCAACGCTTTCTTATTTTGATATAAATGATGTTTTATTTTCAAATTAAAGTTAATATAATTGGTTTTTTCTACATATAAAATTTCAAACCAATATTTGAGATATCAATACCTTACCAAGAGCAGCGTCATCTGCAAAATAGTAAAGATTTGTATTACAGCAAAAGGATCGATAACGTAGATAATCATTTTAATTGAACCTAAAATAGACTCTTGAGTTATTCCTATTTTTGTTACGGAGATTTCACTTTCCCTTATTTTAGTTATTCAATATTTTTACAGATGAAATTTAAATATGTGCCACGTTTATCACTAACAGGTATTATGTATAGAGAGAAAAGTAATATTATAAAATATCAAACTTAAATAAAATTACGAGATATATACTTTTACATTTAGTAGGACACCAAAACGTTAAGAAAACAAAACCAAAATTAGGTCTCATGTTTAAATTTCACTGCCCTTGCAACGTGATAAAACTTTTATTTTTTAGGAGGATCTACCGTAAAGTCTGTGGAATATTTGTTTCGTTATTCACGTTAGTAAGGCTTCCTAAGTGATTGACAATAGTCTTTAGACAAATTGCATTTAAAGAATAAAATAGTCTATTTCCTTTTATTTCAGTCTTATCTCAACAAGAATAAAATATACTTTTTTTCGAAACTTACGTTATTTAATCTGAAAAGGATCTTTGGGACTCAATTCCTATTGTGAAAATATACCGCAATCAGTAATTATTTTACGTGGCTGGTATTTTAAAACGTAAAATACATTTTTCAACCTTGAACATAACCTTAAAAATTACTTTATTTCTAAATTTCATTTTTTTTAGTTCAAATGTTAGACCTTAACCACACAAACATACGGAAGGCAAATCCTGGTTTGTAAAAGCAAACATACTTTTACTCACTCCTGCACTTTCTTACTTTAAGCTCATACAGTATTAATAAATAGTGAATGTCATTAAGTACCAGAAGGTTTCCCAATTAGTCAGAAAGATCGGTTTTTCGTTTAAATTCAAATTAAGTAATCAGGTATAAATTGAAAATTTATTTTATGTCGTCGTTTATATTCTCACATTTGCACAATGTAATATTTATCTCTTAATTTTACTTGTTAAATATTAAAGTCGTAATCGCGTAATTTTAAATTTGATGTTGACTTTCTAGAAAATTGTATATTTGGTTAAAATCACTGCGTTCTTTACTATTGCTAATGTTTTTTTATCTTTAAACCGCACAGAAAACCCTCTGGGGCACAAGAAATAGATGTTCATCTCTTTGGAAGAAGAACTCATATTTGAAATAAAGAACCATATTAAATCTTTTGTTTACTATTGTCTTGTTTTGAAGGATAAAGAAAAGTTCCATTTCAGCAAAGGCAGAAGTATTGTGTGATGGATGAGATACGTTAAAATAAATCATCAGAGGACGTAAGGATTGTTTTGTAGGCGGAGCTCCTTGCTTGTAACTTGCTGTAAACCTTTTTAAATACACGTAAATATTGTTTTGGAAATTAACAGTGATACTTTTTTATTTGAACCGTGTTTTTTTAATATTTAATTGCTGTTTATAAATAACTCTGCAGTTAAGATTGTAACTTTTTTAAGTAGTTTTTCGACGTATATCATATACATTATTTATGACGTATTTGAATAAAAAATAAACTTTGTTTAAACTTATAAAATCATTTATATGAAACAGATTTAAGTTCTTTAAGCAGAGTGTTTCACAAATATGGAACTGTTTGTAAATGTAGAAATAAAAACCGATCTACACGTATGTTTTCCCGACTTGACGTTGTTGCTACACTGGTTTTTACGAAGTATTTAAAACAGTGAAAGATAATCGCTTGAAATTAATCCTGTCAATATTTACCAAACTTACCACATTTACAACCTGGAATAAGCTCAGTTGATGGAGCATTGGCGCGTAAAGCCAAAGGTCCTGGGTTCGATTCCCAGTCTAGGTCATATATTTTTCACTTGAAATATTATTGTAAATTAATTATATTGTTGGCATTGTGTGTGCTTAAATATCATTATATATGTGACAGTTTCATCTAATTAACTATATCAGATATGTATGAAAGTGAAAATGTAAGAAAGTTATGAAGTACAACAAGTGAGGTATTAAATTTCAAATCCAAGATGGATCATTAAAAACGACGGATGAATGCTATAACCTTGATGTGCTAGACGTTTGAGACATATTATTTCAAAACATCAATACTCGATCTCTTGAAGTCTCAGAATAAAAGTTTTAGCTCCGTCATTACTCAACGCCAAGTCGTGTGTACATCAAATACTACATTATTTATCCTAGTTCATTCCATTAATCAGTCTAGTCTAGTTGAAAAGAAATGTGTATTTACGTCACGATTTCAGTAGAAACTCAGTAGAAATTATAAAATTTTAAATTAACTGTGTCATTATTTGTAATAGGTGCCATTATTTATAAATCTATTTCAGATCAATTTAATACAATTCAACATTGAAGATTTTTTAAACATCTGCTATCTTCAGTTCCTCTGAAACGTTAAAGTGTAAGACCTCTTCTTTTTAATCTAGTAGGAAAACCGATATTGGAAGATTTTGAGGCGGAACTGAAATTTACAAAGTAAACTCAAACTGTTAAGTACTTTTCATTAAAATTACTGAAATTATATGAAACACTTTGTGAACTGGTTTCTTCCATATACTAATATATTTTTCTATGTATCAGAATACGTATTTGTTTCCTTATCAACACATCATTATTTATGTATTTTAAATGCATTAATATTTTAAAGTGGATTTTTAAAGTATGTATCGCTGTTTCAAACAGAGAGGTATAAAACTCTGCATGTACAAATCTGAAAGAGGTGCTTTCCTATTGTAAGAGGATCGTTAAGATTAATTCATGAAGTCGACCAATATTTCGGGCTTTCTCCTATATTATTAATTAAGTAATTAGATGTGGTGTTAACTAACATAGGTTAAAAAAAATCAAATTGGTCTTTAAATCCAAAAATGCGTGCAATGTGCTCCATGGAATGGACAGGGAGAGATTAAGATTCTTTATGTAGGTCTTGAACTAACATTTTTATTTATGAGACAAACAGGTAGGATTATGATGTGTAACTGATTTAGGAAGAAGGTCTAAGACCAACGGAGTGAGAGCGGCTTTTAGACAATATTTTAACTGTAAAAAACAATAAGAGTTCAATGAAAAATATTGTGGAATTCACTCCTAAATTAATTTATAAAGTAATCGTAACTCAGGTTTTTTGCAAATTTACAAAGCCTCAAATTTTGGTGTTATTTATAAAGGTTAGCGCCAATATTTTTATCTGAAAATAACAGTTTAGTTTATACTCGATATTAGCAACATTATTTCTATATAGCAACCTATTCAATCGTTTGACGGCGGTAAGATTTTTTGGTTTTTTCCCAATTATCAAATATTTTGTTACTTGTTAGAATATAACGAATCTATTTAGTAGATTTTTTTAAACAAATACTTCTTTATAATAGCCCCATAATAACCTTATTGCTCTTTCAGCCATAAATCACAAACTGCCATATTTGAGGAAATGGCAGACAATGCCTAATGTTTCGGTTAGTAGAGGTTACACTTGAGAAAAATATAATCAAAATCGTTTAAACCATGTTTGAGAAAATGGTAATTATGTGTTTATTATAGCATTTACCCACAAATTTTGAGTTATCAAAACATGAGGAAGAAATGTCCTGAGATATGACCATAATATGCTCAAATGCCAAATTTAATTAAAATCAGACTACACGTTTGGGAAGTAGGATGTAAAATCAGATAACAATGACACCCATCACCAAAAAGAGACAAAAATGTAATTGGATGTCCCAGACTGAACACTTTATAATTATAATTTTACTTCACTATAGGTTATGTAGGCCTATATAAAACGGGACAAAATGAATGAGCAGGATTTCTGAGCTTTGCCAGTTATATTTTATTTGAATACTACCATAGAGAGACCTTTATAAAAGATGACATTTTAAGAGAAAAAACATTATTTCATTAGATACAGTCTTTGCTTTTAACTTTTAGCGAAACTTTAATTGGTAATTTAAGCCCTGACTGTTCCTTATCCTTCGGGATTTAAAGTTGAATATTTAAGTCTCGCGTTTTCTTATTCTAGTCGCGTCCTGAAATTTTGTTTTGAAATTCACTTCTCATTCTTTATAATATTAAATTCTTCCACGAATGAAAGTTTTTAACTCCATGATTCTACAGAAATGATCTATGCAATGTGTGTCGATCATATCAATACGAGAATCCTTGCTTCATTTTTAACGCTCAGTAAATATGTTATTTAAATTATGTGAGTGTTACTTTATACGGATAGGTGAACTAGTTAATTAAACAAAAAAACTCCCCATGTTAATTAAAATAGCAGCTGTTTTAACATAAAGAGGTTTTAAAAATTAGATCTAAAAGTCATAAAATAACCTGTCGTAACTAATGATTTACTTAAATCATACAAAATTTTTAAATGAGATTTCAAAAAAAAGCTGAACGACCACTTTTCTTCAAAATTTTATATAATATAGTGTACAGAGTCTTTACACTACTAACGACGCAAATAAATTACAGTTTTCGTACCTCGGTTTCTGAACATAAATTTTATTTTATTTGTTATTTAGCACGTAAATCTAGATTTAATAATCTTACTAAACTACAAAAATTAAGAGTAGAAATAGATTTATGAAAAACCACGTGGAAGATTCATATTAATGCGGAGATAAACAACCCAATTAATTAAAATAATATAATGAGATATTAGGATTAGGTGTATTGTTCATTTGTACCTTATGGAGCCTTCAAGAAGTGTCAGAAAATTTGAGAAATGGTGGTACATAGAGGGAAGCAGATCATGTGAAAAAATGGGGTGAGGAACAGGATATCTGTTGCACCTGACAGACGTATGCAGGAAATCAAGATCCTTAGACGACTATAGCGTTGAAAGTTAAAAAGCTACACTTGAGGGGGAATCTATAAAAATTGTTAGAACTGAATTAGAGAAAATTGTGTTTTGGTATTATAAAAACGTCTTAAGTTATTGAACAAATGTAAAACTTCCTTCAAAATACAATAAAAATATACCTCAACTCCATACAAATGACTAGACAGTTTCATACTCAGCATTAATTTGATTCACCACATGAAATAAAACAATTTTTTTTACGATAAAACTTTATTTGGATAATACAATATAAGACGACTTTTCAATGATTAATTTATTATCTTCAAGTGGCACATTCACAAAAATCCTCCTGGTACAAAAATATAGTTTTAACAAAACAAAAATAGTAATAGTTCCTTGCCAAAACGGTTTGTTAGTATGTGACAACTCATAATGATCATTTAGCCACTGAAAAGTATATTTTATTGTATTAAACAACACATGTTTATTTATTATGTTTTCTTTCATTTGGCGATTGAAGTTTCTACAAGTGTTGCTTATTACAGATTTATCCCTATTCATATCTTATTAATTCATAATTTCCAACCATTAAAAATTATGGGGATGTTAGAAGCTACTTAGAAGCAAAATTTGATTTAAATCGTTATAATCTAATATAAAAATATCGAAACAATGACTGAATATACCATGTGTCCATAAAGTCCCACCCCCCTTTTATTTTTTTTATTAATGGAAATAGACAGATTTGCTTTGGGGAAAGTTTAGATAACCAAAGGAGGAGTTTTTTGAAGTATCAAAATTTTCAACCCTTACCCCCAAAATTGGGTAGTTTGGGGGTAAGTCAAGAATTTTAAATAGCAACCCCTATTGAGTGATACCTCATTTCAAAGGTCTTTTCAAGATAAGAATAATGGTCTCTAAGTTCATCCTACCCAACATAGCAAACAATCAAATTGTGATTTTTTTTAACTTATATTAGCTACTATATAAAGAAAACTAATTTTACTCTGATTTGTATCATTTCCATGGATGCATAAAAGAGCGTATAATACAAAATCAACACAAGCAACTTCAATCATCTATTGAAGAGTATAGATTTTAAAACACGGTGTCAAATAGCACGTCATAGAATAATAACGGTTAATGTGTAAATTCGAGTTTCTTGACAGTTAAATGTAATATAATTTATATTATTTACCACAATAATATGAACAAAAATAAGAAACCATAAAAAAATTTTCAACTCACCTTCGACTAATGTGAAGTTAAGTAATTTAAACTGTGAATGTAAATTTATTTAGGATTCTAGAGCTTCCATGACTGGGACCGTTCATCATTTTAACATTTTAAACGATAGGTCCCGAACAGATATTTTTGGAAAGTTGACGACCTAAATGTTTTATTTGGATACTTATGAAAAAATTTGATTAAATTTATATTTTTTTTAAAAAATTTCTTGTTTAAATTAATTTACTACTGTAAATTTTGAGTTATACAAAAAGGAAAGAAACTCCTAGAAATATTGCCAAATTAAACCTATAGGCTATACGAAATTTAATAAAAATCTGTATTTAGTTTTCGTTTATAAATAAATGTGTATGAAATAAAGTTTGTGTAATTTTTGTTGCAATGTGTGTTTCAACTCAAAAAACCCAATTGTGCCTAATTTTCACGTAATACCAGGGCTTAGAGTTACCTAGATTAAACATGGAATGGAGTCAAGTTAACAATTATCTCAAGAAGTATCTAAAATGCTGAACATGTATAATAATTTGGATGACGGCCTATAAAACATTTGTTTTAGAATTACGTAGTATATTTGTCAATTATTAACATTGTATTTTGAAAATACGCATATCAGTCATTTGACTAACACAACAATATAAAATTACCATCTAGCAAAATGATATTAGGAAATTCATCATTATAAGAATCAAAGCTTGCGTATGGTACTTTGGTGCATAACGACGTTGTTAACCCTCTCCTAAAATATGTTAGATAGTAAGGTGGTGTGTGATGCATCATTTTAACGATCTTACTGAAGAAAGTAGTTAAAAAACTGGCGGCCACTTAAAGTTATAACACAGCACTCTCAGACCATAGTGTCCTGTAATAAATCCCAATTTGTCTATTTTCCCACCACAATTTTCATAAACGACAAAGCAGTTTAAAAACCTATTATGATTTATTCAATTTTTGTAGTTGTTGTAAAATATACAATGTTTTATTTAAACATCTTGTGAATTGTGAAAATGCTTAGTATGTCTATTCTGTTGATGCACATTCAGTACTTTTCTGCAATTTTAATTGACTAAATAAACATTATTGTCTAGAAGAGAGCGATGACATATCTCACCCATAATTATCTACAAGGATTGTTGTTATCTACAAAATTATCTTTAACATGTAAGTACTACATTCCCGAAATAGAGCAAAATATATTGCAATTACAATTTAAACGTTATATATAATTTCTTTGCTGATACTTTCAAATTATCAAATTACTATTTTAACTTCCAAAATTTCGCTATAAATCGTAACTAGGATTAATGGAAAGGATCATTAAATTGCAATAATTTTTTTGGTGAAAACTGATGATTGATTGAATATAAATATAACGCTTTCGAAGCTTTGTTTAAAAATTTTAAACAACTACTAATTTAGATTGGCTCAGCAGAATTATTTTTGATTTTTTTCTCCACTCGTAAAGATCTTTAGCATCATATAACTCTCCGTTAAATAAGATATCTAAAGTTTATATTTTTTTTTCAATTATTAATAAAAACAGAAATATGTTTGGTTGAATAATTAAACCCGACAGAATCCCAAACGAGTCATTATTTACGTCCTACTGTTCAAATCTATTTCTAAAAATACTTCAACAAGAACACATTGTTATATGTAAAATACTCATAACTATGAGTAATTAAAAAATTGTTAAAGAAATATTTTTGTAATAGAGAACAATGTAAATATATTTGTCAGTGTCACATGAGCTGTGGCACTGATCAAGGTTTTTCCTGTTAAAACTCAATTCAGTCAGAATAATCCCCTCGTGTCCAAGGGGAACAAACAGACATTTCCCAAAACACCAATCCACACACAAACTGTCCGGTTGGTAAATAAATTGTATTAACATTGATTTACGATCGAAACACAAGATGGTATTGTGGTTCAAATCCATTCCCAGAATTTCCTGTATCCTGCTTCCCAAATAGGGAATAAATTCTCTCCAGATTTTTTCTATTTAAAATATTAACCTAGCAAAAACTTTAATACACCTACACGATAAATAATTCAATATTGTTATTCAATTTAGAAAATAGAGTATTTCTGTTCAAAACATTTTATTTAATGAGAGCAAGGCTCGCGTAAGATACATTTTAGTTTCTCAGTAAATTAGGAGAATATTTATGAATGTTTGATAACAATCAGTATATATCGCTTTAGTCGTTACAATTTAAGAAATCAGTAACTTTATTACTTATTGGAATGCACCAAATGAACTGAGCTGAAAGCCCTTTTCAGCAGATTAAAATCTAAATGTAACTAATTTTGTATCTCTATCTATTTGACCGATCATAAACCGATTTTACAAATTTAATAAGATCTGATTTATTTTATTTGAATACACTACAACTAACCTGATCAGATAACCAGCAGTATATACTCTGACAAATAATCGTAATAATTTACAAGGTTGTTGCCCAACCTCCGATCGCAGCACCACACTCAGAGCGCAACACTACGAACTCTAACCAACTCAAAAGGTTTCAGTCTCTTGAGCCGTCGCACTAGCTCTGCGTTGTCAAGCAGCTGAAGTACTTCAACGATTTGGTGCTGACGGATTCGAAACTCATGTTTTTTGGCCTGCTTCTGTATCTCGACCTCTAACGATTCAATCCTCAAGTCCCTGTGGATAGTATCATTAATAAACATACCAAGGAACTTTCACTCTATCCCATAGTACTTTATTTTGGAAAGTTTGAATAATCCTGACATTAGACTTCTTGGTGCAGCCCCAAAGCTGTATACCATATAACCATACGGGTTTTAGCACTTGATTGTATAGCATCAATTTGTTATTGTTTGATAATTCTGATTTTCTTCCAATCAGCCAAAGCATTTTCTTTAGTTGGATGCCCAGTCGTTCGCGTTTTTTCTTAACTTGTTCCTTCCAGCGTATCTTAGCGTCGAGGGTCATACCAAGGTATTTTGCATTGTTAGCATATGGTCCTATATTTTGATTAATATAGAATGCCCTGTAAACATATTTTCTATTTGTAAAGTTAATATGTAAAGATTTTGCCTCGTTAATCTTGATGCACCTTTTTTTTGTCCAAGGAGTGACATAATCAGCCGCTTTTTGTAGTTTAATTTTTGCTTATACTTCATCTTCCCCAACAGCCAAGATAGCCGTGTCATCAGGGAAAGTGGCAGCCATGTCATCACTATCTTGAAGCAAATCATAAGTATAAACCAAATACAAAAGAGGTCCAAGTACACTACCCTGAGGCACTCGAGCTTTGATACTCATTAACTCTGAATATACTGATTCCATCCGAACTCTGTTTGGTCCTTGCAGTAACTTGCTAACGACCCCAGTAAAGCCTGCACGCTCAATCCCCGTGCCGGTACCTGGGATTCTACCCCGGAATGTATACCTGTTTTCCTGTGCTCATTATTGTTTATTAATATTTCCGTTTGGGACGCCACACCCATGCGCCATTCACCTCGTAGGCACGGAACGACAACTGCGATCACACCTTAGGGTTGGGTTGCCTTCTCCGCTGATTTGTCGTACCGAAGCACAATTCCTCCGCCGATATTCACCGTTGAGGACTTCAGCGTAACCCATGCAAGGGACCCTTACAGGGTACTACCATCCGGAGCCAGATGGACCAAGGTTTTTTTAAGAAGTGTTACTCCTTTATCCCTCCTCCTTCCCATAAAAGATGGGCTCCGGGTTTGGGACCAGTATAGCGGAGTTATCTGATTAATAAACCTATAAAGATTAAGTAAAAACTATTTGAGGTTATATTGACCAAATAGACTATCACAATAACAATTGTTAATTTTGTTGTTGCTGTTCGTCCTATGGTTATGACGTCTTTTAGACGACTACAAAAGCTTTCTCACGCAAATTCTCATAGAGAAGACTACATATGGCTGAATCTATATTTTAAAGAAACTTTATTTCTTTAAGGTTTTACATTTTGTATTTGGATTCAATATATACTAACTGATAAACTTGAGCATCTGTAGTCTGTCTCACTGTATGACGACTTAATTATTTAACTTATCATAGGTTTAAATACGTTTCTCAAAAATTACTGTTTAATAATATTTATCAATTTTCAGAACAGACGATACATACAACAAAGACGCGTTGGGTTTCTTGAAGAATTTGATCAAATATTTTTTTTTAAATAAATAATTTAGAAGAATGTTCATGTCAAATATTAAATATATTTTGTGAAGGTAAAAAACTGTTTTAATTAATCTTATAAACCGGAATAAAAGTTTAAAATAACGCATTCCATAATTTGTTTTCACTATGTTAACTTAAATAAATATTTCAAAAATATTTAACTTTCATGGTAAAATATTATAGTATAGAGAAATTTTGTGATGGTTGTAAAAAGAATAAAAACAATACGTGAAAAATATATGAAGTGTACCTTTTCGTTTATATTTTCGTTCTGACATCAATGAACCAAATTACTCCACTTTGTGAGATTGGTAATTGGTTCATGTTGTAGCAAAAGCGTTTCAATTGTGAGTAAGCTTAACCTTAAAGTTAACAGATAAATCAACAAAGAAAATTAAATCCTTGAATATGGTGAATTCAATTTTCAAACCGAAATACAAATCTTGAACTGAAATGATTTGCTGCTAAGACCACAACGATACTAGCTTCACATTTACGATACAGTTGCTGCAAATACATGCGATACTTTAGCGGAGTGAACTTTTTTTTAGTCAATAGCTGAAAATATGCAGACACAAAATACCTGCTTGTAAACAGAGATATTAAATAAGACAAGAGGTGGGAAAATACCCGCTTGCAAACAAAGTTGTTAAATAAAATTAGAAGTGGCAAAATACCCGTTTGTAAACAAAGCTGTTAAATAAGACTAGATGTGGCAAAATACCCGCTTGTATACAAAGTTGTTAAATAAGACTAGATGTGGCAAAATACCCGCTTGTATACAAAGTTGTTAAATAAAATTAGAAGTGGCAAAATATCCGTTTGTAAACAAAGCTGTTAAATAAGACTAGATGTGACAAAATACCCGTTTGTAAACAAAGCTGTTAAATAAGACTAGATGTGGCAAAATACCCGCTTGTATACAAAGCTGTTAAATAAGACTAGATGTGGCAAAATACCCGTTTGTAAACAAAGCTGTTAAATAAGGCTAGATGTGGCAAAATACCCGCTTGTATACAAAGTTGTTAAATAAAATTAGAAGTGGCAAAATATCCGTTTGTATACAAAGTTGTTAAATAAAATTAGAAGTGGCAAAATATCCGTTTGTAAACAAAGCTGTTAAATAAGACTAGATGTGACAAAATACCCGTTTGTAAACAAAGCTGTTAAATAAGACTAGATGTGGCAAAATACCCGCTTGTATACAAAGCTGTTAAATAAGACTAGATGTGGCAAAATACCCGTTTGTAAACAAAGCTGTTAAATAAGACTAGATGTGGCAAAATACCCGCTTGTATACAAAGTTGTTAAATAAAATTAGAAGTGGCATAATATCCGTTTGTAAACAAAGCTGTTAAATAAGACTAGATGTTGCTTAATACACGCTTATAAACAAAGCTGTTAAATAAGACTAGATGTGACAAAATACCCGTTTGTAAACAAAGCTGTTAAATAAGACTAGATGTGGCAAAATACCCGCTTGTATACAAAGCTGTTAAATAAAACTAGAGGTGGAAATGAAAACTAAACAGTAGAGGCTGAGATCTGTGATCGACCAGGTAAATAAAATAATCATGTATTATTTAAAACGTTATTTAAACGTCTAACATTAAACTTTTATTTTGTAAATTTTCAAATCCATTTAAATGTTTTAATGATGAATAAGTTTTAAAATCGTTAACTTTTTAAAATATTTTTATTATAAAGTGTTTAGGTTTCATTACAAGTCAAATGTTAACCAATTGTTGATTGATTTCAACACACAGGAGTTAGCGATTTTAGAATTTGTTTTGGAGTTTAACGTTTATTCACCCATCAATAATTTGGAAAAATTCTATTATAAACTTCTTTGTGTTTTTATCAATTAACAAAAAGCTATTTATTTATTATTTTGTTGATAACTGGATTATCCTTTCACCTATACAAAAATTAATATATCTTAGTGTTTTCCATTAAAAGTTCAAATTTGGTTTTTTTGAAATTGTTTGTAAATATAAAGTATTAAACATTTTAAAAAGCTGCAATTAAAAAAAAAATACGCAACGAAAGTTTTAATTTCTTCCTTACTAATTCAAAGTTACATACTACATACAAATGTCAAATCTAGACTTAATATGTCAACCATTTCAGTAGTTATAAATATACTTCAGAATAACACAAACAGAGGAAAACGAAAAACTAAGCGTTGTCTAACAAATGATTATTGGTTCTTGTTTTAGTTGTGTACTGTAAAGAATTGAATCATAAATAAATTATGTTTCATTTGATATCTATAATTATGACTGGTAGTAATATATCCTTTTCCTGACTATTAAGACACGTATCCCACTGTGGTATATCTCTATGTCATTCGATATTATTTTTAATTTCATGTAATTATTTCGTTTCGATTGAATTCGTCTTCAGAATTATATTTCCCTGTGAGACTTAATATAAAAATATCTTTTAAGTTGGCAACCATTCTGGTGCAAATATCATTCACTTTGACATTATTTACTATTCCAATGACTGAGTTTCCCAACGTTTTATTTTAACTATAAATGCATAATTAATTACCCTCAACCTTTTCTACCATTTTCATTTCATTCCTCAGAAAAGGTTTTGCAAAGTTTGTCTTTCAAAAAAGTAGTTAAAACCTGCATTATACTCTATACAGAGATAAATGTCTATTTGAGTTGTCTACGTGTTTGAAACTTAATGGGAAATTAGTTTCTTGTCTAATAAAAAAAACTAATTACGTAAGGTTACATATTACGAAACTGCAGCTTATTCAAATAGCATAGTTTTAAGAATTCAGTCTGGGATTCATCAAAACTACTTCAATTTTTACTATCAAAATATAAAAAGCAAATTTGGAATAAATACTTAAAAATCCAAACTCGTATAACTCATTATTCACCCGATCAAATCTATTTGAAAACAAGTGACAAGCGATCGTTCACAAGTTGACAAACACAGATGATGTCGAAAGACAATGCTCATCCAACTCGTAACAGCTTTAAAAGTGTTTAGAAGAGCTGTAGTGAAATTTTTAAACTAAGAGATCGAAATTTACTTAGATGCGTGTTTCTGTTATCACTAGTTATCAAATGTGTGCTAACATTTACACAGAAGATTTGATCAATCTTATAAACTAAAATGAGGAACCGGTCATTACAATTGGATGACAAGTTTCTAGTCTCCGACCAAGTATGAATGCTGAGATTTTGGCCATCAATGTAGTTCTAAAATAATGTTTAACGACAAGTGAACGGAACAGCTGCATTCTCACGGAATCAAGAGCACCTAGGGAGGCCCAAAGTGATCTAATCCTTGTAACTACTCCTTTAGAATATCTGGAATGTGATGAATACTAACTAATATCATCGAAAAAAAGAGCAAACAGTGACCCAATAAATCACAGCCGAGTATGGTATAACGGGTAAGGAAATAGCGGATGAAATATGGCAAACTTTTGTGAATATGGCTCCATTTCAGAAAGCCCTGTATTCTACGATACGCTTTAAGAGAAAGAGAGTCATACTCCGAATGGATTGGATTAATCTACGAAGGCCAGCAAACACCGGTTGACAACTAAATGAGATCCAAAGAGAGCTTCCAGACCTAATATTACACCATAACGTATCACTACCCACCGTCACATTCGCGGCAAGAACCCGAATTGGACACATTGTCAAAGGGCAATACCTACACAGCTTTAACTTAAGCCTCTCTTCAACCAGCCAATCCCGTTAGACAGATGAGTATACTTTCGAACTATATTCTTGAGATGCATTACCCCCAACACAGCAAAAGACTCTCTGGGACCCATTGTTATTGCTGGTGGAGATTTAATTATAAGATACGATAGATAAAAACTTACAGGCAATCACATTCGCTGTGTCACACCATGGGGCTGTCAGGGACATGACATGCTGGAAGCCTGTCACAAGAAGTAGGAAGTAAGTTAAAAAAAACATGACTCTCACTTTATATTATTGAAACAAATATATATTTCTTGAGTTATTATTGGCATAAAATACACACTGATTTCATTCTATGCCAATATCAGTGCAAGATTAAAAACGCGTGTAATGTTTAAAAACGCTGAGAGCTGAAATATTTTTAATTTGTAAAAATATATAGCGCGATTCAAAAGAATTCAAATTGGAAATTACAAAAAATCTTCTGGTAAATATATAATCCTTTATTTTATATTTCTACATACCGCTTTCCTTTCACTCTAACTCAGACCCATTCTAATTGCAAAAATAAACAATTAAAACATTTTACATTAGTATCATGAATATGTTATAACATATTACAGTCACTAAACTAATGCTCTATATAAATGTTCTTATAAGATGTAACAAGTTCAACCCATATGTCTCCACAATAATTCATGCAAAGGATTTTACTCCTTTCTTTCATTCTTTTCACACAAGATAACTTCGCATTGGTATTAAGACTTTCTATACATTTCCTTTTCAAATGATTTTTATAGTCGCAACATGCAAATGAGACTCTCTTACAGAAAAATGTAAAACTCCTTTTGACTAATGACTTGTCGTCAAAGCAAAGCTCTAGAGTGTAAAAGCTGATGTAATAGATTTATTGATCTTAAATTATTTTGTTATGAAACCTTGGCATGATTTATATTATGAACCTGAATAAAATAAAGTACAAATAATCGTTCTTCAAATTTAAGAGTGATTTTAGCGCAAATCAGTTGATTTACTGATTTGTATAAAATTAGGGGTTCTGTGAACAGTAAGCATCACTCCTTCGATGATCAAATACAGTTAATCAATTATTGTTCTTTTAAATTCTACTTGCATAACTTCAAATTTACATCCGATATTTTCACTTTATTGGTTGGTGTAGTTGTTTCTAAAATTACTGGAAAAGAACAAAATATTTAACTGTAGTGCAAGTAATAATGTAATTGATATATTTGAAATCCTATCATAAACGAAATCATATTAATGAAAAGTGGATAAAGTAATAAGTGAGGAGGAAGTGAGAATAATACTACAACAGAAATTGTATTTTTCATAACTATGTAATTTCATCATGCTTGCATATTGCACAAATGTAACAACAAATTTCTTCATTCACATAAATATATCAATATGTTTTTATATAATTTTAAAAATCGTTAACTGTTCACTTTACAGTAGTATGGTATCTGTTATGATGTTCTGAAAAAAAAATCTCTTTTAAAATAAAACAGAGAGAAACTTTGTAGATTGGCTTATTATCTTAAGAATTATCATAGATTAAAATATAACAAAGTTGAGCTTAATGTTAAATATTAAACAGCAGTTCAACTTATCTTAGGTTATGTTTATATTGTTGATCAAATCAAGCGAACAGAACTTATAAGCAGTTTTAATCAATAAATCCTACAATTACCATCAGTAACATAGTGCCTCCACCTGATCTTATTTTAAGCATCCCCTTTTACTTCACTAAGGATTTATCTATGCTCCTTGTATCTTCTTAAATTGAATATCTCCATGTCTCTTGTGATTTGATCGATAACATCCACTTGTTTTCATAACAAATTTCATAAGCAATTTCTTGTTTTGTTCTAAGTAAACGTCTGAATAAGTTTACATCAAACATTTCAATTATCAATAATATTTATTTCCGCTACTAAATAAAGCAACCAATATTTTTAGAATTTAAATAATATCCATGGATGATTTTACGTTCTAACATTTATAAAATAACTAATTAGCAGGTGACTAAACATATTGGTGAAATAAAAATATGTCGAAACCCAAATCGTCTAGTTTCTACAGCATAATATTAGTATTTTCTTTTTATAAAATTTGTTTTTTATTGTTATGTACACTTTACATATTAATAAAATTCGTTGAATCAATTTTCCCTACTCCCATTGTTTCCAAACAACTATTTTATATTTACTTTTGCACAAAAGTCTATGATTGAAGTACTGGAGTGTACAGTACATTACAAACTTTGAAAACCACAATTTTAAATAATATAAACAGTTTATAATTGTGGAACTTCGTGTTGTTTTGTAATAATGAATAGTTATGTTATTTATTTAGTTTACTTTGAATCTTGATAACGATATCCTTAAGTGTCAATCATTAAAGTTTTTCTTACTTTAATTTTTTTTTAAATTAGGTTTATATTTTAGGAAATATATAATGTTTTTATTGTAAGATTTAAACAAATAAATTTAACGTTTTCACCCATCGAATATCAACTTCATCGTTTAATAGATATTTTGAGCAAATGGCGTGGTATCTGGTCTGAAGAGTTGAGAAATAAACTTCCTCTCGACAGATGGAGCTTGGCGTTAAACTAGCTCAATACGTCGATGATAAAGTACACTAATGTCAACTCTATCAGTTAGTTGGCTGTACGAACACCTTTTGGCATTAGTCTGTTTGACTCACAGTTACTGCCAAACCCATCTACTAATCAATTTACAATTTAAAATACCAATTATTCAAAATAGTTATGTACGGACGCCTAAGTCTCTCCTATTGTTGGCAACCTCCTTTACTTCCCCCAGGATATATTTACGTGCCTCGTATCTTCTAAAATTGTACGTTTTCATATATTATCTTCTGATTTGATTAAGACGTGCAAGTTTCCACATTGTTCGAAAATTGCAACATCCTCATCTTTTCCTTGTTTTTATGCTAAAACTCATTACCATTGAATCTACCCACTTTTTCTTGAAGCATAATTCTTTTCAATGAACTCTCCGAATGATTAAAAAATAATAATAAATAATTCAATAATCAATTATATTAACATTATCTCCTCTACTATTTAAAGAAAACTAATTTCACTCTGAATTTGTATCATTTCCAGTATTATTTTCCTTTCCCACATTTACATAATCACTATTTAGTGGATGACAATTTGACAGTAAACATATTTATAAAATTAAAATATTTCAAAATTCATTTAGTCGGGTTTCTACAAAACACATTTAGTTTTTAATTTGTTATGTGTAAAATTTGCTCTGTGTTTTTGTGTAGGCTTTACATATTCATGAAAACCATTGTATCAATTTACCGTAATACCTGTGTGGACAACAACTATTTCTTATTTAAGGCTGTACAAAGGTCTATTGTTGGAGTATTGTAGTGCACAGCATCAATTTAAATATACAAATTTAAAACTCAATCAATTCAAAAATTGAAATAGTTTAGTATTGTTTTGATGTTCTTTTATACTAATATTTATGTTATTTGTTGATTTTTTTTATTTAGTTTACAATTGCACTCATCATTATGTATTCACCGACACCCGATACTATGCATTGTTCATCGACCCTATCCATAGACGTTAATACATCCAAGCTATTCTTACTTTCAATATTCAAAAGATTTCTGTTTGTATATTTCATAAACTAAATTGAACTTTTTGCATTGTAAGATTTATTTACAAAATTATAATTTTATCTTTAAAATATCAACTTTATCGGTTAACAGATTATTTTGAGAAGAAGGGTCAGATGGCTGGGCATCTGGTCTGGCCAGCTAAGAATTATATTGCCTCTCGACTGATGTACCATATCAACTAACCCAATATGTCCCTTGACAAAATACATTAATGTTAACTCTATCAGTAGCTGACCGAACGAAATGAGCACAAAAACACCATTTGATATTTCATCTGTGTGGTGCGCAGTTAAGGCCAAACGGTCTTCTAATCGTTGTACAGATTATAAATTAGGCTCTTTGAAACTATAATGAACCATGTTGAACAAGGCTTTTATATGTTATTCCCGTTTTAAAAGGGGACTAGTCCAAAAAGTACGAGCAAGGTTACACCAATAGAATTAAAGCTCCTGCTCCAAAGTCCTAAAGTTAGGACAAGCCATAAGAAGCAGTCGCACAAAAAAAAATGTAATGAGAAATTCAATTTAAAGTGGTATATTAAGTTTCCACAAGTTGTTTTACCTAATAAAAGATTTAAAATGTCCGTACCCACTACTTTTTGATGGTTACGATTGTATAATTTATAAACCTTTACAGCTTCATGGGATTACAAATAAATTATAAATAAAAAATATTATGTGCATCAATGAATTAAGAGTAATAAATAAACAATAGTCGACACGTTTAAGTTTCAAGCAGATTGGGCGAAGTAGCAGATTGTATCTTTTCACATAATACAAAAAATAACCACGGCCTAATATATCGTTTTGTAAAACATAATATTTACAATAACTTTGAATCAAATGAATAGCAAATGACAATAACATGCAAGAAGTAAATGACTCGTAATGTATTTATATTTCATTATTTCCTCGTTTGAGAAGTGTTTTGTTAAATGTACAGTAGCTGTGGATTTTTTTTAGCAGTTCTTCTTAGCATGTGAATAATGTTGCATGTGACATCACACAGTAGGCAATAATTACAATGAATACACCCGATTTATTGAATATATGAAAACATTCACGGAATTAATTCCATATGTTCACAAAATCGCTAGCCATATTTTAAAACCAAATAGAATATACAGAAATACGTCATTGTAAAAACCACGAAGAGGATGAAATTCAAGAGATAGTAAATAATTATCATCTAAGCAAAACCAATCATCGTGGCATACAAGAAACGTATGAACATATCAAAAGAAAATATAATTGGCCTAATATAAAAGGACACATTCAACACTATATTAATAATTGTAACATTTGTTTAAAAACAAAATACGACAGAGTACCTTTAACTCTTGAAATGAATATCACCATTGAAATCGTTGCAAAAAATTCACATGTACCATTTCGATAGAAATAAAATCGATTTCAAGCATAGTGGACGGATTCTCTCGTTACACTAATGTGTACCGTGTAGAAGGACCACATTGTAAAGAAATCTCAGGTAAGCTTCTAGACTGCTTTACAAAATATGGTGTCCCTGAACTTATCGTGTCAGACGATGGAACAGAATTTAACAATAGTATAACTAAAGAAATCATGGAAGCACATAGAATTTAAATATATTTGATAACACCCAGCCCCCACCTTCTAATGGATTATTTGAATGAATCCGTTCCGCAAAGTTTGAACACATAAGACGTTTAAATAACAGATAAAATTTAAGAACGATAAAATTACAAAGAAGGTAAAATATCAAATGGATACATTCTCAGACTAAATTAACACCTTTTGAAGTGAGTTATGGACATATTAATTCACATTTTTAACATTGATGTGGAACACATTAAAGAAACTAATCGGAAGACCAAGGAAAACATCCAAAGCTAAATTAATCAGACCGGAGAACTATTACCTGAAATTCCAACAGAAGTTTACTAGGAAATTTAGTAGACGAGGTTTCTCTCCATGAAAACCATTGTAAATTAGTGTTTATTGAAAGTTGTTATAATTAATTTTAAAAGTATATTAAATAAAACTGTAACAAATTTAATTGTTCTTTTTTAAAAAGCAATTTCCTCCAACCAAAAACATTACATATAACGTAAACTTTTGATTTATTTCAGTTCGTCATTTTAAAGCTGATAAATTCCTTCCTCACAAACTTCTCCGTGTCGCTACATGTCAGCTCAAGTACAACGAAAACAAAATTACTAAATTACCAAACAAATACAAAAAACTTACAAACAAATACAAAAGTGAATTATACGAGAAAGATTTATTGCTATGGCATTGTATTTATATTTTATGAGCTGTGAAAACTTTTAGAAAAGTCAGCAGAGACAATAAATAACTCTCTTGTTAAAAATTTATTGCCGAAGTTTTTGCATATTTCCTTTGAGGTGCAGCAAACACAACGTTTGAGGATTTGAAGAGAAAACTAACTTTATCTGAAACTTAAACATACATTTATATTAAATAGATTTATTACAAAGTGTTTCAGAAGTTGTAAACGTATATGACAGTCTGTCTAGCCGTATGTTTTCCCCAATACAGTTCTAGATGTCGCAGGAGGGAGCGAGTGTGTGTGTTATAACACGATTTCGGAACTACGCGAAAACGAAAAACTAATAAGTACAACATAGCTTTCTACTACCTGCAAACATTTGTCAGTGCGTGTGAATCACTCTGTGTTTTTTGTTTTCAGTTCAGTTTTACAATGATCACAATAGGAAAATCATTATTACTTTGCCTCTTTGATACTCCTATGAGTGATAGAGCAGATCGTTAATGTTTCTAAATGAATACCTCGAACTATCAAATTTTCCGGAATCGGAGGGGCGAAAGTCAAATGAGTGTAATGACAAAAATGAAAAGTCGATATGAGAGTCACTCCTCCCCTCCCCCCATATCGAGCAAGCGATCACAGAGACTATTACAATTGACTGCTTAATATAATTTATTTTTCATTTTTTAAAAATTCACTATAGATAAGAGCACGATTTTAGCTGCGTCCATTTAAGAACTTATGGTGTTAATTTTAGAATTTTTTAAATATCAGCTGATGTTTCACGTTTATCGTGTTATAGGTTTCACTTGTTAAAGAAAGTTGATCACTCTAAACGTTGTCTATTATATTTTAAACACAGACCTTGAAAAATGTCCGAGTTAAATTTAAAACAAAAAGTAAATAAAAATAATAAAATAATAATAAATAAAAATTAATAAAAATTATATATATATATATATTCTATTTTATCAGAAAATCGGCTGTGATATAAATATTTTTACTTTCTCATTTATACGTAGTATAAAGAAAATATACAAAGGTAAAACAAAATCTATGATGAGTTTTTTGAGAATATAATAATTTGTAGGATCACTAAGTCAAAAATAGTAGTTTTTGTATTTAATTCTGTCTGGTCAATCTTTTTTTTTTCTAAATATATTACAACTGAGTAATATTTTAGTAAATAAATTACCCATCTAGTAATTTACATTTAATAATATTACTAAATAATATATTTAAGTCAATCGTCTATCGTATAGATGACCTTAAATTTAAGGGGAGGCACCATAAGGCAAATCTTAAAAATTCTGTTACGACTATTAAAAAATTAGTTGTATTAATTAAAAAATCCCGGTTTAGTATTTATCTGTGAACAATCAAAAAGCTGTCCACGTTATAATTTTTTTTAAATATGAACTCTATTGATTTCATATAATTTTAGTGAAATTTAAAAGTTGATGACTCAGTATGCCAAAATAACTTGACAGCTGACATTAATAATTCCATTTTAAATCCAAAATGACTTACACATATTATGACACATGTTGGGTTTTGATTACACATCTTTTACAATAAAAAGATGTTTTTAATCACATAAGCTGATAAAAACTCGTTTTAACCAATTTATCCCTCAATAAGTTGGAAAAACTCACTAATAAAGAAACTAATTTGTTTTTCCTTACCTAAAAATAATATAGAGACTTTTTTGACAAACTAGATCAACCATTATTGAAACAGTTGATTTGACGTTTAATTATTGAATATGAGCATATTCCTCTGTAGAAGACATCAGCATTATCCAGAAGACGTCAGGGTCCATATAAAATCGTTTAATATATTGATAAAAAGTTACAAAAAGAGGATCAACTTTATCAACTTATGTTTTACAAGAAATGGGTATAAACTCACTAATACAAAAAATCACATTTTACCTCATTTATAAAGTAGATTCCATCTCGTAAATGGAGGCAAATATTTTTTTTTGTTGTGTAGACGCTTTGGGTGACAATGTTTGTGAAATGTTTTTGTAGCGATTATTTAATACGTTAGCAAAACAGTATTATTTTGTTACAGAATTTGTAAAAATCTTTTTTATATCTTTGTTTCAAAATGAAAACACTCCAAGAGGTTATAACTATGTATTCCCAGAGAATATAATCTCCCTGAGACAGATAAATAAATCTCCCTTCCGTAACACTGGCTTAACACAAAGCAACACATTATCAGTAACTTTCTTTAAATGCGTTGTCACATTATTTGTTATAACGTTCCATTGTTTCGACATCCGATAATTTGCTTCAATTTCCGTCCCTTTAAACATCTTCCTATTTATGACATTTGGTTTTGACTTGTTTTATCCCATTTAACAATATGCATTTTCATGTAATCCTAACATTTTCCATTATATAATAAAAGAGTCTTTTTTAGTATTGTTTTAGACTATTTGTTGTCAACTTAACAATCCTTTGAGAAACTACACATTTAAGTGTGACGTTTTTCCCATTAAGTCAAAGAGTGCTGGAAGTCAATGTCTTTATCTGCTCCATCGCAATTCTATAGATGTTACCAGACATTCAAAATGGCTACTTCAAAATTTGTTTACGAGTTTTTGGTACTGGAAATAAACACAAGGTCTAAGATTAGGGAAAAAGAGGGAATACTCTACTGCTGAAATGACACGTAACTGAAAGTGTTATCATGATGAGTAAACTATCTCGCCCTGGCACGAATAACCTTTCTCCTAAGTCTCACAATGCTATTACACTTAATTACCACTTACAATTATGGAAATTTAATTGACGTTCTTCTTTGAATTACAAATTCCTTGTTCAATATACTTTTATTATTTAAAAAAAAATAATGCTCTAAATTATGTGATTTCCCCTCTTTGTACATAATGAGTAAATTTCAATATGTCTAAGAAAGTCAAGACAAATAAATATTTTCTAATATCTTTACTTTTAATGAGGTTCTTTAAAATCATTCATGTGCAGATTCCACTCGTGTCAAAATATGATCAATATTTTGATTCATATTTAACTCATAACCATATTTACGACAAGCGTCAGTCAGAGTGGTTCAGCGTTTTACTTTCATCAGTTCGTATTGGGTTTCATCTGCCAGAATGATTTTCATTCTCTACAGTTTCAAGGTCTTTTAAAAATTATCTATGCAACCTAAAAACCTGAGCATTGAACATGGATTTATCCCTTAAACTTTTTAATGTTTTGTTGCGCTCCATTAAAGTTTAACACAAAATATAATAGCATACCTCTGCCCAATATTAGTAAATTTCATTTTTGTTACGTGAGAAAAAAACAACACTAAACTATGGTACAGTAAACTTATTAAATTAAAGAAGATAAAAAGTGTGAATGCAAATAAAGGTTATACCTATCAGCTGTTGCACTGTCATTATCTGCGAAACAAAACAAAAATATCATTATCAATATTTTTAAACAAACCGTATACTAGAAAATGCAGGTTTTCATGTAAACTAATAAATGAAAATTCAATATCGCAGGTTATATACCACTATATGTGATTTTCTCTATTCTAAACGTACCTTTATATGTCCTGATATGTACGATAATTTTAATATTGTAGCTTTAAATTGAAATATTTCTCTCCAGACTTTCTCTCCACCCTATATATGTATTTAAGTATGTTAAATGAATAAATATGGGTAACCCAGTTTGAATCACAATGGGCGTGGCTTCTGGTTAGGACAGCAACAAGATATATTGTCTCTTGACTGTTGTAGTCTGCCAGCTGACTTGTTCCAGCTGATGCTTACACAACTTTATTGAGCAAAACACATGTAACAAGAAATCGTTATAGTCTTATGATAACAAAATAACAAAAATACATTCCCCAATAAAACCAAAGTGTTTTATCTAGTTATTCATTAAGGTGTACCAAAGTATGCTGGATTCGTCTGTGGTCTTTGGGGGGGGTGTTATATATAATAGTATAATTAATACAAAAATAGTATATAGGGAGTTATATATACTATGTTAGATAAAAGTATCATACAACAAAAAATAGAAAAACCAAAGTTATATATCAAAATACGATATATTCCAATGGAGTTATAAGAATAAAATTAAATCAAGAAGCAAAAATTATCCTCATTTGTAATAATCAGTATTAAATTTGTGCTTCAAAACATTCTCGATAGTATAAAATGATTATTCTATTAATAACAATAATATGTTTTTAAATACAGTATTCGCAACTCTATTGTTTCCTTAAAATCTTTAGAAAGTTTCTTCATAAAATAGAATTCATCTTCCGATCGTAATTTCTTTTAAAGCAATCAACTTGTTTACTTCTTCGGAATGCACGCCTACTCAGTCTGTTACGTATATGTATAATAAATTAGCTCTCTATGAGCTTTTAAACTTAGGAGTTACTTCTGAAATGTACCTACAAGGAAAAGTATGAATACTGGCTGCTTAAATATATCTTTACGAGAATCATGATGTCTCATAATTGATTCTGAGACTTAACGCTAGTAAACAAAAGATCCTATAGTTCATGTACGTTGTAGAATCATTCCATATTTCCAAAGTAAAGTAATTTTAGAATTTTTACATAACTTAGTTGATAGTGAAACATTTCTAAAGTTCGCCTTTTACGTCTTTAATGAAAAATTTTCTTTTTGTAGTGTAGATATGTAGTAATGTAGATTCACACCACATACCAATACAGCAAATAACCAGTAATGCAAAAGCTACGGTTCCAGAAATTTCTTTAAAAAAATATTATTTCCTTTACATTTGTAGGTCTTGTGCTCCTGCACCTAATTTGAACATTCATAAATTCAAGCTTAATCATACGTTTTGCATACTGGGTGAGTTATTTTAGTCCTTAGCATTGCTTGCCCTTCTGTTTTGTTTGTTTTTTGTTTTTTTACTAATAACCGGATACTTCTTACCATAACAAACGGCATTGAAAATAAAAAATGAAATCTTACCAACAGCTGGCTGTTGAGAGCTGAAGCGGTTAACTTAACAACGAGTTTATTAATTTATTGATTTCAACGCTTATACAATAATTTTACCAAGATGGTATTATTAAATAAATAATTATTTCAAGTGAAAAATATACGATCTAGACTGGGAATTGGACCCAGGACATTTGACCTATACTGGGGAGCGATCAAGGATAGCTCAGTTGGTGAGCATTAGAGCGAAAGATTCTAGGTTCAATTCCCAGTCCAGATCGTATATTTTTCACTTGAAATAATTATTTAATGAGTATATTAATCACGGTCAAACTGATGTTAACGGTCCACTATGCTGGTCTCTGATCTTGTATCTACAACAGCCCCTATTTGCTAACCGTTCATATCATCTGTTTTCTTTTTAATTTAGTAGATTTATAACACATTATAATAAAAATATTGTTGACACAAAATTCAAAGCCAGAAATTTGGAAAGCAAATGTAGGTAATTCTTGGAATAAAAAACAGTGAAATTGATAAAAATAATATAAGTTCAAAATAGCAAAACTCCAAAGTATTTCAATTACCGCCGGAGCATAAAGAAATATAGTTCAAAAATATATTTCACATTTCGTCAAATAATGCAAGTAACAGAATAAAAATTAAACAAAACTTTGACGGATTATTACGAAGTTCACCTTACAAACAGCGAAAACCACTCCACTTTTCTAAATTTTACTCTTGTCAAAGGATAACACTATATTTTTCTCTTTCGTCCTACTTTCTGTAATATCTACAAAACTATACTGACTATAACAATATCCATGTCTTTTCCCATACTAATAAGATACTATTATCACTAATTGTCCTGGAGTGGTTTGTCAATAACTTATTTACCTTTTTTTTTCCTTCTATAGTCCTTCTTTGTTCCCTTCTTGGATTACGTTGTTTCGTCTATTATTTAGTCATTATCAAATTTCATTAATTATATTTAACTTAACAGCAGATATTTCTTGTTAAATCTCCATATTAAAGGATTAAATAAAGCAATAAAGCTAAAGTTTCAAAATTATTTTAATAATATTGAAACTTTTGCTTTCAGTTGTGAACAGTTGTGGTTTGGTTGGTTGGTCGTTGAAACGCGTCTGATACTTAGGCGTATTTTTTATGAGAATTGTGTTCTGTGTGTTTGTTATACTACATATACACCACATTTACGAAAACAAATAAATACATCACTTTAACCCTATGTTCTCGAATATTTGGGAAGATATTAACCAAAACTTTTTACAGTTGTTCTATTTTTTATGTTCTTAAAACGTGACCTGGTACGTTTAGGATAAGTTTCTACACAATTAAAAGAGGTAGATGTTCTAATAAGATTTGTGCAGCATTTATTGATCAAGACAAGTCAAATTTCTGTTTTAGTTCTTCATTCATATGTATATTACTTTTTGTGTTTGTTAGGCAATAAAGTTTCTTATTTTATTTTGTTATTATAAATGACGGCCACTGCACAGTCCCAAGGTATATGGGCGCGTATTCTCCTTCTAAAAACACATTACGTGCTCCGAAGTGTTAAATACAATCTTGTGAACGCGACATAACGATCAGTCGTACAAAACTTAAAATAGTAAAAGAAATATTAACTGTTTACTTACATTTTCCTTAAAGAACTGTTTACCGACTCAAGTATGAAAAACGTTATTGCTTACTACTTGTTTCATGTTTTCATTATTTATGTCAATTTAATTAACTTTCGAATTTTATTAGGGTACAAAAATCTGATATATAAAAGTCTTTTTTCGAACATTTTACCATTGTGTGGTATTTCTTAGCTAAACAAAGATGCACCTAAAAATGACTCCTAACATAAAATATAAATAGAGGAATGAAATGTACATTTCTACCCGTATGGAAAATAAAGTTGGTCAAATGTACCTCCCAAATATAAAGAAAACATTTCCTCTCAGAAATTTTGTGTTTGTACAAGAAGCGTACAAATGTTGTGATTTGAACAAAAACGTTGCACCAGATGAGCTTATAACAACTAAATAATCTATGATGATAAAATCAACATTGAAGGGTTTTAATGTTACATCGAGTTGAATAACTTGATATAATATCGGAACAGATCATCCCATTGTAGTTATTACATCCCATTTTAACTACTAAAAACGTTTACTATAAAAACATTAGTTTAGTTTATCTATTGAAGATCTGCTACTATGGGTTAGTAATGATCCATGTAGCCTTCAACAATCTTACTGCTTTCATATTCAGAAGTAAAGAGAAATTAATGTAACAATCGGAAATTTATTCATAAGCACAAAAAATATCTTATGTATAAAACACACATTTTAAATTGTCAATATTTCCTATTATTTAACTACTATTATTTTTGCTATTATTATTATCATCATAAAATTACAATTACTTGAGTATATTTAACAATTTAAGTTTAATTTTTATCAGGCAATTTTCATATATTGGTTTACTCCATACATCAAACACGATTATCTCTTATATAAACAAAGATACGTTTAGAAACTAACCCTAAAATAAAATATAAATTTTAAAATGCCTATATATATTTTAACTTGTATGAAAAACAAAGTCTGATAAACCTACATTCCAAATGTACCAAATGTAAAGAAAATATATCCCCTCGTAAAATTGATGTGGACACAAGAAGCGTCGAAATGTTATGTTTTTAATAAAAACATGTGGCAGATGAAATTATAATTCAATGTTAAAACAACGAAATAATCTACGATGATTAAATTTACCATTAAAAAGCTAAGATGTTAGATTCATTTTCACGTCATTTTCCGACTTACTATGAATTCATAAGTTACAGTTGGACTATTAAATATATGCTATTAGTGATTTGCAATTCTAATCTATGTAAGCCTTATACAAACTTACCGCTTCATATAGTGATATAAACAGATATTGATTAACAAAGTGTCACATGTAGAAAACACACATTTTAAACTGTTAGTACCACCTATTGTTTTATTATTAACATAAAATGACAACTAATCACAATCTATTTAGCAATTTAACTTTAATATGTATTGGGCAATTTTCATTTTCTCTGGTGTACTCCAGAGAATTAAACTCATCACTCGCTTGTCATAACTACCTTTTGTTTCACTAGTAGAACGGTTTTCATCTGTTAAGCATCCGTGATAGGCCGTTATTGTCCAGAGGTTGCACTATCCTCATATTCTGTTGTCGAAGAAGTCTTTACTTGCGTATCGTTTAATTTGGTCGCCCACCAGGGATCAGTAGAAATATTTTTATGTATAATACTTTCTTACATACAACTGTATTAACTGTACTTTATTCTGAAACGTCTGAATTGTTATAATAAGAATTTTATAAGTGAAAACCCATAGCTGCAGTTCGCAGTATATATTCTACTAATAATTGTACCAAAATTTCTGTTTATCTTCTGTTTAAAAAAAATTTATCTATCTACATACTTTTCAAACACCCTGTATTTTAGTTTTATAAACAAACGTTTCAGTAGCTGATCAGGAATACTTTCCTTTCCCTTAACATCAGATTTAATCAAAAGGATTAATCTTTATAACTATAACTCATTTATTTTTCTAATTAAAAACCATTTACTTTGAAATAAAAAACTGTTCGCTAATAGGTTTTGCTTTTAGGTAACCCTATCGTCTTCATCATTAAACATTGAACTCTTTCTAAGGAGGTCAGTATTTAATTACACAGAGAACCTGTTCGTAAGGCAAATGTTTTGTTACGAGTTTTAATTGTGCCTCAAATAAAGCCAAATCATATTTCACGACAATACTGACTGTGGAGGAAATACTCAAAGCTTGCACGAAATAAACTTAGTATTGTTTACGTTTTTATTAAATCTAAAAAGAGACATCTTACGCATAAAATTTTGCTCAAAAGTAAATCTGATGTGCCAAACAAAACGTATTAGGTGCTATCACGAAAATTTAAGATCCTAAGTATGTGTGTATGCACGTACAATATCCGTAAGTACAATATGTGAGTATCCAAATGTACGATGTTGGCCAAGCTTTGAGAGAAAAATACTAGTATTTACAGCGAATACTTGTTGTAAAGAATGTGTTGAGATTTGCAAGTCAAAGTCTCTTACGAGCCGTTAAAAAAATATTATTATTTTTTTCTACGGCATACTTAAGTAATCGGTAAAAACGGAAACAGTTTATGTAACAAACAAGTACTTCAAACAAACTTTAGTTTATACTGAAGCAAATCATGGTATACAAGACTAGGTAATACACAACGATTTGAGTGATCTTTTAATTGTAAGTATATTACAATAATCAATATACAATTTATAAATCTTGTAAAACACATTTTCTCTCGTCACACATATAAATATAAAATATGTATTACCTCTTGAATGGTATTTCTCGCATATTCGTTAATATTTGAAGTTAGTATCATTGATAAAATCTAAAGTAAATAACTTTTGCTGTGTTCGATCCATCACGTGATATTGGACGATTTCATGAGGTGAATGTAATTGTACATTTTATGTATTTATTGAATTTAACAGGCTTTCATTGTATATACAAGTTTCCCCAAAAGTCAGGGAACTGTTTCGTAACTTTAGATATATTAATTTATTGATTTTAACGATTATACATTATTTTAAGAAAGTTAGTATTATTGAAATAATTACTTAGATATACCATAGCAGAAAAAAGACACATGTTTCTTAAAATATCTTTACATATATTTCATTTACAAAATTTGTCAAAAATTTGTAACACACTGATTATGTCAACATGTCCCTCCAAGCCCATTGTGTTGTAGAAATAACAATTAATTTGATAGTGTATATATTGTAGTAAGCGAAACACAAATTATCACAAATACTATTTTTATTTATTCAAACGCGTTTCAACAACAAAGACAACATCTTCAGTAACGCACTAAACTATAACTTAATTATTGCAACTCTTGTATCACTGAAGGTGGTGACTTTCGGGAACATATACTATTTTGAAGAATTCGTGAAGTTTTATTCTATCTAGTCAAGCTCAATATTTATTTACATAAATTTTATTGTTTGTTATTTATAAATATTCTAATTAAACTTAATTTTACAATCGTTTGACAATTAAGTGTCTGTGTGCCCTTCATCTAAGATTTAAGCTTTGGGGCAAATATTTAAAGTTTATGTACTTCAAACTTTGTGAAACTTTCAAGTTTCCAAATAGCTGTAGGATTCCAAGATCTGTACAAGTTTCCCAACTTTATCTTTTAAGTTTATGTAATTTGTGGCAAAATAAAAATCTCAGTAGCAAATCAGTTGTGAATATCTATATCACGTTATATTGTCAAATGTATGTGTTATAAAAAAGTATTTACTTAGTAAATATAATTTTTTATATACAGTATATAACCAAAATAAGATTTAGAGAGAAATATCAGTTTATGGGTCTGAATTATCAATAACTCCAAAAATGGAATTACCACTATCCCTTTAAAATGGGTCCTTGAGTTATTTTAACAAAGGTTGGAATTTCGGCGAATATTTTTTGTTTATTGCGGGTAGCTTAATTTATTTTATTTTTTATTATCCAGAGAATAAAACAGAATTTTATCTGCGTTCAGATTAATGACTTGTATTATTCTAACTTGACTTGAGACTAACTTCAAAATGTTAAAATATTTGCTGATACTAGGTTACACTAGATAACGAGTGTTGAGCGGTACAATACAAACGTAGTGTATTAGTTGTTATACAGACAATGATGACAAATTCCCTAATTAATTTTAAAATTATAAGGAAAAATATTTTTATTATTTATTTTATTGCATCGAACAATCTGCTGTGATATAAATAATTTTACTTTATCACAAAAATATATTGTTTATAGAAAGTTAGACTACGGCGGTACGAAAATCGGTTTATATAATATATATAGCGTTGGAGGTTTTCTATGTCCAAAACTATATTTTTTAAATTATTTCTCTCTGTCGTCTGACGTCCTGATAATTTTTAATTTGGAGAAACATTTAAGAACAAAACTCAAAATCTCAAAGTTTCAAAAACGGTTCTAACGATTATTTTAAAATTTCGTTGAAATTTTAACTGTTAAAGGCTATAGAACAAAAAAATCGTTCATCGAGCTATTATAAAATACATAATTTTTCATAGTAAACTCTATGGCTTTTATTACAGAAAAGTCAAACTTTTTACTTAGCAAGCCAACATTGCAAGTAAAAGAATGTTTTAGGATTATTTAGTAATAAATAAAATGAACTTGACAGCTGACCTTAAAAATTCAATTTCAAGCAAAACCTATGTGCACTTACGAGTTTATGACCAAATGAGCAATATTTAAATACATACTTTTACAATCAAAAATATTAAAATCACACAAGTTGATGAACATCTTTTTACAGAACTATCTTCCCATGATAGAGGGGGAAAATCTCAGTAATAAACAAAATAGTAAATTTCATCACTAGGATCAAATGTCAATCTTTTCGATACGAGAGGATCGAAAAGCTTCTGTTGATCCAAGTGATGAACTATATTTTTCGATAAACTGTAAATAATATAAGAAAACAATTTCACAAAAACTAAAATGTTATAACTTATTTACCTTCAAATCGATTGTAATAGCTGTTTTAACGGTTATTTACAATCGAGAGTATCGGTTGTTTATATAGATGCTTCACAATCGTTAAATAATTCATTTAAATTAAGTAACAGCTGATGACCTCGACCTCAGCTGATTTTTTTAGATAATAGGACTAAAAAGAACAACTTTAACATCTCAATGCATGTATTGAAAACAGCTGTTTTTAAAGCAGTATGACGAAAATTCCTTTATTTGTCTCATTTAAAAGGACAAAAACTTTTTAACTAGCTATTTGCGAATATTAATTTTGAGTTAGTAGAAGCATGCATGAGAAATTAAGTGCAATATTTGTGTAATGATTTGACATGTGAATGTGACTTATTGAATGTTACCAAATACCGTGTATATTTGTCCTCGTGATTATAAAAGAAAACTATAAATAAATTTATCATGTATAACACTCTGTGTATCCAGAATTTCAGATCATTATTTAAAGATATAAATATCAATAAATTGATAAGGGATATTCTGTACCAACACACCTCCCAAAAAAAATACATGGGAGGATAAAATAATGAATAAAATAAATAACTTTTTTTTTCTCAGATCCAAAAGAGCATAAATGGAAACGAATATTTTGTTTTTGTTTTGTTGACAGACGTTGTTTGTGAAATGTTTTTGCAACTTTTATTTAACATGTAGCACAAACAGTATTATGTTATTAAGGACTGTAAATCTTTTTTGTTTGCTGTAAAATGAAATCTCTCCAAGAGATTATTTAGCTGTATATATTTATTATAAGAATATAATTATAACCTGATTACGACAGAGGCCGTAAGAAATGAAATCACCCCCTTTCGTATCAATGGTTTAACACAAAACCACACTTTAACAGTGTTATAATGGCATTATCATTATTTACAGACAGTCCATTGTTCCGAAATCCGATAACTTGCTTCTATTTTCGACCTTTTAAAACTTCTTACTTATGATATTTCGCTTTGCCTGGTTTTAATCATTTAATAAGATGAATTTTCATTTAAGCATAATCTTCCTCACTATAATATGAAATTTGTCAAAAAACACAATGAGGATAATTGTTTTAGACTATTTGTTGTCAACTACAAATCAATTTGATATCTTTCAAATGAGTTCCCTTGAGAAAACATACATTGCAGATGATGTTTTCATTCACTGAAACAATTGAAGTGTTTAATTTTGTTAACGCATTCAGCTAGTTTTATTATTATTTTTTTTTTTTTTAGTTTACATATATTCTTTTGAAAATTAATTGTTTTAAAAATTGTGACTTTGAAAAAAGATTTTCCAAAAAAAAAAATTATTTAGAGCTTAAGATGTCACAAAACGCACATTTTTGCAACAAAATCTTTTCTTTTTTTACTACAAATTTAATCAATAAAAGTTATCCACCAAAAATTCTGAAAATCTTGATAAAGGTAAAATCCACAGGAAAATATATAAATATACCAAATTAAAATTTTTTTCTTACTTCAATAAATATGTAAACGGGAATTCGCTGATATATATTTTTATTATTTAAAACTGTGCATACCTTTTTATGTTTTTGAGATTAAATCGTATAAACTCCATGAATTTACTATCTAATTATTCGTGATAAATAAAGCTTTCTACGTCCTTGGGAAGAGTATTTCATTTAAAGTTTAAGAAAATCTATTTCCTTTTATTTTACAGTCTCATTTGAACAAAAATGGGAGGGACTTTTTTTATTTCCAAGCTCGGTTATTTAAGCTGCAAACGATCTATAAGACTCTAATCCGATTGTGAAATATAAAGGACGAAATGAAAGTAAAGTTTCAATCTAAAATTGAGTGCTTAATTTGAATTTAAATGAAAAACCTGTCCTTAAGCCTGACGAGGAAACCTTTCCTTCGGTATATAAAGCCATTTAGTATTTATTAATACTTCACGAGTCACAAGATCAAGCGAAGAAAGATCCTGTTTTATAACGAAACACTTTGGTATTTTTCGTATGTTTGTTACAACCACACAAGTGTACCAACCGTTATGACATAACAAAGTATAACCCTAATTGTTATTTTCGTGAATAATTCTACATCGATTTTTTTTTTCAGTTAATAAGTAAAATATACAGAGAAATTACATAAACAATTGCCCTATTTTTCTATTTTAATATAGTTAAATGTATGTAGTATATAATATGAAGTTTTTTTCACTGCGTATAAATATTGATATGTTTTTTCATGAAAACATCAGTCTTAAGACCTCATGACATAAATAAGTTGTTTTTTTCCGTCTTATTTCCCATGTTGTGATCACGGACTTAAACGTGTTGTATGATTTAAAAAAAAGAGTAGTTTCCAATTTTTTTAATAACTATACATTTTTTGTTGCTGTCATAAGGTCAAAACACTCAATTTACAAAACGTCATATATATTTTTTTTTTCAAAACTGTCCTTTTGAAGTTATCGGTAAAACGATATATAAACTTAAAATAAAATTTAAAATTTCTATTTTTTTTTAATCATACAAGGACATTTATCTAAAAGTAAGGATAGAATAAACTAAATGCATGGAATTAAACTGCAACCGAGACGTAACAAATTCTGAGAGTGTTACGATGACATATATGAAACAATAAGAAGTTTTAAACACTTTGGATCAATAATGACAGATTAAAATCATATCCGCGAGGATATCACGAACTGACATTAGGCGGGGAATTCATATTATTATTCTGTTCAAGAATTGTTCACTATTGGACTGAATATTATCTCTTAGAACCCAAAAATTAGAAAATAAATCAATCAGTTTACTTGTTGTGCTGTGTGGATGTTATACATGGTCATTCACCTTCATGTAGAAGCATAGAATATAAGTCTTTAAAAATATACTTATAAGGTGGATATTTGCTTCTAAGAAAGACAAGGGTGGGGGATTGAATAAGCTTCACAAAGAGGAATGCAAAATTGGGTGTTTCATGGGAACCCTGACAAACTTCGAGAAACGGTTCCATGGGTCAATACAAGAAAAAAATGTTATATAAAGGTCCAAAACCTATTTGTTTCGTATTTACAGCCAAAAATAGAGTTTTTTTCAGTTTTGCTTGTAGTTAAGGCATTTGTTGACCTCTGGACTAATAATTAGTGATAATATTTTGATAAAACCTACATTGTTAGTTAGTGGAGAAAATTCTACAGATATATCATTAGTTGTAAGTACTAAAATGAGGACTTTTATTCGGCAACAGCACTTTAAAGATTAAAATTTACTAAAAAAATTAGCACTCAAAAATTATTTTCAATTGTTAAATGGCTTTAACGTGAGATCCGATGGACCATTATGGCTGCAACTTTACCAAAAGTTGTAGAATTTCATGTACAATAAAGTTATTAGTTAGATATGTTTAGTTTTACAAGTAACTTTTATTGGTGTAGCATATTAATAAACTTAAGCTAACACAAAGTACAAACTACCTTGTAACTGGTGTATGAAGCAACATACATTATTGTTTGTATAATATGAATTTTTCTAAATTTAAATAAATACTATTTATTTTACAATACTATTTACTGGTTTATAACATAATAATAATTATACTTAGTTTAAAATGTTTTCAAATTGTCCCCCATTGTGATCTCGGCAGAGTCTGGCTCGCTTTAACAGGGAAGACGTCGCAGCTCTTATCATTGCAGGGTTATCTTTGATTGTTTGGGCGACATTTAATATTCTTCCTATTAACTCTACTCTTGTCTGTGGTTTGGTTTAGTAAACCTCCGTTTTCATGTGTCCCCACAAATAAAAGTCCATCGGAGTCAGGTCCGGACGTCCGGTGACCTTGGAGGCCAATGTACTGGTCCACGGTGAGCAATTAGCTTTTCACCGTAACGGTTCTTTAACAAGCGAACAACATTTAATGACGTATGCGGAGGTGCTCCGTCATGTTGATAGAACATATTTGCCCTGGTTTGGATCGGGATATCCTCAAGAGGTTCTGGTAAAGTGTCCTGTAAGAACTGTAAATAGGTTAAACCATTCAGTACCCCATCTAAAATGTAAGGTCCGACAAGTTTTTCAATAATGAGGCCGCACCAAACATTGACTGAGAATCGTCTCTGAAAGTTCGTCTCAACTGTGGCGTGCGGATTTTCTTCGGCCCTTATGTGAGTGTTCTTGGAATTAATAATACCATTCCGGGTGAATTGAGCCTTGTCTGTAAAAATAATTAACTTGACCAACCGATGATTTGCTGCAACCCAACGACAGAACTCAGACCTTTTAATATTATCGCCGGCGTGAAGAGCTTGCACTTTCTTCAAATGGTAAGGATATAAACCTTCATTATTTAAGATTCTACAAATCTTAGAAGAGGATACCAGATGCTGCCTTGAAAGCCTCCTCACACTAGTACCTGGGCTTTGCTGTACCAAATCAATGATGCTCTCTTCTACCTCAAGCGGAGTTTTATTAATGGCTTCAAGTTTGGATTTAGCAAATGAACCTGTCTCTCTCAAACGACAATGTAAGTCGGTAAATACTTGTCTATTTGGGACAAGCCTGTTAGGAAATCTTCTGCCATATTCAATAACAGCTGCTCTTGAACTACCATTACAAAATCCGTACACAAAGTGCATATAAGCATATTCACTATTAGTAAACATGTTAGAAACTGAATGTACTAAACAAAGGACTGAGGAACTGAAGACTAACTGTTGAGTAACATGGTTATAAACAAAACGGTCAACAATGAGTATAATCAGCTGACGAAGCACAACAGCTGATCAACTGCATTTAATGATGTTTCCAAAGAGAATTAAATTAAAATGTAATGTTGTTTGTAATAAAAAATGAAATAAGCTAATTATAAGCTAATTAAGATTATTGATTATTATTTAGATAAAGAATATTATGTTAAAAACCAGTAAATAGTATTGTAAAATAAATAGTATTTATTTAAATTTAGAAAAATTCATATTATACAAACAATAATGTATGTTGCATCATACACCAGTTACAAGGTAATTTGTACTTTGTGTTAGCTTACAGTTTATTAATATGCTACACCAATAAAAGTTACTTGTAAAACTAAACATATCTAACTAATAACTTTATTGTACATGAAATTCTACAACTTTTGGTAAGTTGCAGTCCATCGGATCTCACGTGAAAGCCATTTAAAAATTGAAAATAATTTTTGAGTTCTAATTTTTTTAGTAAATTTTAATCTTTAAAGTGCTGTTGCCGAATAAAAGTCCTCATTTTAGTACTTACAACTAATGATATATCTGTAGAATTTTCTCCACTAACTAACCATGTAGGTTTTATCAAAATATTATCACTAATTTTTGATCCAGAGGTCAACAAATGCCTTAACTACAAGCAAAACTGAAAAAACTCTATTTTTGGCTGTAAATACGAAACAAATAGGTTTTGGACCTATCTTTATATAACATTTTTTTCTTGTATTGACCCATGGAACCGTTTCCCGAAGTTTGTCAGGGTTCCCATGAAACACCCTGTATACAGGGGTTGGCGCAGTGCTAGGTTAGTTACAGTTTATATATTGTAGCTCATGAGGATGGCGACTTTGTCGTTGAAACGCGATTGATTAAGTAAACGTAATTTTTGTGAGATCTTGTGTTCGAGTTTTTATTCTATACTGTTTACTAAAATAAGGAAAAACATAAAAGTGTGATCATTAAGTTAATAAGTCGGCCATTAAAAAGTAATCGCTATTTTTTCTATTAATATTCATGACAAATAGAACCCTCTCAAAATTTTATATGTATTCCCCATAATTAGAGAAGTCATTGAAACTTTTCAAGGTACTAAAATTTGTCTTTTCTATTGCCTTTCCAAATAAAAAGTAACACGATGGGGGTTGATATTTGAAAAATGTCCCCCTTTTAAAACTCTTTAAAATGGAGGGGGGACATGTTTACTCACAAAAAATGTAAGGACTTGTATGAGGTTTGGCGAACGTTAGAAATTGTCATCTCTACTCATTCAGAAATTACACACACACACACACACACATATATATATATATATGTGTGTGTGTTATATCTCTCAAACCCGCATTTTTGGTAACTTTTTGGATACACTTGTGTAAAATTTGATCAAATTCGTTAAGAGCTGATTGTTTTTTTTAATCAATATTTTGTGTTTTTTCCATGACACCTACCCTCAAATTTAACCAATGAAAATAGGAGAGCAAAGACCGGAGGTATGCCAATATATCCAAACATATCAAATTCTAATAAAATCTTACTACGTGTTTTGTCTGTAGAGTGTTGTACAGACAAATACAGTGTTGTCTGGCAGAATACAGACAAATACAATGTTGTCTGGCAGAATACAGACAAATACAGACACACTTTAGACATCATTCCAAAGTACACTATCTTGGACTTATGGTACCATAAAATGGACATATTTATATAACATTCGAATTTTTTACTCTTTACATAACGTTATTTATGATACGGAATTGTGAAAAATAAAAAAAATAATAATTTTGCAAATTTAATTCACGTAAACAATTTGATCAGCCCATTTCATTCCCTACAGAATAAAACTGTAGGGAATTTAAACTGTTAAATTTGCCTTAACACCCCAAACAAGAAACAAAAGAATAGGACGGCCAGACCGGATACTACATAAATATAATTCTATTCCACTAGATGTTATGTCTAGTATAATTGTACAAGATGAATGAGTAGGATTTCTGAGCTTCGCCAGTCAGTTATATTTTATTTTAATACTACCACAGAGACCTATATAAAAGATAACATTTTAGGAAGAGTAATATTATTCCCTCAGAAGGCGTCTTTGTTTTTAACTTTTACCCTAACTTTAATTGGTAATTTAAGCCCTGACTGTTTCTCATCGGTCGAGTTTTAGAGTTGAATATTTAAAGTCTTCTCGTTTTCGGTATTCAGGTCCCGTTCAGAAATTTTGATTACAAATGTCACATTTTGATTAGAAAAAACATTTAAATCTATTTAAAGTTATATTTTCAAATGTATTTCTGTTCATCTGTACAGGGACATGGTTGCGCAATCTGTGTGTATTCCAATTCGATAGTTTGACTTAATTCGATATTTTGTAATGCTCACTGTTATCGGATTTCTGTTCAACAAATCGTACCATTTGTCTTATCACCCTTTTCGTTTCACTGCACAAGGAGGGAGTGGTGTAATTGTGAGAGCCTGTTTTCTTGAGATAATGTATCTGTTCTTGTAGAAGTTATTGTCTGACTGTGTATTATTACTTTGTTTCAGTATTGAGAATGTTATGTGATGGTGAACAAAATCTATTTATTGTTTGTGGGAATATCAGTTATGAGGTCAAGAGAGCAGAAAAAGAGGAGTTTACAATTTTGTATCTGTATGCCTTACGTGACGATTGGTTGTGTTATCAAATTTGGTGTTTCGGCATACTATGGACACATTTGGAGCTTTTTTTTTTTAAAACAAATTATCAATATTTGGAGATATACGATTAGAGGAAAGTGGTGAAACATTTTTATGAATATCGGATTTTTATTTTACGTCTAAAGATCTAACTACTGTAAAATTATAAGTAATCGTATTATTTAAACCACAGTATATAGAAAATATTCCCCAGTTATTGGAAATTTGTATAGAGATCCTCAAAGGGGTAAAGTTTTTACTAAATCGTTGGAGTTAACAGCTGTATCTAGGACAAAGGTATTTACAGGTAAAAGATGGTTGTTTCCGCAGGTATTAAAAAATATATATTATGGATAAAGAATAAATCATGAAATGTGTTTAAAGCTTAAAACTTTATCTTTAATTTGGTTTTGTTTAAACAATATTTTAATTATTTCTTTCTTTCAACTTTAAAAATTGAAAAAATATGGTTATTTAAAGATAAAAATTTATTAGACGCCAAAATCACATATGTAAAACTTATCCTCCAGTTTTTGTAAAAAATATAAAAACTATAAACAATCATTTAATTACAAAAATATGATTTTAAGTTTATGGAATTATCTTTATTTTACATACTTTTAACTCCCTACGATCAAACTTGACGATGATATCTTAATGTAATCATGTTAGTTCTATCTAAAGAACAAATAAAACAAGTTTTATTGTTTATAATAAGTAGTGCTGGGTATTTAAAAATGGGAAAGAAACTACCAACAAATTATTTAAAATGGTTAATTTTATAGTTTCGACTATTTTGTGGCAAATTAAACAACGAATTTTAATTAACGCAAGGGCGCTTTCCCCATCCTTATTATTTCTGATATTAGACTGTGGCTGAAGGACTTTCAAATGTATTAGAGCACACCTAACCTAAAGATATAATACTAATTTTCATTGTACAGAAAATAAATAAATGAAAGTTAACAAACTGTATAATCTATTAGAGGTATACAAATTTATTATGTTCTATTCATTGCTTTTAACGAATATTAAATGACGGTCAGAGTTGATTTGTAAAGTTTTTATTTACTTGTGGTTTGGCACATTATTTTGGATACATTTGAGAAAATCATACAAAGAAATTGTTTGTTCAAGTGTGAAAATTACTATAAATTTGTTTTCATTATTAGTTTTCTCTGATAAAAAATGTGTAATTATCTAATCTGAGCAACAAAATTGCAGATACTTTTCTAAGTATATTAGTTTCAGAGATATTTAAAAAGAAAAGTACTGTAAATGTTTTTGACTTCTGATTTAAATATTATTTAAAAAAAATCAAATAGTCGTAATTTGATTAAAAACTTGCAGAACAATTAGAAATTTTTCTTAAAATATCAGAATTAGTCCATAGTACAGTAAAATTAATTTAAAAAATGTAAGTGTCAAAAAACTTCAGGAAATTCCCTTAAACACTTCATTTTTAAGAAAGTTATGAGTCCCAAGTTTTCTGAAAATTCGTTTTTAAAGGGTGTAAGTAGTGATGGGCTAAAAAATTGGGTTATTACCATTATGTTTTGAAATTTTAATTTTACAAAAACATGTTAAATACGACTTTTAAAGTCATACAATTTCCCTACAATCTGGGGGTTTACTAGTTTCAAAGTTAAAACTCAACCTAGTTATGGCTTTTTAAATATGGTGCTGAAACTCTTCCTTGTTGCATACATTAAATTCACATATAACAAAAACATATTTTTCCCCAAAAACTGTATTTTACAATTTCCTTCCATATTTTTAAATATTTATCAGAATTCAAATAAAAAATCGTTTCACAGTATTTCAGTATAATTACTTATCTTAAAAAATCCGTATGTTTAAATGAAACAAATAGAACTATGTCAGTGACATTTTTTATATTTATAAAAATAATTCGAAGATTTTAACATTTTTTCGAAAAATCCAAATGTAAAAGAGAGTAATAAACTATTATTTTAAGATTGTTTGTGGCACATAATAAAATTACAGGTATCACATTTAATTACCTCGGCAATATAAAATTCCCATTTAACAAAATGTTTCTTGGAAATTCTTTTTAATGGGAATCAAAGTTTGGGTGTACACTCCAGTTTAACGCATAATAATGATTTTACCCCTCTGTTCAATATTCAAAAACATATTTTACCAACTAAATGAAGCGTTGTAAAAAGAAAATGTCGATCCTAAACTCTATCGGTTAATGTCTATTTTGAGACGAACGGGCAGAAGGCGTGGTATCTGATCTGGACAGCTGTGAAATACATTGCCTCTTCACTGATGGAGCTGGACATCAACCTCAATATGTCCGTTGTTGACAGAATACACTACTGTCAAAACTATCTGCTTATTAGCCGACCGAACCGAGCTTCGCAAACACTATTTGCCATTATGTTTGTTTAATACGCAATTACGGCCAACCTCGGTTATAAGTCGTTATAAAAAATATATACTAGAATTAATTATGTTGTAAACGTTTTATAATTATATTTCCTTTTTAAAATGGCTAATACTCAAATCAGTTAGATATTGTACTGGCTCTAATACATCGATCCGGTTCAAAGTAGTAGATATAATAGTGTTGACAAACCAAAACACAACATTAATCTAAATGAAATTCGAACTTAAGTCTACAGCGTTTCCACAAGTAGTTGTTACCTAATAATTTTTTTTAAATTACTTTACTCACTACATTTTTTATGTTTTCATTTATAAAAATTGAAAACGTTTTCGAGTAATGTAGGATTAAAAGGTTAATTAAAATTCGCAAATATATTAAAATATACACTACAAAATTATTTCAAGAGATTTCATCTAAAACTTTCACGTAGATTGTATTAAATGAATCAATGAGTTAAGAGTAATTAATAAACAATAGTCGGAACGTTCCTCTTCATCAGTTTGAGTTACCAGCCATCGAGGCACACTAGTGGAAGGATCTTTATCCTTATGAAATCAAAATATTGACCGTTTCTAATTGGCAAGTGTCACTTTGCGCACTAGAATCACATTGTATTTTAAAGTTTGATTTATTTAATGTATTAAAACAACCAAGGCATGAGTTTTAATATTTACAGAATAGCTACTAAACCTTTTGAGACGAAGGTAGGATAGAAAGAAACAGCTTTTATGAATTCGTGTTATATTTCGGGATATATTCATGATATATTAATTTTAATTTGCCAAAAAACCTTTTCTAGTAATCAGAAAGTGAAATGTGTCTTACTACTTTCTGTGCTGTTGGATATTTTGTCCTTTATTTTGTGGTACCCACAATTCACGCGAGTATCATGAGTTGCCTCACCAGCAACCGGCGGGCGTTTATCAAACACTAAGGGGAAACTATATTTCTCCCTCCTTCCGAAAAGAAGGAGTGCGCAGTGCGCAGTGCAGGCCCTACAGCGGATACACTTAGTGCGTGCTCTTAAACGGGACTTTCGATTTAGCTGTGCGTTTGATCTAAATTCAACATGTGGTTTACTATCGGAGAAATGACCACTTATTCGAATTTGAGAAATGGGTCGGACGACCCCTAGTAAATTCCCTGGACGCGCACCCCAAAATTATATTAATAATAATTAATTTTATAAGAAAAACCAACGCGATGGTCCGTTAGGCCGAGTGATTTAAACTTGTGCAAACCATTTGAGTTCATGAAATTTTAAGGTCACGTAAATTAACTTATTCCTATTTATATATAGTTTCATTTTGATAGTTACAAATTTAGGGATAGGTTACAAAAAAACGGGTGGTCAAGTGGGACGAATTGATGACATATGAGTAAGGTCGAGCAGTTCGAAAAATTGTAGAATTTTGGAAAATAAATACAATTTTGTTTTACCTATTTTTAGAATGCACTATTCAAACGCAAACACCTGTCTTCAATAACGTTTTGCCTTCACAGTCCTAGACGTTACAGATAACATTGTATTTCCACAGTAATACTTTGGTTAATAATGTGTTATAAAGTGTAATATTGCCTTTTTTTAATCATATTAAACATCATTGAATAAACTCACCTATATAGGAATATTTTCCATAAACAGCTGTTTTTGCCTATAATACCGTTTCATCTGTGTGTTGTAAATTATCTTCACATATTTATTTTGTGAATTTTAAAATGAACTTCGAGTGATGCTTAAACGTTTTTTAAACTATTGAAATTAAAAGAGTTCTTAGTCAAAACAAAATTGTTTACAAAAATAACCTGAAACAGAAAAATGAATAGCACGTCTAGTTTTTGTAATTTTAATAAACATTTAGCATGTAAACTAAAACTAATAATAATAATCATTTAATTTCCTTAGTGTGCAACAACAAAAAACAAAAACATTTACATATGAAGCGAAATCAAATTTGCTATATCTTTGGTCAACCTGTTTGGAGGTTACCATCTTTTGAAAAGAAAAATAAGATCCTAATTTTAAAGAGTTCCACTATTCCACCACAACTATGACTAATAGGCCTACCCTTAACAAAACCTTTTCACTTTGAGTTATTTTTTGCTTGTTAAAAGAGCATTAACTTTTTCTTGATTTGCAAAATGAACACAAATAAATTAAACATTAAACTTATACGTTATACAGTAAACCTGAATCTACTGTAAAGATCGGTAAGTTTGTCCTATATAAAATTTAGCAATTATTACACTTCAGTATATAAATCATTCTTCCGTGTGCTCATTACTCTCCATTATTGATGTTTTCTTAAATAAGTATAAGAAATTAGTTTGTTTAAGGCATAAAAACGTCTAAACGAATGAGCTGTAATATATATATATATATATATATATATATATATATATATATATATATATATATATATATATATATATTACAGTGAATAGTTTTAATATTTTTTAAATTTTAGAATTTTATATCATACTGTTTAATGAAATAGAGTTGTAATCGATGCACTGATATATAATTTTTATGGTGACAAATTCTTAGTGGAAATCAGAGAGAGTTAAATTAGTGTTGCATGGCCACTGTCAACAATTAAATGCAGTCATTTGTGACCTTTAGAGTGATAAGATGAGGCATAGATAACGTTATTGGTTGTAGTAGATTTTATATATACTTTGAATTTGTACACGTATAAAAATATACTTATTATTTTAATTAAGTCTACAGCCAATAATAAACAAACGTCAAAATTTCATGGTTTTTTTTGTTTTTTTTTTTTTTTTTTTTTTTTTTTTTTTTTTTCATCGAAAGATCCGTACATAATAAGTGGTGTTTTTTATCAAATTCAAACTTTTACGAAACATTTCTTGAACAAAAGCACCATGATATAACATAATATATAATTAATTTTTTTTTAACTCCGGGAAATTCTAGGTCAAATACTTGTGTAAAAGAATATTTATTATTAGTTAATTTTACTGTGTGTACAGATAGTAATGGTTATATAGCTCTATAGCTCATAACAGCAGAAAAATAAGGATTGGGCCCGTATATATTCGTTACTATCTTATTGTATACAGCCTAATTCGAAAAGCCCAAAAAGGAGCCACTTACAGGGTGTATATCAACATGTTCAGATGTATATATTATTTTAACACAGTAACACAGTACAATGGCAGGACTTCTTTTGCTATCTCAACCTTAATAACTCTCTACGTTTGTAACTCCTAGTTTTGTATTATCAGTGTAACACATTTTTACAGAAATGTAATTATTTGTTAGGAAAATTACGGCACATAAAATATAAAATGAAATCTAAACTGCAATTTAGTCAACAAGTAGTTTAAATTCCTTATGTATGGTATTATTTTAACTCTGAAATTTACGAAAAAATCGTAATTGAATAGCTACATGGTTTATCAGAAATTTAATTTTCTTTTTTGTTATGATTTAAATTATGAACAGTTAAGATTTCTTAAGACGGCTGGAATACAATAAACAATTAAGCTACTCTATCAAAACCTTATAATTATTATATTTATCAGTTTGGTCTGATTCAACATTAATATATTTAACAAAAATGAATTCAAAACATCGGTAAAGCTGAAGTACAGGGAACTACACCTTTTAAAGTGGAAGTGGACTGGCTGAGGACTACTGGCCGAAAAATAATGAAGAACAAGGTAACGAAAAAGGAAGATACGCATTCATGTATGGTGATGAAATAGTGGAGAAAGTGGTGATCGCAGGAAAGAAAAGGAATATAATGATCGTGTGTTTTGGGAAGACTATATATTCAGACTTTAGACACCTTTCCTGATTTTGTTGATTTTCAAACATGTAATTGCAGATATTGTGTATTTATATAATATTATATTTAGTGAAACTTTATTTTAATTGTGTTAAACCTTATCCTTACCATTATTCTTCCGATATGCGGCGCTTTGTTTCTTTAAACAAAATCATAGAAGCTTTTTTATTAATTCATAATATACACAAACATTTATTTAATAACGGAAATAATGAAACAATTATTTAATTCTACAACAGAGCTTTATTGAGAGACATATGTTTCTCTGTTATGCATTTTCAAGCTACTAAATTGAAAACAAAACCAGTCTAAATAACCAAAATTGCAACAGAAAGGAAAGAGTAGAGTAGCAGGGGTTGAGAATGATAAAAGCCAGTATTTTAACAGAAAGTACAATAGTCTGACCTATTGTGTTGAGATGAGAGGGGGGGAGTATTTTAGAAAGTAAAGGTTACACAATAGGCTTCAATAGGGATGATGAGGATAGATATATTGTTAATTTAAGTTGGGAGCATGGTTTTTTTAAAAATAGATTTATTGCTTACTAAACATTCCAAGTTATTGAGATTTCTACTTTTTGTTCACTCATAAAACCTTCTATACTACTGCTAAAACTATAACTATATCCGGTTCTACTGTTTGATTATAAACCTAGACATTGTGAACTTGTATTAATTTAACAGGATTAGCAGAGCTACAATTCATTGTCTATACAAAACACACACATTCACACGTTACACAATGACTACAGTTTGCCAGGGATTTTCCTACAATTAGCTCTGACACCCGACATCAGATCTCTGATAGCAACCACAATGTGTTACAGCCATCTGTCAGTACAGAGTTATATGTATCTCTCATCCCCTATGTACAACGGAGGTAATCACTGAAAATATATATTTACATTGCAAGTTGAGCTGTAGTAGTGAATGATATTTTATTAATACGCATTTGGTCTAACATTATTTTGATTAAACTTCACAACAAAATACACAAGATTCATTTTTTAATATTCATATCCACTTGAAAACATACCATAGTATAAACCAATGAGGCATAATAAAACAGGCGTCAATTAGTAAAATGGATATTTTTATAGCAATTGAACTTTGACAAATTCCATCAACATCTCTTCTTGTCAACCACCATTTATTTAAAGCCACATATTTTTACCTTACAACAGCTCGAAATACTAAATTGTACTAAAAAAACCTTCTGTCCTGAGTGAAATTCAAACCCACGAACTAAATAATTAATGACAGTTTACAAATCATGGAAAAAATGTGTATATTTTTATTTATATATGACTTCTGAATAAATTTCCATGGTTTTAAATGTGCTTTATTTTAAGCATAATAACTACAAGCGCATGTTTGTAAAATGTGTGAGTCCTGTACTAAACAACTCTGTCAACTTTCACAGTTTCAACCACCATTTATTAAAAATGGTATTTTCTCTACCTTACCACAGGTTGATATTGCACTGAACATGCTGAAACCCTTGTTTTATCATAGTATTACCAAAGCAATTCATTGTCTTCAATTACAAACATATTACACAATATTTCACCGACGTCATAATGGTTCCCAGTTGCCATCGATTATCTATAATTAGCTGAGATACCATAACTCTGACAACAACCGCGATAGACAACCATCTGTCAGGATTAGTAATAACTAGAATTTGCCTCTTCCACCCCATACAGAGCTAGTAATCCTTGAGAGAATATTTTTATTAATATTACCTATTACCTGCTTAATTAGATTATTTTCGATTTTTTTATTTATCTAATAATATAAGATCGACATTATGGTCTTATGGACACATTTAGCTGCGTTCACATTAAGGACTTACGTGAGAATATCTTAAAACTCTTCATATCAAAGTCGATATTTCATGTGTCATGTTCGTGGTATGTTTAATCCGCCATAATAACGTTCATTCTTGATATTTTGAAGAACATTTAAAAGTGATTTGTGCTACCTAAAATCCTGAGCAGAGAACGAGTTCATCCCTGTAAGATTGCAAATAATTGTTTTGGGTTGCCTTAAAGTTTGATACAAAATTTAATCGCATAACGCTACTCAATATTGTTAAGGTGCATTATTGTAACGTTTTAAAGAACTGTGAAACGATAAATATCAGTACCGTTACTTTCTAGGCGAACCATTTTTTTTTTTTTTTTTTTTTGCATAATTCAGATTTTATCTGTTACATTCTTAATTCAAAACATAAATATTAATAATGTTCTAATGTGAACAATAATTTTAACATTTCAGCTGTACTTAAAATTTGTTTCGCATTCCAAACTTTTATACCAAACTGTACATCCATTTATGTATGCTTGTAGTAAAGGAATAAATATGAGTAACCCAGTTTGTGGATTAGAATGGGCGTGGTTTCTGGTTTGGACGGCAGGAGAATGTATTGCCTCTTGAGTCTTGTAGTCTGTAGTCGAATTGTCCTTGCTCATGCTTACACAATTGTATTCAGCAAAACACATGTAGTAAGGAATCATTATTGTTAAAACGAAAATTCACGGGGAAATTTCTTATAAAGCAATTATGAAAAGTGTTTAAGGTAGTCACTCATAAAGTCTACATAATAAATAAGCGTTACATAATATATTAAATAACTCTGTAATACTTCAACTATAACAAAAAATAGTACAGATTAAAAATTTTCGTCAAAATACGTTACAAATATTGCAATAGGTTTTTTAACAATGAAACATGATCAAGATTCAGAGATTGTCTTCGTTTGTAATAATAAATAATTAATTTAGTCGCAATAAAATCCTACAACGTGTATAGAACACGTTATCTAGCATGTTTATGATTTTCCTACCTCTTTAAACTCTTTAGGCTGTTTGTTTATTAAATAAACAAGTAAGTTTTTAAATCCTTAAACATGTTCTTACATCCTTGGAAACCATATGTACTTAGGTTTTATGCGATATACATGGAATTGCAAGACAATGAGCTCTTAAACATACAATATAAAATAACTTCTAAAATATATATATACAAGACAAAATTAAGAAACAAATATTTTAAATTAATCTTAACGAGTATCAAGAGATTTCAACTGTGCGATATTTCTAATTGATTTTTTTACACAAAAGACCCTTTAGATCACTAACTCCATATATCTTCCCTTAATTTAGGCGGTGTAGTAAAAATTGTAAAAAGGTATGTTATTTGTAAAATGCCATCAATAATGAGTCCTAGATAATTTAGGCTATTGATGATTCTGTAACCAGTTTCTTAATTTATCACCGTATAAGGTGTTAATATATTTAATGCAGACTTTAGATTAAATTGTATATTTTATATATTAATAGGATTATGTATATAAAAGAATTGGCAAACGATATTTAAATAGATAAATGTATTCAATTATTTTATTAATTATATTAATTCATATTTTTACCTACCTAAATTTAGTTAAATGTCTTGAATAATTAAGGTAGGAATAAAACATTTTTGATATAACAGTTTCTCATTTATGATGTAGAATAAGTAAAAGAAGAAAAAATATAAATGGCTGCAGTTAATGTGATTGTATTAACATGGCTAAAAAGGAAATTGCATTCGCCCACCTTAACTTTATTGCTATTTAAAAATACTCTCTGGTAAGAAGTTCTATCTATTAGGTCCATAATTTGGGCTGTTATTTTCTTATGGGGTGAGAAGTGATTCATTAAAATAGGGTATATGGTAATGTAATTTCTCGTTTTAAAGGTCTTGGAGAAACCAGATAAGTCAAATGGAAAGAAAATTAAATTGTCATAATTGAAACCAAAATGAAGGCCAAAACGCTTTTAAGTTAGTTAAAATTACAAATCATTCCATCTTAAATTTTCAGGTTAACTTTTATTTTCATGAAATATTTTTATATTACCTGCTTTTGAAAATTTGTATTAGAAATAAAAAATATCAATAACTAACGAAAGATGTTATGATAATCTAACAAAGATGGTCATGAATATAAAAATTAGTAAGGAAATTTAAGACAATGATTTTTTTTTTACTTTTTTTACCTTTCTTAATGCAATTACGCTTTTTTCAGTAAGAAGTTATTTTCGTATTTTTTAATTGTCATTTGTCTCGGTTTAAGAAAGCCTTTAAAATGAGATATTATTATGGTAATACATCCTACATAAAATGTTGAGTCACACCGATTTGCTGGGATGTCAAAAACCCAAAATTATGAGTTATTGTGGTAGCTCCACTTACCTGATATGATTCTTAAATAGCAATAAATTTAAAATAAGGAGATGCAATATCCCTTAACTATTTTAATACGTTCACGTTAACAGCCACCTTTTCAGTTAAGGTGCTCTTCCTGACTAGATATTGTCTTATTGAGCCTTTTAAATTGATTATCACATGACCATATATCCTATTTGAAAATATGTACTTACCACAACCCGTGCACGTGCATGGGGTGCATGATGTCAAAAAGTCCTTTTTTAATAAACGATAAACAATCCTACTACTCACATAACAGGAATTTCCTATCTGAACTAGTCATTTTCCTCTATATGCAGTTCACAAATAAATTTCCATCTGAATTTTATAAATATTGCTAAACAAACAAACTCATAGGAAATAATTGTTTATTCTTAATGGTAAGCTTTTTGGAAGATAATCCAAAAAAAAAATTAGAAAACCCATCATTTCAAAGTAATGTTAAGTAAAAAAATTAAGATGAAAATACTGTTCAAATCAGCCCTCGTTCTAAAATAGATTAAATAGTATTGATAGTTTATTTATCTATTTCCTCAAGCCTTGGACAAAACCATTCACATGACAAGTGTCAATTTTAAATTAAAATTATATTTGATTATACTACAAACTTCCGTGATAAATAATAAATAACAGTAATCATAAAATACAAACAAACATACAACTTACCCTGGAAAATTTACATACTTACATACACACACACACACACACACACACACACACACACACACACACACACACACACACACACACCACACAAATTAATCATACGTTAAAATGTATTTATAAAAGACAATTTAATATATTTTCTAAATATTGTACTCGTATAGTATAGCCTCAAATTTACAATTATTTAAACATTTTGAGTTATGATTATACAACGGAGATATGATTAAGTGGTAATTTTATCAGTGCTGGAGTTTCAGAGATCCGTTGTGGAGTCACGAACATAATTAGAATATAAGCCATGTCGACAGGGAGTCATGTATTAATTCACAACTGATGTGGTTGTCGTAATGAAAACGTCAAAATTTAACACTTAATTAATTCAACGACATTGATATTGTGACTCTAGTATAAACAACATGTATAAGTTGTCGTAATAAAGTTCTTAAGCACATATTCTTAAAATTATAAATTACGAATAACTTTTAAATGTTTAATGAGTCAAGAATAATAGCATGACGACAATTTTTGTAAGTAACCACTTTAACGTGATTCTATTAAGATAGCTAAAAGGAAATTGCACCTCCTCCACCCCCTCCACCGGTACCACCTCCACATTCCCACCTTAACTTTATCTTAATACAATTATGTTCAAGATTTTGACACCCATTTTTTTTGCATGGTCAGAATTTCTTCATTTTTAAAATTTGAATTTTCTCGTCTCTTTAGAATGAGTTATCACACAAAACTTTATCATATTTATAGTTTAGAAATTATAACTTGTTGAGGTAGCCTTTCTAATCTGGAATGATTGCTGAAAATAGAATCCGAATATCAGTTAAAAAATTCTTCATGTTATATTCTTTTTGTGTCAAACCCTTTAAAACAATATATCACTTGACAGTGTTACCATATGAAAAAAAAATGATTCCCTTTCTCGATACCTTCCTTAATACCAAAATTTTAAACTTGCCATAGAAGTAGCCCCTCACTACAAAAAATATTGTCTCAAATAATGTTTAATTCTATTAATAATTAATGCAATTAATGGGGGACGCACATTGAGTCGCGCTGTATAAATTTGACAAGTAAAACCAAATATAACCCCGGTTTGGAATCGAAGCTTATAAAAGCTGTATTTTTTAGCATTCTTCTCTACTGTAATAATTTCAAACTAAAATGTGTGGACCGATATAGCGCTACTCACCTTTAAATCCCATTCAGACATTGAGACACAGAATCCCTTCATGTATGAAGATAAAACTTCAACATTTTGGTTACGATAGATTTCGGTCATCCTACGACAAAAATGCATTGTAGTCATCAGCTATCGATGTTATTTCAAGCATATGTGCTGTGTTATTATAGATAATTTACACTGTAGGATAACGATGGATGTAATAAAGAATTTTAAAAAATAATTATTATGATAAATTTAATGGAATAAGTAAATAACAATTTCTCATTGAAATATTGAACATAACGAAGAATACTTATAATATGGGGTGAGAGTGGGAGGTTTGTAAACGTCGAAACTATAATTTATAGAAAAAATTAATTGTCAATATTTCTGAATTATATTTATATGTAAACATGACGAAAAGACTACTTTAAGCTGAGATGAAAACAGCTAAGAGTATCGTAATATTTTCTATAACATATAAGTGCTTACAAATGTATATTGTTAAAATTAAAGTTGCCAGAAATAATATCATAAGTGAATTTATCAGATTTTCCAGGCACTGTATCGAGTTTCCCATCCTTTTTTTGTTTTCCCCATTATTATTGCACTATTTTATTTGTTTTTTGGCCAATCGGAAAGGGAATTATTTAAGAATTAAATAACTTGAAATAACCACAGAAACGGAAAGGCGTTGTAGGCCTATCAACCTATTTTGTAGAGAAGGAAAAGAGTATTATTGTATTTTTAAACAATTGTTCTAGCTTCAAATTTGCCGAGTTATAATTATTTTAGTTTCGGTCATTTTTTTTTACCTTTGAGCTGCGTGCACAAGGCTTTTCGCACTTATAGCTTTGAAAATATTATATTTAGACCCAAATAATATATAATCACAACTAACTTTGAATGAACTATTATTATCTTTGATTTGCGACCAACAGCGTTTCAATATCTTTTAATTTGACAAAGCTATGGAAATTTATTCCTATTTGTTGCCATACAAAAAGTACAGATTTATGGTATGTATATCCTTGTTCACTTTTTTCATTACCGCTCATATCTTTCTCTAAAAATGGTGATTCCAACCGATCATTTAGGGTGAGGGGATTTGTTCTTTATGTTTCTGGAAATTTGTAATTCCTTTCTTCATTTGTCGAAATGTTTAAATTCAATAGTTTTTAAATAACTTTTTTTATTTATTGGTAAATCTACATTTATAACTCTACTTAAATTTGATAATTCGTAGTTAGTTTGAAAAAATGGGGTTGAAATTTCACTGCTTTGGATATTTAAGATAAACGTCTATAGAAGTATTAAAGCATTGGAACAAATAATGATTAACACTACAAATATGTACACTAATATAAAAACGTACACAGAAATGTTTGAATAAAATTACAGTAAATAGGAACTTTATAAAAAAGAGGTTTACTCTCGCATAGATATGTGTAAATAAATGAATGTCACCTTCAAAAGTCAAGGTTCATTGTAATGTCAGATTCACTAAAAAGATCTCATGTATTCACCAGGTGATCTTGCCATTTAGATGACCTTAAGTCGTTTTCATATATCTTGGCATAGCAGAAGAATGTGTTAACGGACAGTTAGTTGTTGATTTAAAAAGAATAACAAAGATAAATGTCCTCGAATAGGATAAGTGTTTTTTTTATGACTTATCTACTGATGGGACCATTTGCTCTGACGCTACTAGCCGTTCTGTAAATGTAGGGCTCGCTCACCCAACTATGTTTGTCTACCTTTCGCGACACATAATAATTACATTTTACAAGATTTGTAGTGCATATAGAAACATGATGTTTACAAACAACTCGAAGCTACATTGAAGACAGGTGAATAATTTACGTCCGGCCCGCCGCGCGGGACCACTTGTTTTTGGAAATGAGCGATAACCACTCCCCTCTTCCCCGCCGCGCCGTAGCAAGCCGCGCGCACAGACAAATGGACCCATCAATAATTATGGGGTGCTTACTTTAAGATGAAGGCTCCCAACCGAAGTTCGTTTCTAATTCCATCGTTAGTTTTAAAAATCATTTATGGATGTTTTGTACAAAGTATTTTTACTGGTAAACCTTCACACCTTTACCAGTCGTAGTTATCATGAGGAGTAACTGACACTTTTTATTTCTCATATCAATTTAAAATCTGCCCCAACAATTTAATACTATTTCATATTGTATTACTATGCATCGAATCAACGTCACACAAAAAGATACAAATGAACAGTTGCATATCTGTTACGATATTTTGAGATTTCTTAAATTATAACGTGGATCCACAACATATTTTAATACTGCACTGGTCAGCCAACCAGTGATGAAAATTCACAGTTACAATCATTTTCTTATAAATTTTGTGTAACAGAGCTTCGCCATACGTTTTGCGAATGACTGCCTGTGCTATTAGAGGAGTTTCAATCGTTAGTGACCCTAAAACCGTCATAATATAGTGCATCCATGGTTGAATCCACAAAGAAATTGGAAAGAAGCCTCTTGTTCACCTGCAGGACATGTTCACTTGCTCATTTATAATAACATTACCTGTCGTTTTGTATTTTACTAGAAACAGTTCCTTCGTATGACAACATATGATTTTAAAATGATAAAATGAAACCTGACTGCCGTTGAGTAATTAATAGTCATTTACATGTTAGTTTTGGTGCGTAATCTTAACAGTTCCCCAAAATTTGATCAAAATTAGCTGAAACTTAAAAGTACTCTATTTTTTTATGCGGTAGATCAAGATGCATTTTTCACTTCTGTACTATTATACAAAGTTCCAAGAGAAATCATGAGTATACAGTTGAGAGATTATTACAAAATCTGTTTTAATCACGTGTAGACTGGAGCTCACGAGCCCAATATACTGCTCTCAGAGCCTGTATACGCTTAAATCTACAACGGATTGTTTGTTTTCCTCTCAAAACATTTTAGTCTTACACAAGAGATATTTGGAACCGTTCACATTATCTGTTATTTTTAATTTGTTACATTTATAATACTTTATACACTTCAACGTCATACAAGAAAATCAAACAAACCCCAAAATTTAGAAAGTAATTTCATAATTATATGTTATTTTTAATTTGTTACATTTATAATACTTTATACACTTCAACGTCATACAACAAAATCAAACAAACCCCAAAATTTAGGAAGTGATTTCAGAAGATTATTAGAATATAAAAAAGACAAATTGATGGTTATATACCAGCGCAAATTAATAAACCTACAATTTTCTTGATTACCGCTGGTGGTGAAATCAATGTAGGACTGGGATTTATAGTAATCATTGTCCACTTTGAAGAAAGACCGCAATATACGGCACAGTTCATCAAATGTTTCAGATAACAAACAATGAAAGTTAAACAAAACTTTGTCCGCTCATCACAAAGTTTAAATAGCAAACATTGAAAAACACTCAAATCTCTAAACGATGCACCTGTCAACATAAGTTATAGTCAACTTAAGGTAATAACAACATAGTTTTACCTTTCTCCTTACTTTTATTTATAACTACAAAAACATACCGGCTATCCAAAGCCGTCTCATTTCCCACCCTGATAAGAAGGATTACTTAATAGTGAGTATAATTATGAAAATTTTCAGTTGTTTAATGAGAAACTATATCATTATACTGAATGGCAAGGAGCCTGATAAATGATGCGTTGCGGCTATCAGCAACAGGCGCAAAATATTTCGTGAGTTGTTTATTTTGTAAAAAAGAGCTATTTTGTGTGTCCTTAGAACATAGTCGGATAGTTTATATTATATAAGTTGCTAATACAAGTAATGGAAGTAGAGGTTCTATTAAGTACACGGGCTTGCCAATTAAGAGAAATTTTACTAACAATGAAAAACTGGATGTAAATGATTAACTAACCGTTGATGAACCGAGTGAAGCAGGGTTTTATTTGGTTTGTCGATTCGTCAATTCGTACGTAGTCTGGGAAGTATTAAATACAATAGGTATGAATGAAACCTAACGACCGGTAGTAAAAGATAACTTCAAACGATAAATGTAATTTTGATTGTTTTTTTTTTTTTTTAACTTTTACCTCACCCAGAAAAGAATAAAAGTGTTAGCTTATTACTGGTTTCATATTTCCATTTATATAAATTTCAACTTTTTATATTTTACTACAATTACAATATATATATAATTTTCATAACAGTTATATTGCTTTGTTTTCTGTAGTAACATTAAAATTTACTTTACCTTTCATGTAACTTGTAACATACTTTAATAGACTTGAAAAAGATATAAACAGAAATAGGATTGTTTATTGATTGATTGATTATATTTGGAGTATAAAGGGCTTTTTAGAAACCAGCCCTGGCATCGCGGCCGATGGCCTTAGGATTGTTTATGTTTTCAGTAACTACCATTCGAATTTCTCGTGTGAACGCTGATTCTCCGACTAAAAACACACCACGCGCTCTGACGTAAAAATCGTTACAATTTTGTAACGAGACATAACGAGCAATTGCACGAACAAAATTTAAAATAATAAATGCAATTGTAACTGTTTTATTAAATTTTCTTAAAGAAGTATTTACCTGATTGCTAAATACTTGTTTCATATTTTCATAATTTGTCAGTTAAATCTCTTCGTATTTTATAATGTTAAAAAAAATTAAGTAATCTATTTTTTATATAATTTGTGTTTGCTCCCTGTAGTATTATCTAATTTTGATATAACTTTATTCTAACTTTATATGCTTGGACTCATTAAAGTAAAATATAAACAGAAATCGGATTGTTTATGCTTCCATAAGTAGTAACATCTACTGTTGTTGTAACCAAGGGTTTATACGAGTCTGATATCAAAAGTTATTTTTTTCTCGAAAATTGTAACATTGTTTATAAACTTTGACAAAACAAAACACAAGTTAGTATCTCTTAACTAAACAAAAGTCCGCTTAAATCCAAAATACTCCTTAACCTAAAATATAAATGTTATGAGTGCCTTTATACATTTTAACTTGAATTGTATGAAAAACAAAGTCGGACATATAAATTCCAATGGTAAAGAAAACATTTCCTCTCGCACATTTTGTGTTTGTACAAGAACAGTTGATATGTTACGTTTTGAACAAAAACTTTACGTCCGTGGGAATTAACATTCAATGTTATGACAACGAAACAATATAATAGATAAAATTTAGCGCTGAAAAGCTCTGATGTAACATTAAGTATACATTAGTGACTTAAAAAACGTATGCTATGAAACCATACGTTATAGTTTGGTTGCTAAAGAGCTTTTTGTAATTAAAGGTTGGTAATACTGATCTATGCAACTGTCTACAATCCTACCACATTTTTAAATGTAAAATTAAATTGATTTAACACTCAGAAAATAATTCATAAGCACCCAAACTATCATTCATAGAAAATACACATATTAAGGAGTTTATTATGTATGGATATTTCAGAGTGTCTTCTGATTGCTAACCATTGCTTTCTCCTAAATTTTAAATCAAGTTATTATTTTTTTTCTTAATATGTTATTTCCTCCTATATAGTAATCCAAAGATATTCTTCCTAAACCTCCACCTTTCTTCATCTGGTATTGGGATAGATACCTTTTTTCATCTATCCTGTCACTTCTCTTCTGACTTACTCCTGTTCTCATGCAACTCTGACGCTTTTAGAATGTTCCAGGACAGGAGGATCTCTGTTTTATGTTCTGTATTTTTTTAAGGCGATGACGACATATGTGGTCCATTATAACACACAAACACAACCGCACACAAAATAAAAATAATGAAAATAAATATTTAAAAAAATAAAACAACTTGACATCTAGGGTCATTTATAGCTACATTGTACCAAATTTGTGTGGCTTATTCTCTTAGTAATCATTAAGGGCAAGTAGTTATTCTTACGAATGTTATTATTAACTTGCACATTTCATGGTCTTGGGTTCAATACCCTATTTTTTACTCCTGTTTCAGAACATGTAAATTGTATTTTATCATGTGTTATAATGGCAGTTTTTGCTACGAAAAGTTACTATAGTAGCTTCTTGAACAATTGGTGTATCATTTGAGACATTAATATACACTGTAGTGGTCCAAAAACTTTTCCCTGCAACACACCAATTGAAATTCCTTATAATTCAGAGTAATAATCTTCACATTTCCCCCCTGAAGAGCTTTTTTAAATGTAGGATTATAAAAGTTTGCTATACCATCTAGGCAGGCTCCTTCGAAATTAAATTATTTTTAATATTTATATAGGAAGAAGAAAAGAAAATATAACCTGAAGTTGATACTTTTAAGGGAGTTTCTAGGTATGTAACATAGGGCGCCACATCGTATCCCTGTGGTAGTCCTCATATTAGAAAACAATTGAAATCATTAATTATACATAAAAATTGCACTAAATTATCACATACCCACAGACGTTTGTCACAGTTTCAAACTTTTGTTCTCTGGTGGCGATCGCATTAATATTGACCTTCTTTCAAAAGGATCAACTTCCTGCATCATGCCTGTTCCAGTTTGAACCTGGCAGTAGCTTGCTAACAACCAGGATAAGGCTTGCTCGCTCACTACTCGAGCCGGTACATCGTCGTAACGAAGCACATCTTCTCCGCCGATATTCACCATTGAGGATTTCACCGTAACCCTGGCAAGGGGCCCTTACATGGTACTACCATCCGGAGCCAGATGGACCAAGGTTTTTTTAAGAGGTGTTACTCCTCTATCCCTCCTCCTTCCCATAAAAGATGGGCTCCGGGCTTGGGACCGGTATAGCGGAGTTGATACAAACTAAAAAACGTAATTTATCTATCTGAGTACTTATTTATCTTTAACGCTATATATATATATATATATATATATATATATATATATATATATATATATATATATATATATATATATATCGCTCGTCCTCTCTATCTTACCCCACAACTTAATCCCTCTCTCCTTTCTCTCTCGTCCTTTCTGTCTGTATCTTTCAATACCCTCCTCACTCCCTCCCTCTCTCCCTTTCCCTTACCCTCACGTTTTGTATTTCTCTCGTCCTCTCCTTCTTCATCCTTCACTTCGTCTCCATCTTTTCTTCTCCTTCCCTCTTAAAAGTAGTCCTTTTACCCATAAACATCCTCAATTTCTCCTCTTTCTCTCCATCTACCCCTCTGTGGTTAGGTGGCAAAGAAGACTATACACTCCTAATATCGCCCTCCTGAAAAAAAAGACATCTTTTACTGATTCCACTAATTTAATAATTCATTCATTCTGCCTCTCCCACTTATCCCTCTACTTCAATAGGATTTTCCTTTACCATCCCTCTCTTTCTCTACCTTTTCCTCTCTAGGCTTCCTTCCCACCTCTTACATTTCCACTGAAGTTAGTTGAGAAATACAAGAAAACGGTCATCAATGTTTATTATTTACAGTTTAGAAAGTTTTGATTTACCAATCTTTTGCCATATCCTCAAATCTCTTTTGTATTCCATCAATTCCATAAAAACAGGATAGTTTTATTCTTCTTTCCCACTTACTCTTCTCTCTCACCCTTCGTCTCCTACCCTTCGTCCCGCCTTCCCTCATATTATCTCTTCCTATCCTTCTCTCTCCTTTCTCTCTCTTTAACGTTACTTTCATATTTGTAAATTAAAATACTCGTATGATTTTAGCGGTGAATTAACTTATGAAAATCGCAAACAAATTCTATCAAATCCATACAAAGTCGTGTGGAACCTATACAAATTCTATGTTATTATACGGATCAACCAGGTGTTGATTGATGTTTCTCAGATTGTGATGATAATATATACATTGTATATAATGAATATATCATTTCTCATTCAATTTTGTTAATCATATATGTCAAAAATGTATATATAATTAGACTCCTATTATATATGTTGGAATTTCATTCATACCAAAATTGATAACTAATTGATAATAATATTTATTTTTAATTTAATTTCATGTTCCTTTTTTAATATTTTTGTATTATGCAATATTCATAAAATTTTATGTTTATCAATTTGTTATTTTATATTTTGTATATTGTATTTCATTTAATATCTTATATTTTTGTGGATAAAGTGGTAGAAACGACCTGATACTCCCATATATAACCTCTTAAATAAGGGTATTTAACAATATTAATTTATTTCTGTCTCCAAATTGTATATTGATGGCTTGAAAAAGAAAAAAAACACTTAACCGACTTGCACTCACTATATCTTAAATACAGTTCTATAAAATTTGCTGTTTACTACGTTATAAAAGAATTTGTCTTATAAAAGAAGGAACTAAATTATTATGAGACACGTGTTTTTAAGACCTTGTTGAAAACAATAAATAATTTTGTCCATTTCATCTAATCATCTCTTGTAAAAGGTAAATTATTTCTGAGAGGTCTTTAATGAAAGTAGCTGTAACCCATGTTAGTGATTTAACTCATTTGTATAACCTAATTCTTTTTTAATGTAAAATGTTTTCTTAATTCAGTTCATCTTATGAGCTATACATAATTTTCAATGTATATTACCTAATTTATAATTTAGAACTCTAGCTACTACCATTCCCTTTCCTGACCTCTGTCCTCTGACGCTACAACCCTAGGTGTGTCTAAGTGTCTATCTCCATTCTATTTCCTTTAAGTTTTTGCATTTTTATGAAAATCATAAAATATCAAAATTGTGGTTTCCCAGATTTTATTAGTTTATCCACTTAAACTCGGAAAATACCTTGTACGCGAAATTAGTCACTTTTTATTTACACAATCATAATTCCTAAAATTCATTTTTATTTTTTAATACGTTATTTAAAAATATGTAGTTTAAAACATAACGATTTTTGTACGAATCAGGTCCGTTCACCGTGGAAACTTATTAAGGAGTGTATTTAAGTGTCAAGATAACTTTTTTTATATATAGAGTACGATGAAATCACTTTTCATGCGGTCCACAATTAGGTCTACAACATTTTCAATTTACCTTAAAAATTCAAAATAATAATACATTTCCTAATTATATATCGATTTAGGTAAAACATGATATTTTTCTGAACATAATTTTATTACAAATTTCAGTATAATTTATAAACAAACATTATATTTTTGAATGGTCGCATTAATAATTCTTAAATTTCACCAACTTTATGTTTACTTAAAAGTTCTAATTTATTTATTTATTTATTTTTTTTTTAATATTTGGTCATAAAGCTAACAAGCAAGAAAGTCAAGAAGTTGTTTTAATTTCTGAGAGCACTTCACACATCCCAACTAGTTGGAGTGGTCCTTATTTCAGGCGTGTGTCTGAGAGTCTCTCCAGACATACAAAAACAATCAATATTTATATCCGCCATCTAGTATCAAAAAGAAGACAAATTCCTCTTTTATACTTTTCATGTTATATTACTAAATAAACTTGCACTCCCCACCTATTATGTTTTTAAACACATTTTATGGCAATTTCCTTGAAAATGTGCATTTATGAGCCAAGATTTTAAAACATTTCAACAAGGGTGGGAGAGGAGGGAGTAAGTAAAACAGTTAAAATGAAAGATATAGTAATTTAACACATCATTTTAAAGGGCTTTATGAGACAAGAAAAGAACCAGTTATTTTTCGACCCTATGTAACTAAACTGGTTACCAATGATATGATTGCATTAATATAGCTAACACAGATAATGTCCCTCCCACTTTAAATTTATTGTTAATGAGAATTTCTCTCAGATTAACATGGCAACCCTAAATAAGTCTTAATTTGGAGTTTTAGGTCCTCATGAGGTGAGGGTAACTCAAAATTGTTGTGGTTTTGTGATATCTCATTTTAAGGTCTCGGTGAGTCAAGACAAATAACTATTATTATTTTTATTTTTTTACGATGCTTCGAAACGTGCATGAAATACTGGTATGTATCTTTCTACCAGTATTTTTCTAAAATCTGTCCACTCATTAGGGATACCGACGACATCTGAATGCATCTCAAAAAATTCTTATTTGAGCTCAGAAAAGAAAAAGTAAATTTTAAGAAAAACGTCGACATAGATTTCACTATGTAAATGAGAGGAAGTAGAGATAGAGTTTATTAATTCAGGAACAAGAAATAAACATAAATAAGTGTCGATACTTATTTTATTGCGAATACAATTCTTTCCAAACTTCCCTCTGTTGAAAGATGATCGCTCAAGTACAACGAAAACAAAAATACTAAATTGCCAAACAAATGTAAAAACCTTATAAAAGTGAAATAAACGAACAGAATTTATTGTTATGGGATTGTAATACTTACACTGGAAAGTTTTGAAAAAGTTCAGCAGAGGCAATAAATCACTTTCAGGTTAAAGGCTTGTTACCTTTAAAAGGCTTTCATTTTTTCTTCCAACTTGGTAGACAAGCAAGGTTTAGAGGAATTTGAAGAAAAAAAACTTCTGCAAAGTATGCATTCTTCTATATTATGAAGACTAGTTCCATATACAAAGTATATCGAAAGTATGTTTTCCATATTTAGTGAATGTAAATAAAGCTATGTGGAATAATAAACAATAAAAAGCAACATTAAATATTTCACATGCATAAAAACATCGACAATATTTTCTTTTATTCTGGATTTGGTGAAGGAGAGCAATTAAAATAGATGTGTTGGAAACGGATTTAAAAATATTGAAATGTGAAAATTATTTTAAATAAACTGTTGAAACTGATTTAACAATTAAATATTGGTTTTATCATGAAGACGCAGCTTAAATAATTCCAATTCAATTAGGATATATTTTATTACAATTTCATTTAAGCCGCACCCCAATCATTATTTCACAATAAAGAGCAACAGCAACAACATTTTTTTGTGGGTAAATTTTTAGATTTAAATTTAGTCTTTACAATAACCCCAAAAGTTTTAGTTATTATAAAAATTAAACCTGTACAATTTAAATATAGTCCTAGATATGGCCATATATCAAATAAAACAGTGCAAAATATTGCACAACCTTTCTAACACGCTCCATTACAAATACAATCCAAACAAAAGTATTCTTTGCTAAAAATATCAATTCGGTAGGTGTCAGTAAAACAATCAAACAAACAGACGCCGTCTGAAAATTTAGAAGAATATTTTAAACGATATTAATATTATTTAATTAACGTCTAAGTTTTCTTCAAAAAATCTTTGGAGCATAAATATTATAAAATGTAATTAAGTTATAAATGACGTGGTTCCAGTATATTTTTTTCGTATATTAACCTTTAACAATAATTTTCCATTATTTGTAATTTTACCTGCTAGTTTTCGTCATTAGGCCCTTCTCTTTACATTTCACCAAAATTTTAATATAACCGGAAGAGCCGATTTTAATAAATTTTCATTTTTTATTACATCCCTGGCCAATTTCGTTTGTTTTTGTCGAGACGATTTTGAGAAAATCAGAATTAGATGTGTTTTGTCTTATCGCAAGCACAATCAAATTTCGAATTATTTAAAAAAAAAAAAGAAAAAAAAATCTATGATATGGCTAAAATTGTTACACAAATTTAGCCTGTAGAGTATTCACAGACTGCAGACAAACATTATTTCCAAAATCACTATTCCGACTCAAAGGACTTTAACGGACATTTCCTCTATAAACTTGACACAGGTTTTTTGACCGACTACACCTTCTCTATATTACGTATAAGTAAAATAGTACAAACTGTGTAAACATCGGTTCAAAACAAACAACGTAATACGAGTTGATTTTTTTGACTATAGGCGAGAAGGTTAAAAACACAACACAAAAGTGTTTTCTAAAAAAATAATTAATATGATATTATACTAGTATACAGTATTAAATTTTTTGTTCCTATCATAATTGAAATAAATGTAAAAAGGAGAAACAGGGGTGAGGACATGAGGATGGAATCAAGCCTTGTTACTGTAATTAACGACAAATTAATTACTGATGTATGTAGATTAGTTGTGAGAGGGATCAAAACCCTCGTTAGTTCCTTCTCACCAATTAAATTTGGATTTACTGTCCACGTGTTAAGTACAGTAATCATAAGGTATTGTTAGAGATTAATAAAATACTAAAAGCAATTTTCGTTTATTATTCATCACCTAAGAACGCTCCTCGACTATATAACTTAGTTTCATCATACGTTATGAAGGATTCACTGGCAGGGTTAAGCGATGTAAAGGCATTGCTTTCTTCTGTTCAAGATATGGAGTCATTCATCCAAATTTTTGTGTGACAGTTGATTTATGACGCACAGTTGATTCTAATAATTTCTAAAATTAAAAACTCTCTCTTTTTATCCCTCTCCCTCCCTCCCTCCTTCCCTCCCTCCCTCTCCCTCTCTCTCTCTCTCTCTCTCTCTCTCTCTCTCTCTCTCTCTCTCTCTCTCTCTCTCTCTCTCTCTCTCTCTCTCTCTCTCTCTCTCTCTCTCTCTCTCTCTCTCTCTCTCTCTCTCTCTCTCTCTCTCTCTCTCTCTCTCTCTCTCTCTCTCTCTCTCTCTCTCTCTCTCTCTCTCTCTCTCTCTCAGTACAAATGTTGTTATTATTTTTCAAGTCAAGTAAGAATTGTTATAGTCAAGTAAGAGATATTATATAAATAGTGAATTTTATATCTCTTAATATATTAGTGATTCAACTCGCACTATTGTTGCTGTGTGAAGCGAATGATGTGATAAGAGGACCTTGAGGAAAACATGTCGTTTTGTAAAACCCTATAATTTAAAAGTTATTTACACAACTGTTAGCAGCATTGTCCCGTACAAAATACATTTCTTTATAAAGTTGATTGAAAACAAAAGTTTGTAAGTGGTTGTGGAATTCTCAGATTTCGCGAAAGTTACAAAGTTTTAAAACTTACTGAACTTGAAGTTGTACGGAAAAGTTGTAAGCGCGGAAAGTTGTCAACCACATTGACATCTTCCTTAAAGACCGTACAGTTTGGAACAAAGTTTCACTTATTTCATTGTTTCAAAACAACATAGTAGAGCAACTGTCAAGAATTTTTTTTCTATGCATAAAATACCTGTATATCGTGTTTAAAGTAAATGTACATCGTACATATTCTATAATAATTGTTTCTTTTCTTAAATAATAAACATCAAGGTTGACTGAAAAGAAACGTGCACCTCTCCTCCTTTAACTTTGTATATGAACATAATTTGCAGTAATCGTTTTTATAATGTGCGGCTGGTTCTGTGAGCTCTTATTATCTTCTTTTGGACATAAAAAATGTTGAGTTACCATTATCTGGATGGAGCAAAATCCAAATTTAGGACTTATTGTGATAGTCCCTCTTATATGAGATTTTTTTAAAATAATAATCAAATTAAGGAGGGGAGATCAATTTCATTTTTAGTTTTATTAATAAAATATTTTAACAGCCGGCATTTTAATTGCGCTGGTCCAAAACTAAATTTCTTCATGTCATTTTTCCTGTATCATAAAAACCTTTAAAAAAAGATGTAATAATAACCAAAAGCCCCATTTGAAATATTTGGATTACCTCCTGTCCTTTCATGCCTAATGTTTAAAATCGAATAACGTGGACTCTGAAAAGAAGCCCCCTTACTACAAGAATTTAACCTCAAACGATATTTTTAGGTGTCATTAATGTCAAAGCTGAATAGGGCTAAAGTTTATTTTCAGCCACGCTCTACAAACCACTACTTAATGATTTGCATATGTCAATATACTTCATAAACTCAATTAAATATAAAAAACACAACTTGCATTCTAAACTTTAACCACCATGATAAATATTTAAGTTGAGATTTAGTAATTAACCAGTTAAATCAATTGTACCTGCATTGGAAGCAAATGAGGAAGCATATATTTCGTTTCCCTTTCTATCAGCATGTTTCTTGCATGTAAGCCTGTTAAATCAATGCTAGCTCGTAGGACTAATTAATAAACGAACAAAAATAAAAGATTGTTACCTATTTGTTCTGTCTTTTATATTGTTAATTTAAAAAAAAGATATAGAATGAACAAATAATATATTGGCTTTCATTTATTATATCATTACAATATGTGTAACAAATATAAACATACATACAGTTACCAAAAAATGTCAAATGTTACGGAACTTTGCTTCTCCTGATTAATAAATGTGGGTTATTATTATATTTTTCTTTCTTTCTTGCTAAGCTCGTAGAGTATTAATATTTTATATTGAATGGCTTTATACACCGAAGTAAAGGTTTCCTAATCAGGCTTAAGTACAGGTTTTCATTTACATTCAAATTAAGAAATCAATTTTATATTTAAACTTTATTTTATGTCGTTCTTTATATACACACAATCGGATTAGAGTTTTGTAAATGGTTAGTAGGTTAAATAATGTAAAGCTAGAAATAAAAAAAGTCTCTTCATTCTTGTTGAAATGAGAGTGTAAATTAAAACATAAGAGATCATTTATGTTTTTACAATTTACAATTAACATGTGTTATCAATGACGTGAATTGCCTTATCTAACACTAATAATTAAACACAAAACTCATAGGTGTTAGTACAGCATCCCCTTTCAAAAAGTAAAACCAGTGTTAACACAATACAGGGTAAGGAGAGCTAAGTCTGGGACATATTTCTTTCTTTTTTTCTTTTTTTCAATTTATGTTGCCCACTAAGCTTAAAAATATACTTCACCCAATTCCTGTATATTAAATTCCCAAAAACGAAAATTAGTGTTTTTGATAATTAAAGTAATTTGTCAAATATCGCAAAAACCCCTTAAATTTCATTTACACTAATCAACATTTTGAGGATTGGTTGATGATTTTACTTCTCATAAACACAATGATGAAATGGACATGTGGCTTCCTCATTAAAGATTATTTTCATTTTCTCATATCTATATAGTACGTCGATAGGCAACAAATTCATGATTACTTTTTACGAAAAGAATTTTGTGTCATACTAACGTAATATATCTATTTTTTGGAATAATCTCTTTTTAAAATGGCATATTTTATTCAGATAAAATTAAGTATTATAGTTCAATGAAACATTATCAATATAGCATTACATTATCATGATAAAGTGAAAATAATCTTCAATGATGAAGCACAATGTCCATTTTATCACTGATTGCAGGCTAGGACGGATAAAATCCAAATATCGCTTCTCATTATCTAACACAAAGCTTGTGTTTTTCTTTATTTTCCTCCCATTTCATGTAGTATTTTCCGTAACATAAAGGCTATTCCTTTGTTCTGTTGTTCTATTTTACAATCACACACAAATAATTATGTTTGTTTTAAAAGCAATAATTAAAAACTCAGTTTTTCCACAATACAAGATCTCAGTTTAAAATCCTGATTATTTTTTATTTCTTATCCTTTAACCAAATGCTCCAAACCATTCGAGCCTTCAAATTTGAACTAAGTGGTTAAAAAATTAGGCGTGCAAAAATTATGGGAGTATTTTTAATTTTTTAATAGAGTTATATTACGTCAAATTTATATGCATGCAAATTTAATATAATTAGGAATATTTTCATTGTTTTTAAATTAGTTTTAAGACCATATATCTTATAGACCTAGTTCTAAAGATCATTTAACAAATATAATAGTACTACAAAGTACGATTTAGTTTAATTGACCGTATGAAAATAGTTCCTTAAAATGTAAAATGCTTTGCAGTAATTGATTCAGAAATTAAGAAAACCAGATAAATATGAAGACTGCCAATACTGACATAATATGAGAAATCGTTGGCTAAATAAGACAGCTTGAAAAAGGCCATTAGGAAATTATTATCCCAGCTCATGCTGATGACTCGTACATAGCTCATACTGATTTGTCAACAGCTTAGAGTTAGACCATTACATGTATAGAATCCTGGCAACAGCAAAGCTAGTAAGTTTTCTGGAAGTTATCCACACTTTTTTTATCATGTAGGAGAGAAAATTTTGGATACCAGATTTCTCAAAGGCGAGACTTATCTCCATATATCAGGGTATATATATTTATATATATAACAAACAACACTAACAATCGAAATTCGCGTTTCTGTGAGAGCAGACAATTCCAAGTATATCCAAGAGTATCTGGTACCTAATGTGAAAAAACTGTTTATAGGATAACTATTTGCTTTCTCTGTCAACTCCCAGTGGTAGTGCGACAATATTCTTTAGTCTTTCATTAAGTAATAACAATAATTATAATAAATATAAATAATAATAATTAATAAGAAGATGATATATATATATAGTTGAATGTTGTTACAGTTCAGACTGTACATATGTCTTATTAGATGAATAATTTGTTGACAGAATTCTTTTTTTAAACCAATTGCCGTTAAAATCCCCGGTTTTTCTCTGTGTGATGTAATTAGACTTTAAAAAATGTCCACACAATTTAAACCTATTGTCGTGTGTTTTCTGTACTGTAAACACGGTATAAATATTTCTAGACAACAAACAATTCCAAACTGTTCTATTTACCTGAAATAATAGTGTTTTAAATTTATAGAGAACTGTACACTCCAACATTCCAACAATAGACATTTGTATCACAGTATTCTTGAAATGGTTGTTAGTACACAGGAGCTGCAGCACTTTGATAGAATGTATTCTATACATTAGCATAGCGTGCACAAAAATATGTAGCAAACTTTATAATTACCAAATTATTAATTAATGTTTTTTTTAATATAAAAACTAAATATAACGTGTTTACGAAATTTTATTTTTGCCAATATGATTTAAGTTAATAAATTCGACTGTTAAATATTTATAATAGAAATTGTTTGATTTTTTTAAATGTTGTATATAGGCGAAATATTTCTCTGTCACAATTGTCGGATAAAAATTGAAGCTAAGAACAGATAATAGACTATCTAGCTATAAAATACTCTAATCGCACCAGGCCAAAAATAAAATATTCTGTCAAGAGAGTTGAGATGAAAGATGAAAGAGAGGGATCCAACTCAAGACTAGATGAAGGTGTAGGATCCAAATAGAGTTCTTCAGGACTGCAAGCCCTTACTATAAATGTTCTTCTAGCGGTTGAAATTCTTCAATCGTAAAAGTATTATTGGTGAAGGTTTATATATTTTTTAAATTATGTATTAATTTTTTTTCTTCAAATTAACCTTTTTGTATATTTTGAAAACGTCGATTTCATAACTAATTTTGTGGTAAAAATAAATTTTCAAATGTCTGTATTATTAAAAGATATTAGATACTGACATTTTCATTTCCTAATACATTTTGTTGACATATATAACAATGTTGTATGTAAACATATATACACTCTTATATCAACATCAACACTTCTAAGATGTATAACAATGCGTTATTTATTACTCATTCAAATGAAAAAGCATTCCACGTTTTAAAAAGTTAATTTTAATTTTGAAAAATGTGACATTTTAATTGAAAGCTTAGTAAACCAATTACAGGATTTCCGTTTCTAGCTCTGTTCTGTTCTGGAATTAAAGGATTATGTACAAAACTAAAACAGGGAAATTGGTTATTTTACGAAACAGGTCTTTACGTTTCTACCAACTTAAAACCCTAACATTTTCACTCAGTCGGATGAAAAGACTAGACATTTTGTTTATACACCCTAAAAATACGTATCATAAATATATTATCATATAAATTAAATCCATCAAAAATTCTCAAAAGGTTGATAAGTATAAACTACAAAATAAAATAAATAAATGATAAACCATGTACTCTCTTCACTTTAAAAATCAAAATAAGATATGAAGTTGTCCCCCATGATAATAATTTTTCCGTGATTTCTGTGTTTTAGACAAAATGAAGGTAAAGAAGAGAAAACATAAATGTTTTATAAGTAGGGCATCAGTGGGTCATTCAGCACATACACGATGTTTGATATCAGTGGAGTCCAAAATGAATAAAATGTCCATGATTTAAGACTTATTACGCTTTTAATGTGTTACCATTTGTTTATTTTTGAACTGAAAAAACTGTGGATTTCTTATTTATTTGTGCTAAATATAGATATCTACGTCATTGGAAGCAATTGTTACATATATTTTATTTCAAGTATGAATTAATCTATTTATTTTTATTTGAGTTCAACATATTAACAAAAATGGACGAGACTTCCAGTTTTTCTAACCAAAGCACTACGCCGCAAACGATATAAGACTCAAATATAATTTTAAGAGAATGAAAAAAGCAAAATAAACGCTGCAATCCAAAATTGATTATTTAATTTGAATTACAAATTTAATACATATTTATTGATTAAAGGTCCAGTTTGGGGTTTCGTCCTTAGAATAAAAAAAAGAATAAACAACATTATTTTACATTGTAATCTTATCACAAGGAGCTAAAGAGGATTTTGTCAGTCAATTTTTTTCCCAGAGGCAAATATTCTATCAATAACAGTTAGTTGTTGGTTAAAACAGAAATTTTGAATTAAACCTAAAACATATAGGCTGCTTAAGTTAACTCCAATAATACTTAATATGTTTATGATAAATAGTTGACATGTTTATGTAAACGATTTTGGTATTCGTCACTATATTTTATAATTTCATACATATTCGTATTTATTAGTATTTTTAAATTTCAATGCAGGTAGATACAATAAATCCATACAGGATTTACGATTGCCTTCTACGTAATCAATTGGATAGCTTTGATTTTTATTCAATCATCCATATTTTCATTATATTTAAGGTGAAATTGTTTTAGTTTGAGGTTTAAGTGTTTTCTCGAAGTTAATCGGCGGACATGATACAGTCTTCAACCTCTTATTTGACGTCTTCAGCCTCCCGTAACTTGATTGTTCATTTCCATTCTTAGCGAAAGCATAAAATGGTTGGTCTTTATTTGGTTAACCTTAATTATCCACATTGTAATTCCTAGAGATAATTTTGAAGATGTTGCGATGGTATCATCCACAGCCCATATAGAACTGCATTGTCTGCAATATGTAACTACTGTTGAATAGAGCTTATATTAACCCATAACACTTCCTTGTGGCACACGGGGATTTAATTACATAAATATTGTAAGACTCAACATTGTAGTAGAGAGTATAATAATATGATATTATATTGTTACTTTTTAAAACAAAAGATGATTTAAATATTTGATTGAATTTCTCTCAAATGTACCAAACAAAACAAATTGGTCACCATTCCCCAAAAATACACATTTCACATTCACGGATAAACAATCAAAACTCTCTCTGAGATGGTGTTACAACATACAAATGTCTTAAAATAGTATCTACCCATGTCATACAAATTTTATTGTAAATTGAAAACTGACTGAAAAGCTACACCATTGTGTAAAAATAGGAAATAAAATAAAACTACTGCGACGAGTATTTGAAAATAAATAACCACGAAGCTGTCGTTCAACAATTAATTGATTTTAATCATTTTGAACATTCAAAAAGGAGTGATTACAGTAAATGGATGTTTCAGGATCGTGGTACTGTTCTGCTCTATTAAATTACAAATTACATAACTAGAGCTACTTGAATAGTAAGTACATCGTTCTTCTAAAGTCAATGTAGCTACTGCCTAGAGAGCAAAAACAATATTCTTAGCAAACAATACCAATCATTCACTGAATGCAATAATAAGAGTTAAATGATTTATGGGTTTATTTCTCCTTACATTGTATTCGCTAATCATGGGATGTTACAGTGTTATTCCATCGATACACACAAATCCTGGAATTTTACCTTAATCTGACAAAAGTTTATATTTTACTCCAATTCACATTGATGCATAAATACATGATATACGAGAGTTACATAAAATTATAGAAGAAACTTCAGAAAACAAACAATGTAACATTATTTGTGGAAAGGTTTGACATGAAAACGTAAAATAATAGCAAGGACGTTTTTTGGTCAGGTGAAAAAATTTCCTGTAAACATTTTAGAAACCAAAAGACAAATAAATTATTTCTATAACATAAAATGTACAAAGAGCACTGTGGCGATATTCACAACCAGGGAAACAAAAAATTTCCGAAACCACAAAAACAGAAAATAAACACTAAGTCTGTTTTAACAATCCGGTTATGTTTCTTACACTGTCGTTATTACATTTTGATGACATAGTCATCATCATAAAAGTTTTATAGCTAAACTCATACAGAAACTTCTACACCTAAGTGCTGTATAGCTTCCCCCTCAAACTTCTAACAGGCCAATCACATCTTTTTTCCATAGGTAATTGACCCAAAGTAGTTGAAGAGACAAGAATCTTTGAAACGTTATGGATTACATAATTGGAAAATAATTTTCAAACCAAATATAAAATAGACCAACAATTACACTTAACAAAATTAAACAACCTTGTCATATAACTTTAAAAAATTGTCTGAAAATTAAAATTAAACAAATAAATAAACTTTCAAATTATATAAAAATGAAACTTAATAAAGAAAATTATCTAGAGCTATAAAATAAACAAAATGGAACATAAATTTATGAAACAATTTGGAGAAGTGCGCTACTTAGCTTTAGGTTTATTTGTTGTATCAGTTTAACCCTCTTATGATGATGACTTATCAATCATCGAAATGTACGTGAGGGTAGTATAGGGAACCACACTAGAGTTTTAAAACTGTCTTCGTTTTTTTTCCTGTTTCTGTGGTTTTGGAATTTTTTTGTTTATTATTGAATTATTTATTTTCCTTGTGTTGAATACCATCAACGTGCTTCTTGTACATTTGATTTTGTAGAAGTAGTTGACATTTTATTTTAGAATTAAAGTTTCTTTTTTGCTACTGCTCGTTATGCATCGTTCATATTATTATGTGTAGTACTTTGAAGCATGCGTTTCATTCTTAGATCATATTTTATAATCTGTATTAACTGTTTTGAATAGCCACCATTATTACTTAGATTTTTTTTTTAAATACGTATTCATCCTACTTTCGAAATAACGCATTTCTAAATGTCACAACTACAGGTACACATGTTCAGTCGTAATTGCGTAACAAACAAAAACATTTACATGGAATGACAAATGAACTAATTAAAGCACGACAATCTTCTGAATATTATGTTACAATATTTAATTAGAAAATAAATTACAGTTATTTGAATTTATATTAAATCTTTGTTAGTTTATATTTATTTTTTATTGACAAAGATTCAACAAATTTCTCAAAAATTACACAAGCATATAAAACTGTCTATAAATTCAGTACTGACCGATACATTTATGTAAACTAACTTCAGTTATTTGTTACTAAGATAGAGTTTGGCTAACGTTTTCCTTCAGTTTTGAGTGTACTCAAACACGACCCAGCTAATTGGAGTGGCTCTCACTTGAAATAAAACCACCTAAGTCGGGGTTAAGGGTTGAATTGTGATGAGTTGTTTCATTCTATGAGGATAAAGTCAAATATTGTCTTATTACCATAACGTATTTTCTACTGATACTTCGCAGTAAATCTACGTTTTAGTTTTAACCTCAGAATTACGGTTGCTCAATAACATTTCGTGGCATAGTATTTTTATTTGGCCAGGTTTGATGCAATGGTCTTCCTTCGATGTGAACTAGAGGAGGATTATCAGAAGGGTGATGATGAAATAGCCCTATTTATTCACCTTTCTATGTTGTTTAAAAGCGAAAACTTTGGTCATCATCGCCTTTTTTTTAAAAAAGAAAAAAAGAACTTAAGATAAAAACCCCCGAGACCTCGACTACTCTTGAAAAGTCAAGGTCGGAAAAGAAAAAGAGTCGGTCAATAGAGACCTGATAGGAGAGATGGAAGACCAGGATACAACCCAAGACAACATGAAAAAAGATGTAGATCCTCAAGATTGCCAAGGTCATATTCAGAATAGTGAGCCCTTGAGAATCTATTGTTTCACAAATTCCCATTATTATAAAATACAAGAGCTGGAATGTTTTATCAGCTGTAAGATGAGATATTTTACAGTTCAATTAATGAAAAACCTGTCATTGGTAACCTGTTACAACCCAATGACGTACCACCTAAGATAAATGGGATTTAAAAACGAGACGTCTATTAGGTTTGCTCCAGCGGAGTATGAAAGTTCAGTTGGAGATTCAGTGTACTTTGAATTGTCACTTCAAGTGCATGCGGCCTGTAGGGGTAAAGAATCTGGAAGTAAATTTCTATTTGAGTCATAAATACATATTATTTAAGATAACAATTTATAAAGGCAACCCTCAGTATTGCAATGCCATACACTTATTCGGAATATACAACCTGAAGTTTTGCTCACTCTCTACAGTTTCTAAAAAAAAAATGTCATTGTGGTTTAAGTCTGTCCCGCTACACAGCCATTTAATGAAACTTTTATACACAGAGTTCAATAAGTTTTGAAAGTTTGTAACTTCGGTGAAATCTGAGAATATCACAAACTCTTACTAACTTTTGTTTCTAACAAACTTCTAGAGAAATATACATTACACAAGTCGGCTAACGTCGTGTAAATAACTTTAACGTTAAGATTTTATAAAATGACTAGCTTTGTTCTAAGTCCTCTCAACACACTACCCAGGAAGAATAGCGTTACTCAAATAACTAATATAAAATTCTATTTATTTTATTAGTAGAAAATAATATTTAATATTTATATTAGTAGATCAATTCGGGCAGTTTGAAACTATTTTTGAGTTGAAACACTTGAAAATTGAAAAGTATATATTTAAGGCATACCCTAGACGATGTACCTAAAAAATTTGTCTTTTGAAAAATAGATTTCCATTTATTTTAAAGAATTCAATTAAAGTAGCGTCACCCATATATATATATCTATATATCATATATATACAGGGTGTCCCGTAAGTATTGACCAAAACTTCACGAGGTTATACTATAGGTAAAAACAAACAATTTTCACCATATAATGTATAGTCCTATCTTGCTTAGTTTTCTGTCTGTCTGTCTGTATGTGTTTTTTAGAAAAAAATTTCTATCTTAAAAATGGTTTGAGATATCAAGTGGAAACTTTTTACATTTAATGACCTTATTAGTGTGCATCTTAGATAAAAGTTTGAAAATAATATCATTTACAGAAACAAAATGGCGGTCATTTAAAATGTTCAAATCCTAATAACTTTAAAACGAGTGATGTTACAAAAAAAAGACAAGATACATAAAAAATAGCCCCTTTTAATACAAGCATTTTGGTACCTGGTTAATTGATCTAAGATAAGTAGTAACAGAAATAAGTAAGATGTTTTAATGTTTTGTGTGATTTGATTTTGAAAATACATTGCAATTATGAATAAAACACATACCTTTACTTGGGAAATCTTACTTATTTCTGTTACTACTTATCTTAGATCAATAAACCAGGTACCAAAATGCTTGTATTAAAAGGGGCTATTTTTTATGTATCTTGCCTTTTTTTTGTAACATCACTCGTTTTAAAGTTATTAGGATTTGAACATTTTAAATGACCGCCATTTTGTTTCTGTAAATGATATTATTTTCAAACTTTTATCTAAGATGCACACTAATAAGGTCATTAAATGTAAAAAGTTTCAACTTGATATCTCAAACCATTTTTAAGATAGAAATTTTTTTCTAAAAAACACATACAGACAGACAGACAGAAAACTAAGCAAGATAATACTATACATTATATGGTGAAAATTGTTTGTTTTTATCTATAGTATAACCTCGTGAAGTTTTGGTCAATACTTACGGGACACCCTGTATATATATATATATCTAGAGAACTTGAAGGGATAAGGATGTGGTGCTTGCATAGTAAGTATGGGGGTATAAACGTAATAGGACATCGAACCCCCTTTTAGGAAAAGGATAAAAGTGGATAATATAGTTTTACTGGATTCTATACATGAACAACTGTAATTTTGTAACTCACTATCCTGTTGTAAAATCTGTATATGAGACATTAGTTTACTGGGATAATAATTTCCTAATGGCCTTTTTCAAGCTGTCTTAGATAGCCAACAATTTCTCATATGTCCGTATTGAGAATCTTCAGATCGGGTTTTCTTAATTCCTCAATCAATTACTGGAGTGCATTACAATGTAATATCTTGATCTCTGATACTGAGTCTAAAATAGTAGTTAAACATATTTTGTGTGTTCTCCAATATACTGGAAAATAGTTTCACTAAAAACATTCTCTCTTTAACAGATATCATTATTGTCACAACAAGCTAGCCTCACTACATACGATATGTCTAATTTCCAAAGAATGGATTATTGAAATTACTAGAATAAAAATGTTAGACCTGAAACTTGTATTTAAAGTATCTTTACGCGTATTTTCTTACTGTAACAATCAGGTGCTCATATACTTTTTATCACCTTGGGAAACTCTAAATGTAATAATTTAGGATATCTTGGTTGTATTCATCTGATGTAATACAAATTGTAAACACTGAGACAGGCATTTAGAATATATTGGTGTTACCAGCTAATAACGTTGGACACATTTGATCCCAATTGTACTGAAATCAAATGGTTTTTTTTTTCATTTCAGGAACTACGATGGAACTGATTGGAATCAAATATAAATGTGTACGACTTTAGGACTACATTGTGACACCAGTAAAGACAGTTTGAATCTACTTAAGTATGAATAACTATGCTCACTAGTTCCGAGTGAACATTTATTAAGGAACGCGGCAGCTTTCTGTTCTGCAGCAATGTAAGTACTAGTTGGCTTTTCTAATTGGATGTTTTAGAGTCAATAAATTGTTCTCGTGAATCCAATTAGTGGTTACTCCCTATCGATCGACATGACACCATTATAGTCATATATTAAAACGTAACCGTAAATATTGATACAACTACTGTACAATTGAACAAAATAACACTCTTAAAGTACATAATATAAGGTCAATGGTTCATGGCGCGTGTGGGGACTTCGTTGGAAACGTAAATGATCCAAACTACTGTATTTTATCTTAATTCACAATTAACCACATAATAAAAAAGTTGCACGATATTTTAACAAATCATTTTGCTTAACTAGTATTGATGCATTTATTTACAATTTCCAATTTTTTTTTTTTTTTTTTAACCCTATGAAACTCGAAATGATTTTAATTCATATAAAAATGAAAAAGAGTTTAAAAAATATTTTCTTCGGATAAAAACTGCACGTGAGAATAATTTAAATTTGATTTTTCATATGAAGTTTATTTATGGCAAATGTTCCTTATGTCTTGTCATGTTCCTTATTTCTACAGTCGGAGTCCACTTCTATGCTTTGCAACATTCCAGTAGCTGTTCTGATTGGCCACCATTTGAAAACCAAAAATGCTTCACTCTTCCAAGTAGTACTTTTTTGAACCACTTGCTATGTAGTTTTCCCTACTGCAAGTAACATTATTTGATATTAATTATATTAAATTTCTTAACGAATAGTGCTGCATTTGAGATTAACTTCGAAAAAATTCACAAACATGCCGACAAAATGTCAAATTGTTAAGTTGAAACAATACCTAGCTTCATTCTGTCACTACATGTATGTGCTTTCTGCCTTAAACCACATATAATTTGAAACATTAGCTCATATATGGACATTTTATTTTATGCCGTTATTTATACTCTCAAAATCGGATTAGAGAATTAGAGATAAATTACAGCTTAAATAACGTAGGTAAGAAATAAAAAAAATAAAATCTTCCATTCTTGTTGAAATGAGACTGTTAAATAAAAATGAATAGATTATTTATTACTTTGATTAAAACAAGCGTAAAACCTCTTGCCAATGACGTAGAAAGTTTATCATACAGAAATATCTAAATAAGAAATCCATAGATTTTATAGTGTCTTCTCTCAAATATTATTTTTGAATGAAACTTGTACCATGAATCAAACTTTATAGTCTTTTAGCAACCTACTGTGCTCAATAATATACTTTATAAAATTCGGTGTAGCCTATATTCATTCGTATTATTACGTTTCTCATTGTAACTGACAAAGAAGGCAAATTCTTAATAATATTTCTTTCAATTTGATGTGTTGTATATATAACTTTTCAAAATGTCTTGATAACGATAGTAATAGGCAAGCAATTCCTAACAAATATATAGTAAAGTACTTTGGATGGAGGAAACTATAACCAATTTATACTAGGAATAATTCAGTTGGCAATTTTGATTACGAGGTTATTTATTAGGATAAGAAAAGAATGACATGGAGTTGCTGGATAGACGAGATAAAAAAGGATGTGAGAAAGTAGAAGTGAGCAGCGTACCACCAAGGATAGAGTGTGATGAAGATTGCTGATACAGAATGCAAGGATCACCGGGAAATAGGAATAATTTTAATGACGACAGTCAACTTTCATTTTTGTTTTTTTTTTTAATTTAATCCCTCACTCCAATTTCCTTAATATTTAACGCACCACAATAAATCCTGTAATTAATATTCATCTCTCAACAAAATGTTAACAAAATCAATTATTTTTATACTAATTTATATTATCTAGAACTAAAGAACAGTAATTGTTACGTGACCAATACGTTGTGTTTGGTTTTTAGAAGGTTCATTTTAGAATTTTTAAAATTGTAAACAAAACAAATAATATTAAGGATTTGATTTTATGGCAGACACCTACTAATTATGTTGATAACATTTGCCTAATCAGAACGAAAGTATCACGGAAGCACTGCACACAAAGAACAACAGACATGGTACCCAAAACTACTTTTGTGTGGTTCAGTGGCTCTCAAAACAGATATATTCGGGAAAACTCATCGATGATTTACCCATTACATAATTTTCTCTATTACACGTTAACAAAAATTAAACCGACACTAAAGTTCTATAAGGATATTTTTTTATTCTTCACTGTACAGTGAACATGAGCTATGTGCTTTCACTTGCACAGGTTACCATGGTTCTTTGTCTATCATCTATAAAACCTACACTCTGACTTTGTGGTTATGTTACTTATAGAGACATTAACAAATTTTGTTTCCTTATCAAAAATATCGTAACTAGTAATAATTACAGCAGATTTATTTTGTACTATTATTCTACTTATTTTTGCTAAGAAAATTTCCGTAATTCCATTTGTTTATCTAGAATCTCAGAAATCTCAGGCCACAAAGTGAATTTCTTAAATCTGTTTAACATTTGATAGTATATTTATTGATTTGTGAACGCTGGCGGACCGTTTTTGCATCGCAACACTTTATTTTCATTAATGCACTTAAACATTACTTCTATATCTATCATTACTTGATAGATTTTCTACTCTAGAAAACACTTGAAGGTTATCTTTTGAAAGTAAACTTGGCTTTTTTCGTTTGAAGTAATATGTTATATAAGTTCCTAGAGAAGAGTGTTTCTGACTCATTTAAATTTATCACTGAAAAAATTGCAATAAACACCGAATAAACATCAACGCAGATATATTAATTATTTTAGAATGTATTTGTGGGATCTACCACAGATTGAATTGACCATTACATTTCGATCAACCTAAAAGAAGTTGGTAATGAATTCAATTTGTATCGCCAAGCTAACCATGATATTTTGACATCCGATTTAACCATGCGGAAAATGTTAACAAATCCTGCTTCAAAAGATACTTGTTCCGAAACGGAAGAACAACCGATTAAATCAATGCATTGACTTTCATGGTCGGATTTAATATAACTTAGGGTTTAATATGTTATCACGGATGATGAATTGTTGATTTTGAGAATGGCCCTGAAACAAAACCTCATAATATTATGTGTTATTCATATGATTCGTATCGTCCACAAAAAGAAAACTAAAAACGTAATTAATGCTCATTACCTTTTTCGACATACGTAATATTGTGGATAATTTTTCAAGGATGGAAGAGAATAAAATTTACTACCGATTATATTTTGAGATACATAGTAAAATGTTATTCCATAGAGTTTTGATATAGATATCTCATTGCGTTTTTGAGTTAAATATTGTTTATAAAAGTGAATGATAGACATAAAACAAAGCATTGTAGATACTTTTTTTTAATTATTTTTGTGTCACGAACCACCAATGTTTGTCACCATACTTACTGGACTTTCTGTACAAGTCTAGATATGAACCTATTGACAAGCGTAGTACGATTAGCTAGTAGCGTGTGAAATAATGTCACAACATATTTGCAATGCGATATCTATCTACTGGTGGTAAATTGTAATACTTGTTCTAGACAGTGGACTCCAGTAGACCTGACTGCAACAAGAATTATATTATTTTAAAAAGTTAATACTCTTACTCTTTGGCGATATCTACGGTTTTTACTTCAAACCAACAAACATGTGACGGAAAAAGAAAACTCACCCTGAAATCAAAAGCAAAACCAATCTTATTTAATTCAAATTGTGTACGAGTTAGTTTTCTTTATACTATCAAACTATTATACTTAAATTGTGTTATTTATATATCATTTTAAAATGCATATATAAACAAAATTGTTGAACTACTGTGTTTTAACAGTAAATGTCGAAAATCAAACTTGTGGTTGTTTTTTGTAATAGCTAAAAAAAAAAAAAAAAAAAAAAATTAAAAATAATAATAATAAAACCAATTTATATTTATTCCACTGAATTATCAATAAATAATACGTATCTAAACCTAAATAACTAAAATTGGATGGATATAAAAAATTTGTTCTTTGTAATATATATTTATTTACGTCAGTTAAAATTGCTTCCCATAAACTATCGTTAAATTATACACATTTAAACCAAAATGATTATGAAAGAACAAAAATTGTGAATAAACGCAGTTTACAAATTTGTTTTTGCTTATGTAATACAGTACATTCTAATTCTACCGCAAAAAGTTGTAAAAAAGACTTTTATTAAGAACAATACGAAAACGTTTTGCTCCAAGTAATACTTATAGACGTCGAGATAATGTTTATAAAACTGAAATATCGTAATTTGAAAACAAATCGTAAAATATTTATTACTTCAAGTCAACGTCAAATGTAATGATTTTTGTTATAGTTTCCTCTGAAGGAGAAAACATTTAACAAAATGAATTTCCCTGTTTTTACAAATTTCACCAACTCATGAACATTTTCGGATATATAACGTTGCAATAACACTAAAACACTGACGATTTTTGTGTGTTTTGAACAGTTCATCTTTATTGTCAGGTAGCTCGGATCTCTGCCAATTATTTGTGAAATGATTTCATATTTGATTTGCAAAAAGAACAATTAATAAGTCTGAGTTGCATTGTTGTAAGGAAGGAATGCTTCGTTAGATATGCCTATTGTTCATAAACTACCACCTCTTTGTTTTATAATCACAAGTTGAGATGATTTATGGTTTTGTGAATCTTATTATGCTCAAATAATGCCATAAATGAAAAACGTGTAGATATTTTGATAGTTGTTAAAAATGTTCCTATAAATAGCCAAATATAATTATTAGGTTAATTTTCCCGAACAACTCCCAACTCTGCAGTTTTTAGTTCTAGGAATCAAAACTGTTTCTTTTGAATCTTTAAAAGTAACGTATAATACAGCGAATATTTTGTTTGTTTTGTTTTTAATTTTTAGTATGGGGAAAGTTATTTGGGTAAAAAATTTATTTTGAGTTTTTAGTGGATATTTCCGTTGATTTTGAGGTCCTTACTAAGTTAAAAAGCGACTTTCTTGTAATGGCCGTGTCTATCGTCTGTACAAAGCTTTGAATACCAAATTAGTTGTTTGATTTTGAACAGATACATAGGCATAAATGTATAATGTGTGGAACAGTTTTTTATTTTATTTTTATTTTTCCCCTTTTGGAGAACTTAAAATTGGATCACTTGGTTTTGATTAAATTAAACATAAGGTTTGTTAGTTATTTTCTTTAAAATGTTGCTTTGGGAGTTATTGGTAAAAACATTACACCACATTTGGTCGTTTTATCCCTTCTTTCCCCCGTTTTATCCCATATTTTATTTTTATTTGCTAAAATATTTCAACGTACTAATTTAGTTTATGAATATATTATCATAAAAATCACATTATATATTTTTTAGATATTTTAATTTTTAGAAAGGCGTCTTACTTTCATGGTTTACAGCACCTTATTAATCGACACTGTCGGTACCGCTATTCACGCATATAATATGGTAGCCAATACTTTTTGTTTCATTCTTTAGAGTATGTATTTGTTTGTTTTATATAACAACATCATTAAAGCACTAAAAACACTTAATGTGTCTTAATTAATATCATTTTATTTTTAATACTAGCGCAGCACCAATCAAAATTATATTACTTAGAAATGTTATTTTGCTTGTTTAAAAATGTTCAAGATATCTGCCGTATGAAGTAGTCGAAGATCTGTCATATTAATTTAGAACATCATTTCATGATTACTCGTGCAACTACTGTGTTAAAATAAGTACTTTTATTAAGCAGTAAAATAAATTTGTTATTTTTAAATCCTTTAATCTATCCACTAGAAATTCTTCTGTACGGTTGGCTTTGTAACACCAATTATTTTAGAGGTGTCAAAGTATCATTATCCAAAGGACACACATAAAACCAAAAAGTTGCCCGAAACTCACACATACCCATTCTGACAAGCTAATATCAATATCATTGAATTTAAAAAAATTTAAAAACAAAGCTTCCTTATTTTTTAAATTTTTTGATTTTAATTATATGGAAATTCTAAATGCCTGAAAAAAAACACTAATGGTAACCATAACGAATAAATATGATCTTATGTAATCGTTTATAAAAAAAGTAATAGGTATCATTGACAAAGTTCAAATATCTCAAAAACAGCTAAAGTAATTTCAATTAAATTTAGGTGAAATTGTTTCATTGGTCCATCGTTTAGAAATCCTTGTTTAAAATAGTCTAGATTATAATAGTCTAAGATTTTTACGACTTTTAAGACTTTAAAATAGTCTAGATTTGAATCTTTTTGTATTTATTGTAAACATGTAAAGACCCGTAAATAACATTTAAAATGATTACAAAACTATATCAATAAATTAAATTTTAAAACAACTAATTGCATTACAATTATTGTATAGAAATATATGACTAGCCTCCACTCATTTATCACAACAGAACTACCTCATCTAACAAACTTGAGTACAGATAAAATTATCCACAAAATAACAGGATCCAGACAACAAAAGTCGTACTTATTTTGCTATTCTTAAAATGTTATAATTTTCATTAATTTTAAGCTATCTGTAAGTTTTAATATTGTTTGACAATATTGTAATAGTATTTACTCACGTAAATTGTGACACTTTAGCATGAAAATCATGTAAATTTAGTTTAAATTACATAAATATTTCAAATTGACAATTAACAAATATTTAGAAAAAAATTTTAAATTATTATAAACAAAATTAAGTGAAATTTTTTTTTAATTGTTGGACTAATTAATACAAATGTATTGCCTATTGTAAACAGCAGTGGAATGTTAAATATTAGCTTACCATTAATAAAGAAATGTTATATAAAGGTACATCCTTAAAGCAATAAGCAATGAGATGTTAAAACGTTTGTTCTTTATCATAATGATACAGTTAAAAATCAACTTAAAACTAAAGATATTATACAAAGTGTTCGGCAGGTAAACTATCAAAATTCATGAAATGATTTTGTAGGTCAGGATAAAGAAAACATTAAGAATAAAAAATTTCCGAAAACGCGTAGTTTTCTAGAAATCGTCCATTTTGACTTTTTTTAAAACAAAAAAAAAAAACATTATAACTGAAGAAATAGAAAAGATATTGAGTTCAGAGGTAGTATGTTACGTTTTATAAGTGTATTGAAAATAAAGGCAATAATTTGCATATTTTCAAAATTACGGCCGTTTAAAATATTTAATATAAAATATCTGGAAAAAAAATAATTTTACCAACAACTTAAAAGAAAAAGTTTGATCCAAAAACGGATTTTTTAGTTTTTCTGTAGGTCAAAGGATTAACGAAATTATTGTAAAAAGAGGACACATAATTTCTTGGTAGTTGTCTACAACATCCAAGATTGACAAAGAAACAAAATTTTTTTTTATTTTTTATTCTAATACTTTTAATAAGAATAACGTACCGGTAATTCATCACTCTGAATTTCACACAAAATTCTAATGTGCCATTAACACACACATGTAAATTGTATTAATTAAACAAAATAAAGACACTTCCAACTTTATTCTATATTCGGAATAAGTAACGGAATAATGAACGACAAACTATGGCAGAGACCACCTTGTCATTGGTTAATTTAACAAAATAATAATTTCTTACAATGCTTACAAAAACTTAATTTAGTACGGGATTAAACAATCGTTATGAGTAAATCAATTTGTTTAAAGTAGTAAACATAGAAAAATGTAAAATAAGGAGCAAATGATGAACAAGAACTAAAACTAATAATAAGAAAATGGTCAATGTTTATTCATGTCTATGCATCGTAGAAGCCGACTTCTCGGAAAAATTAAATAGCCACCCTGTAGCCCTGTTTTACCCTGAACATCTTTACTATTTATTAGTAATAGAATATTTTGCTATAACTCTTATACCTAGTAAAAGTACAGATTTTAAAAGTGAAAATATAAACAATTTACCTTAAAGCGGGCTTTTATTTATAACACTTACAGTTTGGACTTCCCTAATCTAATGGTATAACCCGGAGGACGAAGTATAACAAATCTCTTTAAAAAATGTATATATGTCAGAAAATATTGTTATTTAGCTATGTTAGAATATTAAAATACACCGATAACAAGCAGTCAGTATACCATCTCCAGCTGAAGTTCTTTAAAAAACGAAATTAAGAAAATTATTCAATGCAAAAACAATAAATTAAAATCTAGGATTAGGAAACAGTTATTACAAAGGAAATTAGTCAAATTATATATTTTCATACGAAATTTGTAAACTCTCTCCACATTTTTACAAAATGCTGTTATTATTATTTATTGGTAATAGATAAAATTAGTATAAAAAAGTAATCGAGGCAGACCTTATATTGTTTAAGTCCAAAGATACTTTTTTATATAGAAATCTATATCAAGAAAGGTCACTTATTTATTGTATAACTCATATTCAAGTAACTATTTTATATTTGAAAACAAAGAAACGATTCTTATATTATTCGTACAGAATAATTAAACAGAGAGCAAACTCAAAAGTCCTAAAATGGCAAATAGTTAATATAAGTTAATAGTTACCGTGCAAGTATGGTAGAATCGTAAATCAACCAATGAAGTATCAATGCATATAAGCATTTTAAAATAAAACTCTTTAAAAATAACATACAAAAAGGAAAAAAAAGAATAATTAGAATCTATTTACATATATTGTGATTATTGTACCTATAATTTTGATGAATAAAAATTATACCAGTAAGTTTGTTATTTAAAAAATTTCAGTTAACCAACTAATAGAAAACTGTGTGGTAATTATTAATATTACGTGTTTAAATAATTGTTCACCAAATAAAATTACGAAGAGATAATTATTTTATTATCATTTAGATAACAGAGTAGAAGGGCATATTTTCAGTTACAGTTGGCCAAAATACAGTTGTTACAGTTGACATTGACAATTTGTACACTATGACTACAAAGACACTTCTAGTAATGTAGTCCAACTAGATTGTCGTGTATTTATTAGACTACAGTAACATCACATGATCTTTGTAAACTACCTTCTGATAGATACTTGCGTGCATGTGTCACAATCTCAGGTTGAAGGGAACCACACACTGTCTCATTTTTGCAATGAACCTTCTGTCTTATTGTCCTGTATTGTAATATTTTACAGACATTTGGTTAATGTTTTGAAGCCGGTACCCCGATAACGATTATAAGTTAGGATTACATTATTTTATAACAATTTATAACATCTTACTGTGTGGCGTTATCTAGTGCTTTTACTTCAATCAACAAATCACATTATAGAAAAAGGAAACTCACCTGAAATCCAAACCAAAACAAAACTTATTTAATTCAAATTGTTTAAGAATTGATTTTCTTCGTATTTTTAAAACTGTAATACTTAAATTTTATATCATCTTAAGATACATTCAACTACAACATAAAACCAAATTGTTACACGATGATATTTTGACCATATATGGTAGAAAATCTGAATTTTCACGGTTCTTGTAATTAATGATAAGGAGACAAATTCGTGCATTTATTATTGATAATTGATTTCCCCATCCACAAATTATCATTGGAATACGCATTAAATTGTTAGGTAAAAACAAAGAGTACCAATGAGAGTAGTTTAAAATTTTATTTTCAGATTAAGAAATCCATTTCAATAATACTTATAAAATATACAAAGTTGTGAAGACACGTTAGTAGCTTTACCATGTTTTATAGTAAGGGGTATTTTTTTAGAATATTTTTAAAATCCCGCGTAAAGGAAGTCAATAGGTTAGAATTTTCTATTACGTCAAATTTTCTCCGTAGTCATTGTCTTATAAAAAAAGAAGAAAAGAATGTAAAATATCCCTAGCACTTAAATAACCAAATAGTGTCGTGGACAGATAATAACTACAGTTTTGCAAGAGACAATAAATAGGAAAAGAGTTTAAAGTGAGCAGGATATTTCGAAAGACGAAAACATTTTTAACCAAGTTGAGAACACTACCTCAAGAATGAAAGAGCAGTACAATGAGGCGCCCCAGTTTACAGTGACTTGAATCTTTCTTTGGCAATCTTACTTAAAATCTTTGCCAATTATAGACACAAGTACACAACGAAATAATTCGAAGAAATCTCCAATTTATAATTCTGAGGCACCAGAAATTGATTAGGTTGTCTTTAATTAAAATTGATATTATAGATAATAGATTTTAAGATTTATTTCCTTTGTAAATTTCAAAAACAATTGCTCAAACTTGTGATAGGTCTAACTATATTTTAAAGTTTTACTTACTAGGAAACCTACAGGATAACCCACGAAACCTAATTGATAACACAATTACTACATCTTTGGAATAATCCAAACAGTTAATAAGTGGTACTTCAAATTATAAGTGCAAAGGATATGGTTATACTTATCATGAGTTTTTCATTCATATCATAACACATCGAATAAACAGGTGTCGTAAAATGGTACATTTTCCATTTTACCGGGGTATTTTTATTTTTGGAAAACACATTTTAATCTTTGCAATTAGTTGTCTTGTTTTATTTCTATACTGGCAAACGGTTATATATTAAATACAAAACCTAATATGACTTCAATTTCTCAACCATATATCTCAATTCAACTTTGTTATATTTTTTACTAAAAATAAAGAGATAGAAATGGAAAAGAACTCTCTATAGAACAGATGATAATTAGACCTTTATTCCTTTTTTTTTTTAACAAACCACTCTTGAATTATTACCAGTATGTTTATCCTAATGAAACATCCTACATACAACATTTCATCTGCTCCAGATTATTATCATTAGATGATTAACTAGTTATTCCTTAATGAATTCATTGTTCTATATTGATTTTAGCACATAGATTTAATAGTACTGGATCGCGCACTGCCGCTCCACAACCCAAAACTACCACAGGTGGTTGCGTTCTGGACTTTGAAGGCTGAAAGGGCAAAACCGTGCAATACTCTAACATTGTCTTGCGCCAACTTTCCTTGACGTTTAGGCTTTACAAATACGTTTCAAGGTTTTTATTGAGAATTATTCTTCCAAACGAATGGTGGAAGATATAAATTGTTATAAATTATTATTTATATCGATGGTGTAAATATAAGTAGCTTTCATACTCTCAGAAGATCAGCTAACGATATAGAAACAACAGTTCTAAAGTGGTATCGGTAGGACAGCCTTGATAAAGTGTACCAGAACTACCTGAAGAAATACAAGTTTTTATTAATTCTTTACTTTGTTGTTAGAGACAAAAAACCCTTTCGTCATCATGGCCTCTAAAAAATACTTTAACAACCTCAGGGTCGGAAAATAACAAGAGTTGATCTAGAACCTGATGGAAAAGGTGAAACGGAGGGATCTGACCGTAGACTACAAGAAAAATAAATGTAAATAAAGTTTGAGTCCCTCGAGATTGCCATTTGTGTATGAACTCACTAAATTAAGACCCTGAGGGTTCTACTTACAAGTTGTAGAAGAGGTAACTTAAAAATTGTATTTTTTACAAATGTTTATTTATACAATTGTGAACACAATACAGTTCGTTTTTACATTTATATGTGGTAAATCTGTAAGATGCTGCTTTGATATGTGTGTGCAATATATTTGATATTGTAGTAACACCCTTGTTAAATATCACCTAGTTGTTACAACAAAGTGTATCCATGTTATGACAATGGATATCCCATCCTCCAAATTATCATTGAAATACGTATTCAAAAAATTGTTAGGTAAAAACTAAAAGTACCGATGACAGTAGTTTAAAATTTTATTTTCAGATTAAGAAATCCATTTCAATAATACTTATAAAATATACAAAGTTGTGAAGACACGTTTAATATAAACTATGTGAAACTGTTTTGATCCCAATCTTACTTATAGATGATGCTTATAAAACTTAATTTCTACGAAATAAATATGGTCACCGGTCAAAGTCGAACGTAAAGATTTTAGTTGTAGATTTTCTATGATGACAAAAACATATTAAAAGAATTGTTCTATTTCGACATTTATTTATTAATTTATGAATATTAACCGATTTTATGTTATAATAATAAAAAAATAATGATGAAATATTGTTTTTAGATCAGTTAAACTCTATTTCCGCCAAATCAAATATGATTTCCAATAATTGGATCTGGCATGAAGAAAGTTTAATACGTTTTAATTCTACTATTCAATGAAAGAAATGCATTGTTAAATATGAATATTGCTGATCATCTACTGCTTTTAATTGAAAAACAAAATTTGTGTTAAAAATTGTGTTCAGCTTTTTTATCAATAAAAATTTGATAGTAAATATATTTTTGTGTGTAAATTATGGACAAATTTTGGTCTAATAAAAATAAAAAATAATAAACGTGAAGCCTAGATGTTTTTATAATAGATAAAAATAATCCATTTATGTTCTTTCAACTAACCGAGTTTAGTCAATAATGTCACTTTTTCTAATAATTCTGGAACCGGAATTTTAATTATAAAAATAAAAACAATGATTTTAGAACTTTTAGAAGTTCGATTGAGCAAATATATTTATCAGTTTATAAATTGTGAGCACGTATGTTGCATAAGGAGAGTTACTTGGGAAATAAAAGCTTTTGAATTGTTTGCGGATATCAATTTTTAGGTCGTCAAGACTAAAAAATAATGTTAATAAAATGGTTTTGTCTACATCTGTAGAGCTCTTTGTAGCAAATATGTAATCATCAACTGTTATTATGTTGAAGAAAATTTTTTTCATTTTTTTTTCATTTTAATAAAAAATAAAAATTTACTCAAATAGCTTCTAAAAATTTTACCCAAAATATAATACATAAAAACATAAACAGAACGGATTGGTTGTCATTGGCTCAAAATGTATTAATAATACTCAAAAGTGTACCTACGAGTATCATTGGTAAAAGTTAACAGAATTTGTTCGTTGTATCACCACCTCCAGATATTTCTCCCGTAATTTGCTTTGTTTTCAGTTTTACGCACTGGTTTGTTATTAGTCTCGTGAAATGATAGTATTGTTATAATGTTTTGAGTATTACCACGAGGATGACAACATATTTATAGTGACTTGACTTTTCCGTTTGACAATTTAGATTATATTTATAGACAACGACAAATTTGGAAAAAGTTCAATTTATAATTATTATTCTTAGATATCAGAGATACATTATGTTCCCGTTATATTAAAATTGGTATTTTTTAAAATCTCTTTTGAGATTTATTTAGGTTCAACAATTTTTAAATAATGCTAAGAATTTATCTCTTTAATTTCTTTTTTAATACTTGGAAATGTTCAGTCCGATAACGCAAATTACTAAATCTAAGAAACAACTTAAACATTAAATACCAATTTTAAAATTCTTCAAAATACTTCAACATTCTAAGTGGACAAATATGTTTATTGTTATCAGCACTCGTTAATTGATCTGATAACACAACGAATACACCTATAAAAGAGCATATTTATTTAGTTTTCTCATCAAATAACAGAGGAGTTCCTTCTACAAATAATTTGGTGAGTGTTTAACGTTTCAATAAATTTATTATTACGTGTTAATGCTATGTAAACAAATTACTGTTGTTGATTTTTAGAGAAATAAATAAAACACGGCCGGTAGTTCATTTTTTTCTAAATTACTCATGAACAATAATTTATATTTAATTGTTTTTTTTTTTTTTTACAGAACTGATATTACATCAAAATTTGATTGAAATAGCTTATACGGATTATGAGCTGTTCCAATTAAAAATAGGCGGTATTTCTTCTTATTAAAGAGAAACTCCCAAACTAGTATAGGAGACTAATATCTAATGTTTAGGCATATTGCTATACATCATCGCATCTATTATTGATAAAATCTAAACTTCTCATCTCGGTTTTGTGAAAGCTTCTTCCCACAATTTATCAATTTTGAATATTAAGCTAATGCAAATAACTAAAAAGTTGTAGAAGAAAATAAAATGTTTTGTTTATTCAAATTGATATACACAACAAGTTATAATTCTTTCCAATTCTAGTCGATTTATTTTTGGAACATTAACCCTACAGCAGGATTTTTTTCCATTTGGGAAACTTAATTTTTGCTTGTGAATTATACTTTCATATCTAATATCCATACCTAATTATGTGTTTAGAGGAGCAACGTTTAGCTCTCAGTAACTTGAACTTGTTACGGCCTAGATACACAGTTTCTAGTCCAATTACTATATCATAAAAACCAATTTTACAAATTTATTAACAACTGGTTTATTAGGATATTCATAATATGGTGATATGTAACATAACTTTACTGCTATACAAAAAATTATAGTGAATTTTCGAGTGATATTTATTAAGTTTATTTTTATATATATACAAATGCTGAAATTATGGACGATTATATTTCTGAAATGTGTTCAGTGTATCTAAATGAAAAAAAGAGCTCCATTAACCAGTGGTTATAAAAACTTAATTTTCCATTTTAACCCTTTTTTCATAATTTCAAAACAAAAATGTAACTTCGAAATTTAATTAATTATGGCAATTTAAATGTAACTTTTTATCCGTATAAAAACCAAGTCGTTATTTTGTAAATTTTAAAAAGGCATCTATTTAAATTTTTTACAGTCTAATGACTGGGAAAATATTAAATTTACTTCCTAAATGATTATCTCTCTATATTTAACATATAATGACGAAAGAGATATTCATAAAATTACCAAACAATAATATCTTGATAATCGATTGCAATCCAATTATTAAATGAATAAATATGACACTTCATGATTTAAAGGACGAGTAGAATTAAGTAAATTGTTGGCCATTACCAAACAACAATTTGATAACAGTTATCCTTCACCTGCAATAGATGATATAATTAATTATATTTTTCTTTAAAAGGTAAATTATTTTATCTCAAGAAAATTTGGCTAAAGTTAATATATTTTTAAACATTAGACTTTCAACATTTTTATCGCCTTTGTTTAGAAATGTTGGAAATAAAATCTTGTTTTATTTCTATACTGAGTAAACAGTTATATACATTAAATGCCAAATGTGAACTCAAACCTCAAAAGTGTATCTCATTTCCATATTATTATATTTGTTTAATCAAAAATACAAATAGATAGACCTAAAACGAAACATTTTCAGGCATATGATTATTTTAACTTATTTCCTTATTTTATCACTTCAAAATCTTGAAGTATTGCTTGACAATCATAATGAAACAAAACAAGTAAGTAATTTCGTTTGCTACAGTTTATTTCATTTTATTACAATAAAGTTAATCAATAATGAATTTATTGTCAGATATTGATCGTAACGTATGTATATATTGTGTAACGTAAAAAAAAAAGTTAAACATTTTAATTGTTACAGGAAAGAAGCAAGACAAACCATAAACAGAAGTATGTTGACTTACTCTCTGATTGTCATGTTGGCTGTGGTTGGAGGATTTTGTTTAGACACGGAAGAGTTTTCTTTGTTTCGTAGTAGGGAAAACAACGACTTACAGAAGTGTCTGTCGGCAAAGAAAGTTCCTAATGTCGGATTGGCTGATGTAAGTAAATTGTATATTTAAAAACGGTAATAAGTACAGGGTTATTCATAAAGATGGTCGCAATTAAATTATTTGTATTTAATGAAGTGTAAATTCGACATGTACTAGCTACATACTCATGAAAAGAGTAAGATTCTTTAACACAGGTTATAAATGCTCAATTTGTCCCATCTTTGGTGCACGGCATACATCTAATTATCTGCACATTGTAATTAAGTCAAGATTAACTAATATATCATGGTAAAATATAATTACAAAAATGTCAAATATCCATTTTTGAAATTTAAAATTTACTTAACCCTTACTTCTTCATTCTATTTCGTAGCGCGGTTTTTATTATATTTTAGTTAAAAGCAACGTAATGGTTTTAAAACGCTACTTAGAAAATTAAAAGATCGTTAAATTAAACTCTATCATTGCGATCTCCGTTTTCTCGGAGTCATGTTGTTGCGATTATTTGGTTGCACTAAGTATGTGCTTGCGAGATAGTGTGTGTGCATACGTGTAAATTATTAATATTTTGTTCACTTTTCCTTCAAGATTATTTTATTAATAACTATGTCTACTTAACTTTCAGCTTGCTGGGATTAAATACTACTTCAAGTACTCGAGTGCCAGCTCAAAAGAGAAAGTAAAATTCATTGATAACTTGGATGGTGTCGCTATTAAATTTGAAAAAACTTCAGATGAAAATATGTTTAATCTAACGTACAAATCTGTAGAGTAAGTATAATAATATTGTTTTAAGTCAATGCTTAGCAAATATAATGTATATGAAGTAACTTTCTTTCAAATATTTGAAATAAAACAAATAACTTTTGCCATTATCACGCTTCTTAGAGTGGAATTTTCATATTAAGGAGTTATTATAAGGGGATGTTTCACTAACAGATGAACAATTAATGTTAAAAACAAATATTGTTAAGTTGAGCAATTTATCAATTTAACATTGTTTATTGTGGTATTTCTAACAAATTATCTTGTCGAATAATTTATAAAACCAAATCCACGTACTAAAATTAGGTCAAAATTAGGCACAAGATTTTATATTTTTAGTTTTTCTTATTAATAAACAAAGGTTAATTCGAACCATAAACACTTTAAAACGCCAAATAATTGTACATAGGCTAATATTCAATAATTTTGGATTTCATGGTTATTGAATATATTTCCCTAAAATAATACAATTAATTTCGTCTGCCAACAAATGTACACATGGTAAATTAGAATTTATAATTTGCAAAACAATACCGGGTGTCCGTGAGAACAGAGAGAAAATTACAACTTCTAAATGTGCATACTATATTTTTTTTTAAATGGGATCATCTGAGTGAATTTTTTGATGAAAACTTAGAAACATTTCCGTGTGAATAATAAAAGGTGTATCACTATCAGTCTATCAAACTGTGCGAGGTGATTCTGGAGATAAAATGTTAAACACAATGTTCCGTTACAGATTGAAATATCGATACCACATTATTCATATTGATATTATTAGTATTAGTTTACCATAACATACCTACATGTGTTTAGTAAAACATTGCGTTGCCTAATAACACGACAACAGTAGATATTACAAAGAAAATGACATAATAAAAGATATTTCAACATTTATTGCTGAATAATATTACAAATTTGTTTGTTCGTAGTTTGTTAATACACGAAATACAAAAAAAAACTAATTATCAGTAATAGTATACAAGAGCTTTCCATTGTCAACAGTATTCAGCAGTCAACGTTGTAAAAATCATTAATGTAAAAAATGATATATTTGTTATCTAGTAAATCACGATATATTCGTTATTATTTCTATTCCTCAACGTGTAATAAAAAATAAGGGTTCAATGAGTTATTCAGCATCAAAATGTTTCAACATTGTTACTTTTGCTAATAGTTTCTTAAATCAATGTTTAACGAATGAATAATCATACTACACTTTTAATTATCACCATTTTCAAACAGTTAAGTAAAAATAATAAGTGATATTTGGTGTTGGGTACATTTTTGGAACATTGGTCTTGTGATGTATCCTATAATGTATTAACTTTATTGATTTTATCAAAATATTTTCATTTATATTTTACTAACAGAGTTTTATTTTTATGTTTTAGTAAATATTTGAATGTAACCAGCTTTGTCGACCAACCTTTTCCTAAGGACAGTAAGTATACATTGATTTTCCTTACTTAAATATAGTGAACGCAACTTAAGATAATTAATAATTAAATAGTAATCAATATTTTCGTAACATGAATTGACATCGAGAAGAAAAGTGTAGTCCACTGAGTTGTCATGTTTAGGTGCAATCGGCACAACACAAACTCGACAAAGACAACGACAAAAACTGTAAAGGGAACAGTAATAAAATTGGGGTCAAATTCAATCAAATAAACTCAGTTATCACATCACGGTATTACGATATGTGATAAAAAGTATCCCTTTCTCACACAGTCAACCACAAAATTGAATATTAACACAAAATAACATTTGTGGAAATCATTCCAAAAATGTTATCTCTGATTTCATGTCATACTGTGTTTTTGAAGTTATTGGATAATAATAGACTGTTCATATACGAAACGATAATTTGCTCGAAATTTATAATTTAATTTAGATATATCTTTATTTATAATTATTAATATGTAAATTATTAGACATCATAGAACACAGACTAGTTATATTTAATTAGTAAATTAATAATACGTATATTTGGGGTAACGTAGGCTGTATAAATTAAAATAGTCTTAGCAAATAGAATTCTAGTTTGTACCTCACAATATATTAATGCACTTATATTCTGATTTAGTGTTTGACGCATACCTAAAGATTGTTGCATATAAACCTAACGAATACGCCATGCTCTACACTTGCATAAACCGCGGTAAGTAATCTTCACATTTTTATTAATTTATAGAAAAAAAATTAGTTCTGCATAGAAACACCTACTTTAGTTCGAAATCAGTCTCCCCTTTTTCATCAAGTCCAGGAGACGAAATATAAATTAATATAATTACATCTTCGTCAAGTCATGTCCTGAAATTGATTGTAACAACGACCGAACATACTTAACCTTAAAAATAGTGTTTGTCATTATTGTAGATTCATAAATTTATAATAAACAGCGTTAAAAGAACGCATATATGAACAGTGTATCAATACATTTTTTTTTGTGTTTATTACTTATTTTTTAATAATTAAGTAATATATGAATTTAAAATGGCTTTGTTCTATTTTATGGAAACACTTCATCATGAATACAAATTTCAATTTGTAATAAAAAAACTTTATTATAACTAAAACAAGACATCGAAATATATTTCAATATATATATAAATAATTCAAGGGATCTAGTTAAAATTAAAGAAACAAATGTAAAAATCTATCTTTTATATCATTTTCTTCATAATTTTTATAATTACATAAAATAGAATACAATTTTTTAAACCAAAGAAGTCATTTTAAGAATTTGGGGGAAAGGTTATTCATAAGTTGTCTGTCACAGTTATTGTTTTCTAATCATACTAAAGATAAAAACTGATTGTCGTTTATTTTTACATTTCCCCATTAAACTAACTAATAACAACCGACAAGTATCTTAATATACGGATAAAACAGAAACGGATGTCAGAAACGGAACTCGAAAATTTGAATTTGAGTTGCTGCATGCCAGTCCAGCCCTTATCCAAATACACTAGGATGACGAAAAATTAAGAAGAAAACTATACCATAAAATGGTAAACAAAGCTAGATATCAATGGTCGTGCTTGGAAATCACATTTAGCATAAAATTGTACATTGAAATGAAGAATATCAGAATCTACTTCTCATTAGTAATTTTAAACATGTGACCAAGACTTTTACAAAAACTAATTTTTGTTATATTTTTCAGATTCAGTAGTAATTGTCGAGAGACAGTTGCTTACTACCAGCCTCAATAATAACCTAGACGTACCTCTAACAATGGACAAGGAGCTACACTTTAAATCCAACTTTATCCAATTTCCATTGACGCATCCCGAACTTCTTGATTTAGAATAGGTACACTTAATAAAATGGTAACTCAGTATATGTTAATAAAAAACATAATATTTGTAAAATGTTGATTATCAAATCGAAAATAAAATGATCATTGAGAATATGTCTACTTTCTCTCCTTTAAGCACAACGACACCAATTCCTACAATTGTAATTATGAAGTTTTACAACCTAATAAATCTCAATCATGCTGTTTATAGCTTGAACATATTGGCCACTTCAATTTGACACTTCTCAAGGCACGGTTTTTCTATAATCCACCCCCCCCCTGCTAAAAACACATTTTGTATAGGATTTGGGTTCTTGTATACATTGTGTAATCTTGCTAATTGGACAAGCTTCTATATAGGTAACAAAAATCTATTATTGTACATTAACGTGTGAAATGGTGAATTCTAATACAAAACCAATTACCAAAAACTCAATTGCCTTGAGTCATCGAAGCTGATATTTTAAAATATATATTTCCATTTTTTTAATAAACCCTTTAATACAAGATTGTATTTAGTTCTATTTGCGTTTTATAATAGTTATCCTTACGAACGTGGAAGGGATAGGCGTGGGATGGTTGTAGATTAGTGGTATATAAATATAAAATCATATTGTGAATTTTTTATATAACTTCAGTAGACACATCAAAGTATAACAAATTAATATAAAGGTGTAAGCAAATTGTATTACATTATTCACACAATTACCCTCAAAACCAAAATAATAAACAAAATTAGTTTTTGTGGAAACAGTTCAAAACTTTTCATAACAAATGATATAGTTTTTATTCCTGTTTTAACGTTACTGAATAAATGATAAATTTTTCCTAATACTGGTAATATGATATTTCTAATAGTTTAAGTATATTAAATTGATCAGGTCAATAGTAACTATACAATAAGGGACATTGTGTTCTCAACAAAAATCAATCTAATTGTACGTTGAAACTATAACATAATCGGGTCAACTTAACAAAATAAATGTGTAACATTGTAAGCTAAAAAACGTATATTAGATTGAACAACCAAATATTTTTCTCTGCCGCAAAAAAGTTTTACCCTTAATATTTCGTAAGCCGTTAATATAAAGCCATGGCCTAAACACTTAGAGATATTTTATGACGTAATAAAGGCTGTTAATTCGTATTTTTAAAAAAATAATAATATTAATTATCTATACATATTAATGATGGCCAATTTTCGAATGAATTATAAAGCTAAAATGTTGTATTATTTTAATATTTTTATTTCTTTAAAAGAGAAATGTATGAATTCCTTATATTAATTAAATTTACGTTCTAGAGAAATGTTCCCTATGTATAGAACAGATCTACGATATTTTTCCTTCGGGGATACATTTTTAGAAATACTACAAGTTCTGACAATTGATTATTGATTATTCTAAACAATATCAGTCAGTTGACAAAGTAATGTAAAGAAACAGTAACACACACGTTTTATTAACATCGTTGCAGCCAATATTGAGAAAATCGAAACTTTGCATCTCGGTATTTTTGAATTTTATTCCCACAATTTTTAATTATTGGATATTTAGCTATATAAATATCTAGAACCTTGCCCAAGAAATTCAAGAATTGTTGTTTCTTCAACGTGACGTACAAAACATGTTAAAAAGAGCTTCATTCTCAAGAATTTTATGCATGCTTTCCAACTCTATTCCATGTAGTTTTGTAATTATAACCCTCCACCAGGATTTGTTTTTGTTTTGTTTGTTCAGAAAACGAAATTTATGCATTTGAATTATACTTTCATACCTAATTATGTGTTTAGGAGAGCAAAGTTTAACTCCAACATCGACTTGTTATAACCAAGGTGCACAGTTACTTGAGTTAGGATTTATTATACAATACCCTCCTATTCTTTAGTCCAACAGATACAAGGTAAGAAGTTATGGACAAAATTTAAATATTAATAATAATTAAGTTTATGTTTATGCAATAGGTTATGTATTTATTTTTTTTATCGGTAACCATCTTCAAATTGTTTCTTTATTGCAGGAGCCCGCCTAACAAAGTGTTGAAAATAATTACAACTAACTCGATAATAGAAGTATTTGAATTCGTATTTGACAGATTTTCATTAGTTTTTGCAAGATGGCCCTTGATAGAACTCAAGACTGTTTCGATGGCAATAAAGGACATTTTTAATGTTTAACTATAAAACTGAGTCGCAAGTTCTTACTGGCCACATATTTAAAATACATTAAATTTATAAGCCTTAAAATCTTGTTTTTATTTCTTGATTAAACGATTTTTATGTTCGCTACCATAAAAATTAATTTTCAAAATTTATCAACAGCTAATTCACAAGGATAATCATGGAATGGTAATATGTTACATTGATTTTACAGTTACAAGAGAAAGTGTAATGAAAATTGTGTGTGAAAATGATTACATTTATGTATACAAGTGTAGTAATTATGAAAAATTGTATTTCAGAAATATTTTCAGAGTATTAATATGAAAGAGAACAGCTTAAGTAAGTACGTGTTGTAAAATGCTACATTTTTACCCAGTTTTTAATTTTTGTATAACACATTTTAAACTTTGAAATTTGTTGTCTTGTTTTATTTCTATACTGGCAAGCGGTTAAAAATTAAATTCAAAAACCAAATATGAACTAAATAATTAAAAAATACTTTTAAAAATATATTTTAATAAAATAAAAAAATACAAATATACAGACGGAAAAGGAAGGTTTGTATAACACATGATTATTAGACCATATTTCTTTATTTATTTGTAACAAACCACTCTTCAACTATTGCATGCCTATTATAATGAAACATCCTTTATAAGATATTTCATCTGGCCGAGTTTGTTATCAATAGATGACAACCTAGTTATTCCTTAATGAATTCATTGTCAAATATTGATTTTAGCCTATGAACATATTGTGTAGGCCCTACTATAAATTTTAAAAAGAAATTCTGATTCGGAGAAAGCTCTTGAACAATTTATTTATTGTTATTTTTTTTAAATTGTTAAAGGAAACAAGCAAGACAAACCATAAACAGAAGTATGTTGACTTACTCTCTGATTGTCATGTTGGCTGTGGCTGTAGAATTAGGTTTAGACTCGGAAGAGTTTTCTTTTTTTCGTGGTAGGGAAAACAACGACTTGCAGAAGTGTCTATCGGCAATGAAAGTTCCTAATGTCGGATAGGCAGATGTAAGTATATCATATATTTAAAAAATCTAATAAGTGTATTGTATGAGGTTTGAGATGTCTGTAATTATACATTGGTCACATGTATTGCATTTCTAAAAACTAATTCACTGATACAGACTATCCATGTCCTTGGTTCGAAAATTACTTGAGAATATACTGAAATTTGATAACTGTTACAAATACCGCTGTGTAATAAAGTCAAATGGTGCATTAGTTCAAATGGTAATTGTAATATCATATGAAAAATTAATTATTTACAAAGAAATAGTAGGGAGAGAATATGAATGTTATATTGAAGGTTAAAAGTTTTAAACTGTTATTATTGAAAATATATATTAAAGTATCCAACTAAAAATTATCTAATATTAAGTTTGTTTTTAAGATAACATTCATAATCATGAACACTGTTAGTTCTTTTTGAGGCATATTTTGCATATGTATTTCTGTTTATTTCTATAGAGGTAAAAGGAAAAAGTCTTCTTAGTAAACTAAAATAGGAATATGTAAATAAAAATCTAAACTAATAATAATAATACTTAATATTTAAAGAGTAGTAACAATTATAGTGTGTAAATACACACAATTCAATAGTCAATTACAAACCTTAAAAGCAACATGAAATTGTTGTTAAGAATATATTTACACGCGTGGGTACCAAAGTTCGGTATTTTGAAAATATAGTTAAGTTAGGATGAAATTTGAAAAATAAATATAAAAATTAATTTTCACTTTGAAACATAACTTATTTAAAAAAAAATAACAAAACAAAAAACTGTAGGCAACTAAACAAACAACATGCCTGATAATATAATTAGAAAAGGACAAATATGCATTTTAAATATTTACAATTTATTTATCCCTTATTTTTCAAACTATTTTTAAGTGTGTTTATTATATTTTAGAGAAAAAAACAATGGGCTGTTTTATGAAAAACTCTACTTAGAATACTAGAAGGTATTTAAGTTAATTTAACTTTTGTTGGTTCCACAAAGAATATACACTAAATGCAAATACCTTATAAAATTCATTTAATGATAATTTGATAGTAGTAACGAAATATTTTAAAATATCAAAAGATCAGTTTGAAGGACGTTGATAAGATAATGTACTGTATTTTCGCAAATGTTTCCTTTCGTTACAAATAATGCTATGAAATTGTGTTAAAATACAGATTCGTAAAATATTATCTCAACTTTTCAGTGATGTTTTTTCAATTATATTTATAAAGTATTATTGATAAAGTCTTATTATTGATAAAGTATTATTGATATAAAGTCTCCAATTGATATGTAAAGAATTTGTGATCCAATAAATAATTATTTAAAAACACATTTTTCATTGTTTCTTTTAAGTTCATCAACTCCAACTCCTGCTTTTATTAATTTTAAGTTTTATAATCGAATAAAGCACTACCTTGATGTTTATAGCTTGAAGACAACGGCCACTCCAAGGCGCCGTCTATATCCACCCCTTTATTCCAACCACTAAAATTACTGTTACTGACGTTTTCTGGTTTTTTTCTATACGTTGCTAACAGCGACGTCGTTATATACATGATAAGAAGACGAAATTATAATTCTTTTCTTCTAAGCATATTTACATTTTATACATACAAAACTATATTTCTAGGAAATAAATCGATTAAGATAATTTTAAAACTATTAACGTATTAAAAGAAAAGAGTGACACAAAGGGAGAAAGTGTTCATGAGCTTGTCAGAGAGAAGGACTATCATTTTGAAACACAAAAGTATATTATAACAGTGGAACAAAAGTTTGAACAATTCATAGAGTTCTGGTAAAGGGAAAATCATTTGTTATTGTAAATTAACACATGACATTTTTAATTGTAGGATATTTTTTAACAATACACAAAACTCAGTATATATCAACTTGACTATAAATGTGTGTATATAATAAATGTCTTCACTCACTACGCTCGTGTCTGTGTCACGCATTTGGTGGGCCTAGAAGCTGTACTAATGTGAAGGATGTCTAGACTCACTATCCTCGTCTTGGAGACATGATATTACCATAACTTAAACTGTTCTAATATCGCAATTTTCTTGGGAATTCAGGATTCGAAATGCAATTTATGAAAATAACTATTTACCATCGAAGATATGTGGGTACTTACGATGCTAAGCACTATTGAAATTTAAATATTTGTATATAAATTAGTGTCCGATATAATGTGTTATATGATGAATAACGCACAATACTAGAAAATAAACTGATTAAAATGGCCGTTGTTTTGACATTTTCATTTCGATTTTTTAAATTTCAATATAACTCTACTTGAGCACACTTTAGTCTCGACTGTACCGAATTTTATTTTCCAATCTCAATTTGTGTGGTCATATTCGTGTTTATATACAGACGGCAAAGAAAACTAAAACAACGGAATAGGGTGGATGAAACCCTGATACCATGAAATTAGAATATTAATTAATAACCGATGGTTTAAATTTTGTGTGATTACCAAACTTCCTGTACTGGTTACCGTAATTTCAAAAGTAAAGACGGCAATATTAATAGAGATTTTGTTAGGTTTTTCTTATATATTACGTAAAGTCTGTAATAGCTTATTTTGCTCAATTGTGATCTGCAATATATTAATGGCAAAGACGTGGTAGAAAACCGAACGGACGCAAAAAATAGAAGAAGAAAAATTGTTTCTTACTTGACATTGTTTCAGCTATCATCTGAGTATTATTATTACATTATTAAAAGTGTTATGTAGTTCAAGTGGTAAAGGTAATGTAGTAATGTAAAACATTTTAATTGTAAAGAAAAGTAGATTGATAAACCTGTTAGAACTTTCTTATATAATAATCATGATATAAACCTGTCTCATACCTAGTATTTCCCAAAAATTGTGAAGAATATCATTGGAACTAATTCACATAAATGGATTCTTAGAAGTACTCATTTAAACCGGATGTAGTTTGTTGAAATGTAACCAATTGCCACTTGAAGGCAAATGTAATGGTTTCATTTATCTTAAAAAGTTCTATAAGTAGGCGAGGAGATAGGAAATAACGAAGATTCATAGTTTTTAGTAGAGATAATTTTATCATTCATGAAGAGATTACACACATTTTATATTATTGTCATATTTCAAGACTTCTAATAAATAATACGAATAAGCTGTGCAAAAACCTTACGCACACTGATACAGAATACAAGTTGATGTGCAGTATCTAGGTACTTACCCATCCCGATCATATAAGATAATACAAGCAGATCCTCCAAATGTAATTTCTTAACCTTGAATGATATGTTATGTTACTTTAGCGTATTAAGGAGTCTTACGAAGGAATATATCTTTCTTTAAACAGAGTTGTTACACAGGTTTTCTCAACCTTGTAATTGAGTACATTAATACTCTCTTGACGTATGCTGTGTGTCAGGCTCTCTTTCCTGGTGAACCTCGAAGCTGTACATATGTGAAAGAAGACCACGATCATGTCAGGAACTCGGCCCTGTCGGATTTCCTAATTTATATATATTCGTGAATTGTTTATTTGAAAAACAAAATAATTTGTACAATTATCAATAGGCGCCTCCTTTGATTCAAATAAATAATTAAAAAATATGTTCATAATTATGTATTACAACACTTAAAATGTTATTCGACCAACGTTCGGTTTGGAATTTTGAAATTACTTCCCCAACACTGCAAAAGAGCTTTGATTCACAATCAACTGAAACAATATATTGTAAATAAGAGAGAAGTTATTAAAAACTTATTGAATACAAACTAGAATTTTATTTCGTTTCATTCCGCCATATTGTATTGGACATAATATGGTTTAGTAATTTGTATTTTATAGACCTATTATTAGTTTGTCACTCAACAAACATTTTGAGTAACCACTCTTACCTAACTCCTCATGATTTCACAATAGTGTGATAAAAAACAATTTATATGTTTTGAATATCAAGGAAAAGTTGTATTTCATTTTATTTACTATTGGAAAAAAAAACCTTACTTTTATAGAATAAATATCTATTCTGTATAGTGCATATACATTAGAAATTATTGGGGAAACGGTGCTGTTGGATATCCTATTGATATTTCATACTTCCTGATGTAGGTGTTCCCATGAAAATGGTCCTAATTGTTAATTACAACATTTCTAGTAAGTATGGTGCCAAACTTTGGAATGGAATTCTGCTCGTAAATATACATAAATTTATTATAAAAAATCTTCGATTACATTTGTTTGGTTGTCTTTTTTTCTAAAACCAGATATAAATTTTGAACGAAATCTCGTATTTATATTGCAGGTACCAAAAATCTCATATTTATTAAATTAACCGTTTCAAAATAGCGTTTATTTAAAATGTTAAGTAAGAAATCTTTTGAAAACTCGCGATTTTAGAGAGTATGACATTTATAATTTTTTTTTTTTTTTTTAATGCTGAATATTATCTTCCTTTTTATATAGTAGGATAGTAAAGAAAAGTAAAAGAATAAAAGATATAATTATTGGTAAATTACTGTAATACAAAAGAGATTTTCTTACCAATCTAGTAGTTAGCAATCAACTTAATTTTGAAAATTGACTGATGATGTGTTGGAAGACAAATGACAGATTTTGTATATTCTCGTAATTTAAAAAACATAATTAGTTTTAATAAGTGTTTTACTAATATTTCGGCTATCAATATGCATAAAATAAAAATAAAATTTAAATAAAATATCTTGATCATAGTTAAAATTAAGTACAAAACGTACTTTTTAAAATCAACTTTTTCTACAACAGTTGGAATCAAATACGTCAAACCAACACCGTTTTGAGACGATTAGGTGAAAAATCATGACATTTTGTGGTACACTGCAAACTACATTCTGCAAATATTGTTATCAATTTCTCAATCCTTTTTGAAGTTATACAACTTGTTTTGGAAAAAAAAAACCTATAGAGAAAAACTCAATAAGTTTAGACATATGTTTAAAAAAAAAGTTTTTATTCTGTAATCACTTCCCAAAATTTGCCACTCTACTAAAGGGTCAATCTGTATGAGCTTATTGCCTTGAATAGGTCTACTGGCTGTTAGCTCCAAGCGCACTAAATACTGCCCCAATTTTCACATACGGTTTCCGTCTAATAATAATAATATTATAATAATGTTCAAGACTATGGGATCATATTTGTCTTGCCAGTAGGTCTGGCCTCGACTATATATCAGAATTATTTATTTTTTAGGCGTTATCTACTAATTTACATCATATCAACAAATAAAAGGACAGGGAATCAAAACAAAAGTTCATAATTCAAATTTTTGAAAATAAAAATTAATGTTTTTTTTTTATCTATTACACTTAAATGGTATAAAATCTGTTATTACAAGTATATCATCTTAATAAACACACAACACCTGCAATGTAAAATAAAATTGTTTCACTACGACATTTTGTTTTATAATGACCGAAAATCAAAATATTGACCACTCCGATATTATAATAAAATGTAGCAGCTATTTATGACAATTAAAATACATTCTTTTGCTAAAAATTATCAATTCAATATACGTATTCAAACCAAATTATAGGGAAAAACACAAAATTACTAATGATAGAGGATTATACTGTTTTGATTAGGCTAAATAAGAAATGCATATTATTAATTCGGACCTACCCGGTTTTAAAGAGCCATTAATTACAAATAATCTACAAATTGTTTAGTCCCGATCAGACTTATGGAAACCGAGTTATTTTTATAATAATATTTATTCCCCATATATATATATATATATATATATATATATATATATATATATATTATATGGGGAATAAAAAATACAAAAAGAAACTGCCCTGTTTTCTAGAATGTTTCTTAGGTCATGAACATTTTTTGTTATGTGACCTAACGACAATTCCACAAATATGTTTAAATGTTGATTTTGAGTAGTTCATATCTATAATTTCACAAAAATGTTAAAATATTGGTATTTTGTGTAGTTCATCTCTATTCACAGGTCGCTTGGATCCGAGTCAGTGGTTTCAGATATGATTTCATATAATAACATCTGACAAGAAGTACAAATTAATACATCTGAATTAAACTATTGTAAGGAATGCATTGTTAGATATTCCTATTGTTGATCATGTTCTACTTCTTTGTTATACAGTATAATCAGAAGTTGGAAATGATTTATGGTACTGAGAATGAATAGTAGATATGTTGATAAATAATTTTAAAGAGGACACTGCTAAAACTAGTGAAGTCATTATTAAAACTCATTCTTTCCCGATAACACCCGATCCGGCATTTTTTAGTAATGGAAAAAAAATCTAAACCACAGAAAGAATAACTGAGCAAATATTTTTATTGTTACGATTTCTGGCAGATATCTTTTAAGAGGAAACTTGTTTGACTCTAAAAAGTAATTTTGAGAGGTCCTTTGAGCTAAAAATTTAGTTTTTCAGAAAGTGAGATTGAGTTTAGAGCAGTGCTTTGCCGTGCAAACGAGTGGAGTTATTTAAATCAAATTTGGCATATGAGAACAATTTGGCTATATCTGAAAAATTTATTTATTTATTTATATGATAATATATTAAATAGTTCTGATGAACATGAAGCAAAATTTAACTCATAAATATCCAGGCAAAACTAATTCATGACCATCTGAAAAAAAAAAAATTTTAAATAATATTAATAAAATAAAAATTAAAAATGTTACCTCGGAAAATAAAAGTAACATACAAAATTAATTACAATTACACATTCATAACTAATTATGTGTTTAGAAGAGCAAAGTTTAACTCTAACACAGACTTGTTAGATCCAAGGTGCACAGTTACTTGAGTTAGGATTTTTTTTTTTTTTTATGAAATGATTAGTGAACATTATTACGTTTATGTTTAAATGTATACAAGTGTAGTAATTATGAACGATTGTGTTTAAGAAATATTTTCAGAGTATTAATATGAAAAATAACAGCTCAAGAAAACACATGTCGTAAAACGCTACATTTTCCATTTTACTACCGTTTTTTTAATTTTTGTATAACACATTTTAAACTTTGCAATTAGTTGTCTTGTTTTATTTCTATACTGGCAACCGGTTATATATTAAATACAAAAACCTAATATGACCTCAATTTCTCAACCATATATCTCATTTCAACTTTATTATATTTTTTACTAAAGTAAAAAGATAGAAATGGAAAAGAACGCTCTATAGAACAGATGATTATTAGACCTTTATTCCTTTTTTTTGTAACAAAGCACTTTTAAACTATTGCAGGCCTATCCTAATGAAACATCCTACATACAACATTTCATCTGCTCCAGATTATTATCATTAGATGATAAACTAGTTATTCCTTAATGAATTCATTGTTCTATATTGATTGTAGCACATATATTTAATAGTACTGGATCGCGCACTGCCGCTCCACAACCCAAAACTACCACCGGTGGTTGCGTTCTGGACTTTGAAGGCTGAAAGGGCAAAACCGTGCAATACTCTAACTTTGTCTTGCGCCAACTTTCCTTGACGTTTAGGCTTTACAAATACGTTTCAGGGTTTTTATTGAGAATTATCATTCTTCCAAACGAATGGTGGAAGATATAAATTGTTATAAATTATTATTTATATCGATGGTGTAAATATAAGTAGCTTATATACTCTCAGAAGATCAGCTAACGATATAGAAACAACAGTTCTAAAGTGGTATCGGTAGGACAGCCTTGATAAAGTGTACCAGAACTACATGGAGAATTACAAGTTTTTATTAATTCTTTACTTTGTTGCTAGAGACAAAAAAACCCTTTCGTCATCATGTCCTTTAAAAAATACTTTAACAACCTCAGCGTCGTAAAATAACAAGAGTTGATCTAGAACGACCTGATGGAAAAGGTGAAACGGAGGGATCTGACCGTAGACTACAAGAAAAATAAATGTAAATACAGTTTGAGTCCCTTGAGATTGCCATGTGTGTTTGCACTCGCTAAATTAAGACCCTGAGGGGTCTACTTACAAGTTGTAGAAGAGGTAACTTAAAAATTGTATTATTTACAAATGTTTATTTGTACAATTAATTGTGAACACAATACAATTCATTTTCACATTTATATGTGGTAAATCTGTAAGACGCTACTTTGATATGTGTGTGCAATATATTTGATATTATAGTATCGCACTTGTTTAAATTTCACCTAGTTGTTTCAACAAACAATGACAAAGGATATTCCAATCCTCCAAATTATCATTGAAATACGTATTCAAAAAAATTGTTGGTTAAAAACAAAAAGTACCAATGACAGTAGTTTAAAATTTTATTTTCAGATTAAGAAATCCATTTCAATAACACTTATAAAATATACAAAGTTGTGAAGACACGTTTAATATAAACTATGTGAAATTGTTTTGATCCCAATCTTACTTATAGATAGAGAGATGATGATTATAAAACGTAATTTCTACGAAAAAATACGAAATAAATATCGTCACCGGTCAAAGTCGAACGTTAAAGATTTTAGATGTAGATTTTCTATGATGCCAAAAACATATTAAAAGAGAATAAAAAGAGAAATTAAAAACGTGAAACCTAGAAGTTTTTATAATAGATAAAAATAACACAGTTATGTTCTTTCAACTAACCGAGTTTACTCAAAAATGTCACTTTTTTCTAATAATTCTAGAACCGGAATTTTAATTAGGCCTATAAAAATAAAAACAATGATTTTAGAACTTTTAGAAGTTTGATTGTGCAAATATATATATACTGTATATATATATATATATATATATATATATATTATATATATATATATATCGGTTTTTAAATTGTTATCATGTATGTTGCATAAGGAGAGTTATGTGGGAAATAAAAGCTTTGGAATTGTTTGCGGATATCAATTTTTACACCTCAGTACTAAAAGTAATAACGTTTATAAAATGTTTTTGTCTACATCTGTAGCTCAAACTGGGAGCACATTTTTTAATCATCGATCGGTAATACGTTGAAGAAAAATGTCCTTCTTATTTTTTCATTTTAATAAAAAAATAAAATTCACTCAAGTTGTTTTTAAAAGTTTTACCCAAAATATAATACATAAAAACATAAACAGAACGGATTGCTTGTCATTGGCTCAAAATGTTTTAATAATACTCAATAGTGTACCTCTGATTATCATTGGTAAAAGTTAACAGAATTTGTTCGATTTATCACCACCTCCAGATATTTCTCCCGTAATTTGCTTTGTTTTCAGTTTTACGCACTGGTTTGTTATTAGTCTCGTGAAATGATAGTCTTGTTATAATGTTTTGAGTATTACCACGAGGATGACAACATATTTATAGTGACTTGACTTTTCCGTTTGACAATTTAGATTATATTTTTAGACAACGACAAATTTGGAAAAAGTTCAATTTATAATAATTATTCTTAGATATCAGAGATAAATTATGTTCCCGTTATATTAAAATTGTTATTTTTTAAAATCTGTTTTGAGATTTATTTAGGTTCATCATTTTTTAAATACTGCTGACTATTTATCTTCTTTAATTTCTTTTTAATACTAGGAAATGTTCAGTCCGATAACGCAAATTACTAAATCTAAGAAACAACTTAAACAGTAAATATCAATTTTAAAATTCTTCAAAATACTTCAACAATCTAAGTGGACTTTTATGATTATTGTTATCAGCACTCGTTAATTAATCTGATAACACAACGTATACACCTATAAAAGAGCATATTTATTTAGTTTTCTCATCAAACAACAGAGGAGTACCTTCTGCAAATAATTTGGTGAGTGTTTAATGTTACATTAAATTTATTTTTACGTGTTAATGGAATGTAAACAAATTACTGTTGTTGATTTTTAGAGAAAAAAATAAAACACGGCCTGTAGTTATTTTTTTTCTAAATTACTCATGAACAATAATTTATATTTAATTGGTTTTTTTTTTTTTTTTTTTTTTTTTTTTAAAGAAATAATATTACATCAAAATTTGTTTGACATAGCTTGTAGTGGTTATGAGCTGTTCCAATTAAAAATAGACGGTATTTCTTCTTATTAAAGAGAAACTCACAAACTAGTATAGGAGACTAATATCTTATGTTTAGGCATAATGATATTAACATCATTGCATCTATTATTGATAAAATTTAAACTTTTCATGTCGGTCTTGTGAATGCTTCTTCCCACAATTTATTACGCTTGAATATTCAGCTACAGCAAATAACTAAAACGTTGTCCAAGAAAGAAAATGTTTTGTATCTTAAAATTGATATTCACAACTTGTTATAATTCTTTCCAATTCTAGTCGATTTATTTTGGGAACATTAACCCCACATCAGGATTTTTTTAATTGGGAAACTTAATTTTTGCAAGTGAATTATACTTTCATATCTAATATCCATACCTAATTATGTGTTTAAAGGAGCAACGTTTAGCTCTCAGTAACTTGAACTTGTTAAGGCCTAGATACACAGTTTCGTGTCCAATTACTATATCATAGAAACCAATTTTACAAATTTATTAACAACTGGTTTATAAGGATATTCATAATAAGTTGATTTTAACATACATTTTACTGCTATAAAAAATATTATAGTCAATTTTCGAGTGGAATTATTCAGTTTATTTTTAAATGTATACAAATGCATAAATTATGGACGATTATATTTTAGAAATGTGTTCAGTGAATCAAAATGAATAAAAGAGCTCCGGTAACCTGTGGTTATAAAAACTTAATTTTCCATTTTAACCCTTTATTTTCATAATTTCAAAACAAAATACAACTTCGAATATTATTAGTTAGGGCAAATTAAAAGTAACTTTTTATCCGTATAAAAAACCAAGTCGTTATTTTGTAAATTTTAAAAAAGCATCTATTTAAATTTTTTACAGTCTAATGACTGGGAAAATATTAAATTAACTGCCTAAATGATTATCTCTCTATGTTTAATATATAATTACAAAGGAGATATTGATAAAATTACCAAACAATCATTTCTTGATAATCGATTACAATCCAATTATTAAATGAATAAATATGACACTTCATGATTTAAAGGACGAGTAGAATTAAGTAAATTGTTGTCCATTACCAAACATCAATTTGATAACAGTTATCCTTCACCTGCAATAGATGATATAATTATATTTTTCTTTAAAAGGTAAATTATTTTATCTCTAGAAAATTTGGTTAAAGTTAATATATTTCTAAACATTAGACTTTCAACATTTTTATCGCCGTTGTTTGGAAATGGTGGAAATAAAATCTTGTTTTATTTCTATACTGAGTAAACAGTTATACGTTAAATGCCAAATTTGAACTCAATACCTCAAGAGTGTATCTCATTTCCACAATATTTTTTTTTTTATTCAAAAATAAAAATAGACAGACCTAAAACAAAACATTTTCTGACATACGATTATTTTTACTTATTTCCTTATTTTATCACTTCAAACCCTTGAAGTATTGCATGACAATCATAATGAAACATAACAAATAAGTAATTTCGTTTGCACCAGTTTATTTTATTTTATTACAATAAAGTTAATCCATAATGAATTTATTGTCAGATATTGATCGTAACGTATGTATATATTGTGTAACGTAAAAAAAATTGTTAATTATTTTAATTGTTACAGGAAAGAAGCAAGACAAACCATAAACAGAAGTATGTTGACTTACTCTCTGATTGTCATGTTGGCTGTGGTTGGAGGATTTTGTTTAGACACGGAAGAGTTTTCTTTGTTTCGTAGTAGGGAAAACAACGACTTACAGAAGTGTCTGTCGGCAAAGAAAGTTCCTAATGTCGAGTTGGCTGATGTAAGTAAATTGTATATTTAAAAACTGTAATAAGTACAGGATTATTCAAAAAGATGGTCTCAATTTATTTAATTTGTATTTAATGAAGTGTAAATTCGACATGTACTAGCTACTTACTCATGAAAATAGTAAGATTTAAAGTTTTTTTAACACAGGTTATAAATGCTCAATGTGTCCCCTCTTTTGTTGCACGGCATACATATAACTATCTGCACATTGTAATTAAGTCAAGATTACCTAAATATATAATGATAAAATATAATTACATCAAAATCAAATATCCATTTTTGAGATTTAAAATTTACTTTACCCTTACTTCTTCATTCTATTTTGTAGCGCGGTTTTTATTATATTTTAATTAAAAGCAAAAGACTATTTTATGATAAACGCTACTTAGGAAATTATATTAAACTTTGTGATGTCCAGTTTTATCGGTCGCTCATGAGTCATGTTGTTGCGATTATTTTGTCGCACTAAGTATGTGCTTGCGAGATAGTGTGCGTGCATATGTGTAAATTATTAATATTTTGTTCACTTTTCCTTTATATTTATTATTGTTACAATATTTTAATTATTATGTCCATTCCATTCAGGGAATGTACTTTTTTGTATTTATTATTTTATTTTAATGTATATTAAACAGTTATTTTTTATTTCGCAACTGTATATAACTTCAATTTTCAACTTCTATCTATTTCCAAAATATTAGCATTTCTTTTTTTCCCTCAACAGAAGTCATGATGTAAAACCATATGATTATTTTTCATTCTAGAAGCACTTTATTGCTTGAATCGTGTAGTTTTCAATCGTCCCTTGTATTATCAACAGCAACGATATTATCAATATATTCAGCTTTCTTTCTTTAGCTGATTTACAACAATATACATTTATTATCAAAAGTAGCGGCGAGATGTTGACGGCTGATTAGACTTATGTATTTCTTGTGAACAATATTGACAATTTGTCAAATTGTATGATGACTTTACATGACATTGTGTGTTTACTTTAGATTTTACACGTAAAGCGTCATTGTACTTTAATTTTTCAGGAGAGTTGGAATAAGAATGAGATTTAATATGATAAAAGAGTGGTATGAAGAGTGGAGTGAATTAATATGATATGACATTTATGTCATAGTAGTACGGAACCGAATTATAGAGCATCCATGTTTCTGGTTCAATTAACTTATATTCCTGTATTACACATTGCAATACCGGCAAGTATGATCAATTTGGCGTGTAACCTACTCCACAAAGATGCTTCGGGATAATGTATAGAGTGAAGACAAGACCTAAGAGACATTATCAATCATTACCGTCACAAAGGTGTAATATATCATCTGAACAGCAACTGCAGACTGTTCAGGTTTTTAAATAGTAAAGCAACTGTTTACTTTAAATAGCTTTATATTTAGTGCAATACTTATTTATACACAGATTAACACAATAAACAAAATGGGTGTACTAGACATAATTCATTTTATTTTATTTTGTCAAACTATGTTTACTAAAATTTCAGCTTGCTGGGATTAAATACTACTTCAAGTACTCGAGTGCCAGCTCAAAAGAGAAAGGAAAATTCATTAATAACTTGGATGGTGTCGCTGTTAAATTTGAAAAAACTTCAGATCAAAATATGTTTAATCTAACGTACAAATCTGTAGAGTAAGTATAAAAATATAAATACTATATTCTTATATAATATCAGTATTATTTCAAATATAAATGGTCAGAAACAGAACAAATAACTTTTGCCATTATTAAGTTTCTTAGAGTGGAATTTTCATATTAAGGAGTTATTTTAAGGCGACGTTTCACATACAGATGAACAGTTAATGTTAAAAACAAATATTGTTATGTTCAGCAATTTATCACTTCAACATTCTTTATTGTAGTATTTCTAACAAATTATCTTGTCGAATAATTTATAAAACCAAATCCACATACTAAAATCAGGTCAAAATTAGGCACAAGATTTCATATTTTTACTTTTTCTTATTAATAAACTAAGGTTAAGTAGAACCATAAATACCTTAAAACGCCCAATAAAAGTACAAGGCTAATATTCAATAATTATGGATTTCATGGTTAATGAATATATTACCATAAAATAATACAATTAATTTCGTCTGAAATACGAATGTACACATGGTAAATTAGAATTTATAATTGCGAAACAATACCGGGTGTCTGTGAGAACAGGGATAAAGTTACAACATCTAAATGTGCATACTATATTTTTTTTTTTTTAATTGGGAAAATCTGAGTGAATTTTTTAATAAATAAATGACATAATAAAAAATATTTCAACATTTATTGCTGAATAAAATTACAAATTTGTTTGTTTGTAGTTTGTTAATACACGAAATAAAAAACAACTAATATACAGTTATAGTACACAATTCTATAACTTTCCTTTGTCATTTAGAATTCAGCAGTTATTGTTGTAAAAATATTAATGTACAGTTATTGTTTTCTAGTAAATTATGATGTATTCGTTATTATTTCTATTTCTCAACGTGTAATAAAAAATAAAGGTTAAGTGAGTTATTCAGCATCAAAATGGTTAAACATTGTTACTTTTGCAAATAGTTGCTTCAATCAATGGTAAACGAATGATTTGTCGTACTACACTATTAATTACCACCATTTTGAAACAGTTAAGTAATAATAATATGTGATACACTGCTAGTGAATAGTATTAAACATTCTGAAAACGTTGTTACTGATATCTCAATTTTTTATGGAGTTTTAGGAAGAAAAGTTAGACAGACGGAAAACAAAACATTCTGGGACATATGTTTAATGGATCAATTTTATATATTTGGTGTTCGGGTACATTGATCTTGATGCATCCTATAATGTATTAACTTTATTGATTTTATCAAATTATTTCCACTTATATTTAACTAACAGAGTTTTATTTTTATGTTTTAGTAAATATTTGAATGTAACCAGCTTTGTCGACCAACCTTATCCTAAGGAATGTAAGTATACATTGATTTTTTTTCTTACTTAAATATACTGAACGCAACTTAAGATAATTAATAATTAAATGATAATCAATATTTTCATAACATGAATTGACATCGAGAAGAAAGGTGTAGTCCACTGAGTTGTCATGTTTAGGTGCAATCGGCACAACACAAACTCTACAAAGACAACGACAAAAACTTTAAAGGGAACAGTAATAAAATTGGGGTCAAATTCAATCAAATAAACCCAGTTATCACATCACGGTATTACAATATGTTATAAAAAGTATCCCTCTCTTACACAGTTAACCACAAAATTGAATATTAACACAAAATAACATTTGTGGAAATCATTCCAAAAATGTTATCTCAGATTACATGTCATACTTATGTTTTTGAAGTTATTGGATAATATAAGAAACGTTGATTTGACTGAAATTTATAATTTAATTTAGATATAGGCTATCTTTATTTATAATTATTAATATGTAAATTACTAGACATTTATAGAACACAGACTACTTATATTTAATTAGTAAATTAATAATACGTATATTTATGGTAATGTAGGCTGTATAAATTAAAGTAGTCATAGCAACTAGAACTCTAGTTTGTACCTCACAATATATTAATGCACTTATATTCTGATTTAGTGTTTGACAAATACCTAAAGATTGTTGCATATCAACCTAACGAATACGTCATGCTCTTCACTTGCATAAAAACTGGTAAGTAATCTTCACATTTTTATAAGTTTATAGAAAAAAATATATGTTTTGTATACAAACTCTTGCTTTTAATTCAAAATCAGTCTCCCCTTTTTCATCAAGTCCAGGAGTCGAAATATAAATTAATATAATTACATCTTGTACTGAAATGGATTGTAACACGACCGAACCTATACTTAAATTTAAAAATACGTGTTTGTCATTATTGTAGATTCATAAATTTATAATAAACGACGGTAAAAGAACGCATATAAGAACAGAGTTTAATATAGTTTTTTTGTGTTTACCATTTTTTTTTAAATTAAGTTAATTTATGAAATAAAAAGGCTTTTTTTAAATTTTATGGAAACTCCCCATCATGAATACAAATTTCAATTTGAAATAAAAAAAATTATTATAGGATAAAAATAGTATAAATGAGCTACAATTGTTTCGCCTTGCGGCATCGTTGGGCAACATATCCTTGAATCCTTTTTATCCTTGAATATGGAGTTTCAACAAGAAATATCTGCTATTACAGTAAATTTATTATAACTAAAACAAGACATCGAAATATATTTCAATATATAAAAATAATTTAAGGGATCTAGTTAAAATTAAAAAATAAATGTAAAAATCTATCTTTTATATCATTTTCTTCATAATTTTTATAATTACATAAAAGAGAACACAATTTTTTTTAACAAAGAAGTCATTTTAAGAATTTGGGGAAAAGGTTATTCAAAAGTTGTCACTCATAGTTATTGTTTTCTAATCATATTAAGGACAAAAACTGATTGTCGTTTATTTTTACATTCCCCCATTAAACTAACTAATAACAACCGACAAGTATCTTAATATACGGATAAAACAGATCGCATAAGTCAGAAACGAGGCTCGAATATTTGAATTTGAGTTTGCTGCAAGCCAGTCCAGCCCTTATTTAAATACGCTAGGATGACGAAAAATTAAGAAGAAAAGTAAACTATAAAATGACAAACAAAGCCAGATATCAATGGTCGTGCTTGGAAATCACATTTAGTATAAAATTGTACGTTGAAATGAAGAATATCAGAATCTACTTCTCATTAGTAATTTTAAGCATGTGACCAAGACTTTTACAAATACAAATTTTTGTTATATTTTTCAGATTCAGTAGTAATTGTCGAGAGAGAGTTGCTTACTACCAGCCTCAATAATAACCTAGACGTACCTCTAACAATGGACAAGGAGCTACACTTTAAATCCAACTTTATCCAATTTCCATTGACGCATCCCGAACTTCTTGATTTAGAATAGGTACACTTAATAAAATGGTAACTCAGTATATGTTAATAAAAAACATAATATTTGTAAAATGTTGATTATCAAATCGAAAATAAAATGATCATTGAGAATATGTCGACTTTCTCTCCTTTAAGCACAACGACACCAATTCCTACAATTGTAATTATGAAGTTTTACAACCTAATAAATCTCTATCATGCTGTTTATAGCTTGAACATATTGGCCACTCCAATTTGACACTTCTCAAGGCACGGTTTTTCTATAATCCACCCCCCCCCCCTGCTAAAAACACATTTTGTGTAGGATTTGGGTTCTTGTATACATTGTGTAATCTTGCTAATTGGACAAGCTTCTATATAGGTAACAAAAATCTATTATTGTACATTAACGTGTGAAATGGTGAATTCTAATACAAAACCAATTACCAAAAACTCAATTGCCTTGAGTCATCGAAGCTGATATTTTAAAATATATATTTCCATTTTTTTAATAAACCCTTTAATACAAGATTGTATTTAGTTCTATTTGCGTTTTAAAATAGTTATCCTTACGAACGTGGAAGGGATAGGCGTGGGATGGTTGTAGATTAGTGGTATATAAATATAAAATCATATTGTGAATTTTTATATAACTTCAGTAGACACATCAAAGTATAACAAATTAACATAAAGGTGTAAGCAAATTGTATTACATTATTCACACAATTACCCTCAAAACCAAAATAATAAACAAAATTAGTTTTTTTGGAAACAGTTCAAAACTTTTCATTAACAAATGATATAGTTTTTATTTCTGTTTTAACGTTACTGAATAAATGATAAATTGTTCCTAATACTGGTAATATGACATTTCTAATAGTTTGAGTATATTAAATTGATCAGGTCAATAGTAACTACACAATAAGGGACATTGTGTTTGTTCTCAACAAAAAGCAATCTAATTGTACGTTGATACTAAAACATAATCGGGTCAACTTAACAAAATAAATGTGTAACATTGTAAGCTGAAAAACGTATATCAGATTGAACAACCAAATATTTTTCTCTGCCGTAAAAAAGTTTTACCCTTAATATTTCGTAAGCCGTTAATATAAAACCATGTTCTAAACACTTAGAGATATTTTATGACGTAAAAAAGGCTGTTAATTCATATTTTTTTACAAAGAGTAATATATTAATTATCTATACATATTAATGATGGCCAATTTTCAAATGAATTATAAAGCTAAAATGTTGTATTATTTTAATATTTTTATTTCTTTAAAAGAGAAATGTATGAATTCCTTATATTAATTAAATTTACGTTCTAGAGAAATGTTCCCTATGAATAGAACAGATCTACGATATTTTTCCTTCGGGGATACATTTTTAGAAATACTACAAGTTCTGACAATTGATTATTCTAACACACGTTTTATTACCATCGTTGCAGCCACTATTGAGAAAATCGAAACTTTGCATCTCGGTATTTTTGAATTTTATTCCCACAATTTTTAATTATAGGATATTTAGGTATATAAATATCTAGAACCTTGCCCAAGAAATTGAAGAATTGTTGTTTCATCAACGTGACGTACAAAACATGTTAAAAAGACCTTCATTCTCAAGCATTTTATGTATGCTTTCCAACTCTAGGCCATGTAGTTTTGTAATTATAACCCTCCACCAGGATTTGTTTTTGTTTTGTTTTTTCAGAAAACGAAATTTATGCATTTGAATTATACTTTCATATCTAATTATGTGTTTAGAAGAGCAAAGTTTAACTCTAAAATAGACTTGTTATAACCAAGGTGCACAGTTACTTGAGTTAGGATTTATTATACAATACCCTCCTATTCTTTAGTCCAACAGATACAAGGTAAGAAGTTATGGACAAAATTTAAATATTAATAATAATTAAGTTTATGTTTATGCAATAGGCTATGTATTTATTTTTTTTATAGGTAACCATCTTCAAATTGTTTCTTTATTGCAGGAGCCCGCCTGACAAAGTGTTGAAAATTAATTACAACTAACTCGATAATAGAAGTATTTGAATTCGTATTTGACAGATTTTCATTAGTTTTTGCAAGATGGCCCTTGATAGAACTCAAGACTGTTTCGATGGCAATAAAGGACATTTTTAATGTTTAACTATAAAACTGAGTCGCAAGTTCTTACTGGCCACATATTTAAAATACATTAAATTTATAAGCCTTAAAATCTTGTTTTTATTTCTTGATTAAACGATTTTTATGTTCGCTACCATAAAAATTAATTTACAAAATTTATCATCAGCTAATTCACAAGGATAATCATGGAATGGTAATATGTTATATTGATTTTACAGTTACAAGAGAAAGTGTAATGAAAATTGTGTGAAAATGATTACATTTATGTATACAAGTGTAGTAATTATGAAAAATTGTATTTCAGAAATATTTTCAGAGTGTTAATATGAAAGAGAACAGCTCAAGTAAATACGTGTAGTAAAATGCTACATTTTTACCCAGTTTTTAATTTTTGTATAACACATTTTAAACTTTGAAATTTGTTGTCTTGTTTTATTTCTATACTGGCAAGCGGTTATAAATTAAATACAAAAACCAAATATGAACTAAATAATTAAAAAATACTTTTAAAAATATATTTAAAAAAAATAAAAAAATACAAATATACAGACGGAAAAGGAAGGTTTTTATAACACATGATTATTAGACCATATTTCCTTATTTATTTGTAACTAACCACTCTTCAACTATTGCATGCCTATTATAATGAAACATCCTTTAAAAGATATTTTATCTGGCCCAGTTTGTTATCTTAGATGACAACCTAGTTATTCCTTAATGAATTCATTGTCAAATATTGATTTTAGCCTATGAATATATTGTGTAGGCCCTAATATAAATAAAAAAGAAATTCTGATTCAGAGAAATCTGTTGAACAATTTATTTATTGTTATTGTTTTAATTATAAATTAAACAAGCAAGATAAACCATAAACAGAAGTATGTTGACTTGCTCTCTGATTGTCATGTTTGCTGTGGTTGAAGGATTAGGTTTAGACTCGGAAGAGTTTTCTTTGTTTCGTAGTAGGGAAAACAACGACCTACAGAAGTGTCTATCGTCAAAGAAAGTTCCTAATGTCGGATTGACTGATGTAAGTATATCATATATTTTAAAAATTCAATAAGTGTATTGTATGAGATTTGAGATGTCTGTAATTATACATTGGTTACATGTATTACATTTCTAAAAACTAATTCAATGATACAGACTATCCGTGTACTTGATTCGAAAATTACTTGAGAATAACCAGAAAGTTGATAATAATTACAAATACCGCTGTGGAATAATGGCAAATGCTGTATTAGTTTCAATGGTAATTTTAATATCATATGAAAAATTAATGATTTACAAAGAAATAGTAGGAAGAGAATATGAATGTTATATTGAAGGTTATAAGTTTTAAACTGTCATTATTGAAAATATATATATATATATATATATATATATATATATATATATATATATATATATATATATATATATATTAAAGTATCCCACTAAAAATAATCTAAAATATTAAGTTTGTTTTTAAGATAACATTCATAATCATGTACACTGTTAGTTCTTTTTGAGACATATTTTGCATATGTATTTCTGTTTATTTCTATAGAGGTAAAAGTAAAAAGTCTTCTTACTAAACTAAAATAGGAATATGTAAATAAAAATCTAAACTAATAATAATAATACTTAATATTTAAAGAGTAGTAGTCTAACAATTATAGTGTGCAAATACACACCATTCAATAGTCAATTACAAACCTTAAAAGCAACATGAAATTGTTGTTAAGAATGTATTTACACGCGTGGGTACCAAAGTTCGGTATTTTGAAAATATAGTTAAGTTAAGATGAAATTTGAAAAATAAATATAAAAATTAATTTTCACTTTTAAACAAATCTTATTTAAAAAAATAATAAAACAAAAAACTGCAGGCAACTAAACAAACAACATGCCTGATAATATAATTAGAAAAGGACAAATATGCATTTTAAATATTTACAATTTATTTATCCCTTATTTTTCAAACTATTTTTAAGTGTGTTTATTATATTTTAGAGAAAAAACAATGGGTTGTTTTATGAAAAACTCTACTTGGAAAATTAGAAGGTATTTAAGTTAATTTAACTTTTGTTGGTTCCACGAAGAAAATACACTAAATGCAAATACCTTGTAAAATTCATTTAATGATAATTTGATAGTAGTAACGAAATATTTTAAAATATCAAAAGATCAGTTTGAAGGACGTTGATAAGATAATGTACTGTATTTTCGCAAATGTTTCCTTTCGTTACAAATAATGCTATGAAATTGTGTTAAAATACAGATTCGTAAAATATTATCTCAACTTTTCAGTGATGTTTTTTCAATTATATTTATAAAGTATTATTGATAAAGTCTTATTATTGATAAAGTATTATTGATATAAAGTCTCCAATTGATATGTAAAGAATTTGTGATCCAATAAATAATTATTTAAAAACACATTTTTCATTGTTTCTTTTAAGTTCATCAACTCCAACTCCTGCTTTTATTAATTTTAAGTTTTATAATCGAATAAAGCACTACCTTGATGTTTATAGCTTGAAGACAACGGCCACTCCAAGGCGCCGTCTATATCCACCCCTTTATTCCAACCACTAAAATTACTGTTACTGACGTTTTCTGGTTTTTTTCTATACGTTGCTAACAGCGACGTCGTTATATACATGATAAGAAGACGAAATTATAATTCTTTTCTTCTAAGCATATTTACATTTTATACATACAAAACTATATTTCTAGGAAATAAATCGATTAAGATAATTTTAAAACTTTAAACGTAGTAAAAGAAAAAAGTGACACAAAGGGAGAAAGTGTTCATGAGCTTGTCAGAGAGAAGGATTATCATTTTGAAACACAAAAGTATATTATAACAGTGGAACAAAAGTTTGAACAATTCATAGAGTTCTGGTATAGGAAAAATCATTTGTTATTGTAAATTAACACATGACATTTTTAATTGTAGGATATTTTTTAACAATACACAAAACTCAGTATATATCAACTTGACTATAAATGTGTGTATATAATAAATGTCTTCACTCACTACGCTCGTGTCTGTGTCACGCATTTGGTGGGCCTAGAAGCTGTACTAATGTGAAGGATGTCTAGACTCACTATCCTCGTCTTGGAGACATGATATTACCATAACTTAAACTGTTCTAATATCGCAATTTTCTTGGGAATTCAGGATTCGAAATGCAATTTATGAAAATAACTATTTACCATCGAAGATATGTGGGTACTTACGATGCTAAGCACTATTGAAATTTAAATATTTGTATATAAATTAGTGTCCGATATAATGTGTTATATGATGAATAACGCACAATACTAGAAAATAAACTGATTAAAATGGCCGTTGTTTTGACATTTTCATTTCGATTTTTTAAATTTCAATATAACTCTACTTGAGCACACTTTAGTCTCGACTGTACCGAATTTTATTTTCCAATCTCAATTTGTGTGGTCATATTCGTGTTTACATACAGACGGCAAAGAAAACTAAAACAACGGAATAGGGTGGATGAAACCCTGATACCATGAAATTAGAATATTAATTAATAACCGATGGTTTAAATTTTGTGAGATTACCAAACTTCCTGTACTGGTTACCGTAATTTCAAAAGTAACGACAGCAATATTAATAGAGATTTTGTTAGTTTCTTCTTATATATTACGTAGAGTCTGTGATAGATTATTTTGCTCAATTGTGATCTGCAATATATTAATGGCAGAGACGTGGTAGAAAACCGAACGGATGCAAAAAATAGAAGAAGAAAAATTGTTTCTTACTTGACATTGTTTCAGCTATCATCTGAGTATTATTATTACTTTATTAAAAGTGTTATGTAGTTCAAGTGGTAAAGGTAATGTAGTAATGTGAAACATTTTAACTGTAGAGAAAAGTAGATTGATAAACCTGTTAGAACTTTCTTATATAATAAACATGATATTAACCTGTCTTATACCAAGTATTTCCCAAAAATTGTGAAGAATATCATTGTAACTAAACACACATAAATGGATTCTTTGAAGTACTCATTTAAACCGGATGTAGTTTGTTGAAATGTAACCAATTGCCACTTGAAGGCAAATGTAATGGTTTCATTTATCTTAAAAAGTTCTATAAGTAGGCGAGGAGATAGGAAATAACGAAGATTCATAGTTTTTAGTAGAGATAATTTTATCATTCATGAAGAGATTACACACATTTTATATTATTGTCCTATTTCAAGACTTCTAATAAATAATACGAATAAGCTGTGCAAAGACCTTACGCACACCGATACAGAATACAAGTTGATGGGCAGTATCTAGGTACTTACCCATCCCGATCATATAAGATAATACAAGCAGATCCTCCAAATGTAATTTCTTAACCTTGAATGATATGTTATGTTACATTAACGTATTAAGGAGTCTTACGAAGGAATATATCTTTCTTTAAACAGAGTTGTTACACAGGTTTTCTCAACCTTGTAATTGAGTACATTAATACTCTCTTGACGTATGCTGTGTGTCAGGCTCTCTTTCCTGGTGAACCTCGAAGCTGTACATATGTGAAAGAAGACCACGATCATGTCAGGAACTCGGCCCTGTCGGATTTCCTAATTTATATATATTCGTGAATTGTTTATTTGAAAAACAAAATAATTTGTACAATTATCAATAGGCGCCTCCTTTGATTCAAATAAATAATTAAAAAATATGTTCATAATTATGTATTACAACACTTAAAATGTTATTCGACCAACGTTCGGTTTGGAATTTTGAAATTACTTCCCCAACACTGCAAAAGAGCTTTGATTCACAATCAACTGAAACAATATATTGTAAATAAGAGAGAAGTTATTAAAAACTTATTGAATACAAACTAGAATTTTATTTCGTTTCATTCCGCCATATTGTATTGGACATAATATGGTTTAGTAATTTGTATTTTATAGACCTATTATTAGTTTGTCACTCAACAAACATTTTGAGTAACCACTCTTACCTAACTCCTCATGATTTCACAATAGTGTGATAAAAAACAATTTATATGTTTTGAATATCAAGGAAAAGTTGTATTTCATTTTATTTACTATTGGAAAAAAAAACCTTACTTTTATAGAATAAATATCTATTCTGTATAGTGCATATACATTAGAAATTATTGGGGAAACGGTGCTGTTGGATATCCTATTGATATTTCATACTTCCTGATGTAGGTGTTCCCATGAAAATGGTCCTAATTGTTAATTACAACATTTCTAGTAAGTATGGTGCCAAACTTTGGAATGGAATTCTGCTCGTAAATATACATAAATTTATTATAAAAAATCTTCGATTACATTTGTTTGGTTGTCTTTTTTTCTAAAACCAGATATAAATTTTGAACGAAATCTCGTATTTATATTGCAGGTACCAAAAATCTCATATTTATTAAATTAACCGTTTCAAAATAGCGTTTATTTAAAATGTTAAGTAAGAAATCTTTTGAAAACTCGCGATTTTAGAGAGTATGACATTTATAATTTTTTTTTTTTTTTTTAATGCTGAATATTATCTTCCTTTTTATATAGTAGGATAGTAAAGAAAAGTAAAAGAATAAAAGATATAATTATTGGTAAATTACTGTAATACAAAAGAGATTTTCTTACCAATCTAGTAGTTAGCAATCAACTTAATTTTGAAAATTGACTGATGATGTGTTGGAAGACAAATGACAGATTTTGTATATTCTCGTAATTTAAAAAACATAATTAGTTTTAATAAGTGTTTTACTAATATTTCGGCTATCAATATGCATAAAATAAAAATAAAATTTAAATAAAATATCTTGATCATAGTTAAAATTAAGTACAAAACGTACTTTTTAAAATCAACTTTTTCTACAACAGTTGGAATCAAATACGTCAAACCAACACCGTTTTGAGACGATTAGGTGAAAAATCATGACATTTTGTGGTACACTGCAAACTACATTCTGCAAATATTGTTATCAATTTCTCAATCCTTTTTGAAGTTATACAACTTGTTTTGGAAAAAAAAAACCTATAGAGAAAAACTCAATAAGTTTAGACATATGTTTAAAAAAAAAGTTTTTATTCTGTAATCACTTCCCAAAATTTGCCACTCTACTAAAGGGTCAATCTGTATGAGCTTATTGCCTTGAATAGGTCTACTGGCTGTTAGCTCCAAGCGCACTAAATACTGCCCCAATTTTCACATACGGTTTCCGTCTAATAATAATAATATTATAATAATGTTCAAGACTATGGGATCATATTTGTCTTGCCAGTAGGTCTGGCCTCGACTATATATCAGAATTATTTATTTTTTAGGCGTTATCTACTAATTTACATCATATCAACAAATAAAAGGACAGGGAATCAAAACAAAAGTTCATAATTCAAATTTTTGAAAATAAAAATTAATGTTTTTTTTTTATCTATTACACTTAAATGGTATAAAATCTGTTATTACAAGTATATCATCTTAATAAACACACAACACCTGCAATGTAAAATAAAATTGTTTCACTACGACATTTTGTTTTATAATGACCGAAAATCAAAATATTGACCACTCCGATATTATAATAAAATGTAGCAGCTATTTATGACAATTAAAATACATTCTTTTGCTAAAAATTATCAATTCAATATACGTATTCAAACCAAATTATAGGGAAAAACACAAAATTACTAATGATAGAGGATTATACTGTTTTGATTAGGCTAAATAAGAAATGCATATTATTAATTCGGACCTACCCGGTTTTAAAGAGCCATTAATTACAAATAATCTACAAATTGTTTAGTCCCGATCAGACTTATGGAAACCGAGTTATTTTTATAATAATATTTATTCCCCATATATATATATATATATATATATATATATATATATATATATTATATGGGGAATAAAAAATACAAAAAGAAACTGCCCTGTTTTCTAGAATGTTTCTTAGGTCATGAACATTTTTTGTTATGTGACCTAACGACAATTCCACAAATATGTTTAAATGTTGATTTTGAGTAGTTCATATCTATAATTTCACAAAAATGTTAAAATATTGGTATTTTGTGTAGTTCATCTCTATTCACAGGTCGCTTGGATCCGAGTCAGTGGTTTCAGATATGATTTCATATAATAACATCTGACAAGAAGTACAAATTAATACATCTGAATTAAACTATTGTAAGGAATGCATTGTTAGATATTCCTATTGTTGATCATGTTCTACTTCTTTGTTATACAGTATAATCAGAAGTTGGAAATGATTTATGGTACTGAGAATGAATAGTAGATATGTTGATAAATAATTTTAAAGAGGACACTGCTAAAACTAGTGAAGTCATTATTAAAACTCATTCTTTCCCGATAACACCCGATCCGGCATTTTTTAGTAATGGAAAAAAAATCTAAACCACAGAAAGAATAACTGAGCAAATATTTTTATTGTTACGATTTCTGGCAGATATCTTTTAAGAGGAAACTTGTTTGACTCTAAAAAGTAATTTTGAGAGGTCCTTTGAGCTAAAAATTTAGTTTTTCAGAAAGTGAGATTGAGTTTAGAGCAGTGCTTTGCCGTGCAAACGAGTGGAGTTATTTAAATCAAATTTGGCATATGAGAACAATTTGGCTATATCTGAAAAATTTATTTATTTATTTATATGATAATATATTAAATAGTTCTGATGAACATGAAGCAAAATTTAACTCATAAATATCCAGGCAAAACTAATTCCTTATTCAACATTGCACTAAGCGATATGCTAGAGACGATTCCTGCCTCGACAGATGGCTGTGTTTTTGCTGATGACATAACTATATGGAGCACAGACAGAGACCCCCATAAAGCCACCTATAATGTCCAAGAAGCCCTAAACAACATAAATGCATGGACAAAGAAATGGAGTCTAAATATCTCTCTAGCTAAGACTGAATGTTCATTTTTCACAACAAGATATTCACTCAAGGATTATATACCGCATTTAAGGTTGGAAGAAACACTCATTCCATTTAATACGAACCCGACACTCTTAGGAATAACATTAGACCCTAAACTACTTTGGCGAACACATATAGAGATAACAACAAAGAAATGTTTAAGCAGACTGAACCTACTTAAGGCAGTGGCAAGTAGAAACTGGGGCGCAGACACAATAATGTTAAGACAGCTATACACTATGTTTGTGAGGTCCAAAATGCTATATGGTGCGGAAGTTTGGAGTTCTGCAGCTAACACCCACCTAGACAAACTGAGGCGCATTCAGAATTCAGCTTTGAGACTCTGCCTAGGCTGTCCAAAAACTACCCCTATGCATGCGATGGAAATAGAGTTGAACATCGAGCCATTGGACATTCACCTTGACAGAATAGTCTGGCATAAACATCTAAAAAACCTGTCACTTCCCCAGCTGGTTTCTAGTTTTGAGCCCGAGAAAGGGAAACCCCACCATAGGTGCTCATTTCATCACCGCACATCCTTCCTCATCCAAATTCTGCCTGATAAAATCCCGATAGTAAACCAGAACCCTCCTTGGACCTTCTGCTCTCCCAATATAAGACTCCACCTAACTAACAATGTCTCTAAGAAAGACCTTCCTGAAGTTCAGAGAGCAGCTGCATTAGAAACTATTAATGACTCCTACAAGAACTATTATAGAATATTTACAGATGGCTCACTGAACCAGCTTGATGCGAAATCTGGAGCAGGATATTTTGTGGACGACACCAATGAGTCATTCTATGTACCTGCACACTCTACATCAAGCACAGACGTAGAATTGTTGGCGATTGACGCAGCCGTAGCTCACATCGCCAGCGTGGAAAAGCGGGATGTTTGTATTCTCAGCGACTCTATGAGTGCACTGCAGATTTTGAAGCAATACAAACCATCGAACTACTACCGTAGAGTAAACGACATTCACGCTATGCTTGGAAAACTCAGAAGTAAAAACATTTGGTTCCAGTGGGTTCCTGGACATTGTGGTATACATGGCAACGAAGAAGCAGATAGTATAGCTAGAATAGCTGCAAGTTTGGGCCCGATTCCATCCAGAAATCTTTCTCTGAGTGCCGGTTTTGCTCTTTGTGACAGAACATTGCAATCTAGATGGGTTGAACAGTGGAATAACACGATAAACGGTCGCCAATTATACTCAATACAGAAAACACCTAACAACCTGAAAATTTACAAGGAAATCCCTCGTTCAGTATCGACTTTCGCATCCAGAGCAAGAACCGGGCATATCGTTACTCAGGCATACCTCTTCCGTTTTGGACTGGCTGATTCGCCCACTTGTTTGGTATGCCAAGAACAGGAAGAAACTCTCCAACACATCCTTCTGCAATGCCCTGGTCCAGAAAATGCTCCTAGAAAGATACTTAAAGCGAGACTTAAAGAAAAATGCACCCTTGAAAGAGTACTGTCGAACAACACCTTTTGGCGACTTGCTGCCCTTGTTTATGAGAGACACCGTGTGGTTGATATCACTTGATATCAGATACACGCACAAGAAGTAAGAAGTAAGTAAATATTTTAAAGACAATATACGTTGATCAACGAAATCATTATACCTTATGGGTAAAAAAAATCAAAATTAATTTCTAAAATTTGTAGGCCGAAAATTAGCATGCTATCCCATCCATTTTTTTAAAAAATTATATTTATACATATGTAAACCTAAGATTATTAAATAAATATACATGAAGACACACAGAATTAAATAATTATTTAAATTGTGTATAGATTTAACCACAAAACTATCGGAATCAGCGGTCCTGATGGATTCCTTTTTTATGTTTGATGAGAAATTGGTGCAGCTCGAGAACATTGAAATTATGCATTTACCAGATAGAGTATTTAAATACGACAGAACTCCAATTCAGTTTTGCTTTCTTTTTTTTGAGCTCTCATACTTGGACCAGAATGGCTGTTTTTTGGGGGGGGAGAGAAAAACAAAAAAGTTAATTGAGCTGTACTTAATACACTTACACAAATCGTTATTTACCAGAAAATTTCAAGGTTCAGTTGGTTTTGAAATACATTATATTTTTTATGTTTATGACATTTAACACTGGTTTTCAAATCTGTTATCACTGTCAATTAATGATCATTTAAATTTACTTGTTTTTAGAGATCTTTCTTTTTTCAATTGATTCAAATACATATGTATTAAACATTTAGGTAACTTAAAATTTACAATTTCACTCTAGTTATTGTTGTAGAAAGGTTCTTTTTTGCAGTAAGCTTAAACACCTGATAATTACAATAAGGTGATCTTAAATGGTTTTGATGAAAATTTGTAAAAAATCCTTAGTATGTGAATATTTGGATTGAAGCAGATATATATATATATATATATATATATATATATATATATATATATATATATATATATATATGTATATATATAATCAGTTGGTTTAGTTTTTTTTTGAAATGTACAGATTTATTTTAGTTATAGTTTTTTTTTTTTAATCTAATTTATAAAAGTCCCTAGTACAACACAATTACTCTCAAAACACAGTAGCTTTAGACAGACATATACATACATGAGTTCATTTAGTTTTAATTAAATGTACAGAACATAACTTAAGAAAGGGAACGTAAATTTCCACCAACCTGGTTTAATTAAAGAATTTTCTTGTCCATTGTGTCTACAGGACTTGACCACTACAACTACATACCACTAGGCTACACATGACTGTAAAGTTGCCACGAGGCATGGTTATGCATATCATGTTTTATCTAAGTTATGATAAACTTATCTAAGGTTTATCTAAGTCTTTTATGTCTGGAAGGGTAAGGTCCATCAGATGTTAGTGTATAGATTTACAATACGATGTAATTATCAAAACTGCTGCTACACGCTATCACACCACCCAAAATGCTTGTATTTCATCTCCGTCTTTTTTCGAAAACTAGATATAATGTTTAAAAGGGAATTCGTTATATGTATTTTTTCAGGTAATACAACATTACCTGAATTTTATACAGATACCACACATTTTTAAATTGACCACTTCAAAGTGGTATTATTATAAAAGTATGTTGTCAAATCTCTTTAAAACAATATATTTAATACAATATTTAAAACACCTATAATATTTATCCTAGTTAATGCTGAAAACATCCTATCTTCATTTTTATTGAATTTTAAGGAATAGTTGAGAAATCTATAAAAAAAATGAATATATTTACTTTTTGGTAACTTACTACTATAGTACAAAAAGCTTGTCTTGGTTCCATTACTCACAAAATAGGTAATAGCTATTTAAAATATGACAAGTGCTGGAAGAAGAAAAATAGTTCTGCTGTATTATAGTAATTACTTCACATATCTTTTCAGTAAGATTTCTTTACTAATATATCGGCTTAAATATACCTAAACCAATAAAAAATTTAAAATAAAAAAAGTAATAAAATGTTAGCAGCATTAAAATGGTTAAATATAAGATACACACTTTAATATCTTTTTTTAAACAGTTCTCTACAACTTTTACTTCAAACCAAAACATCAAAAGATATAAAGACCACACTCGCCTGAAATAAAAACATAAAGAAAACTGATTTAATTCGAATTTTTAAAGAAATTTTTATTAGTCATTTTATTTTTACTGTTATACTTATATGTATTTATACTATCATGTTAATATCCAAACAAAACATACAATATTAAACAACATTTTATATTTTTTTTACCAATAATGGTAGGAAATCATAACGTTGACTCTTACGACATTATAAAAAGTAAAATAAATTAATTTATAATTAATTTTATTTAGACAATTAAAATATAATTCTTTTTTCACCAATTTATCAATTAAATATACATATTCAAACCATAATTATTAGGAATAGATAAATCTTACCAATGATAGCTGATTAGAATGTTTTAATTAAGTTAAGAAATTCATATAAATAATTCTAACCTACAAAGTATTTTAGAGTATAATAATTAGAAATATTATATAATATATTTACTCATAATCAAAGATTTATAAACCGAGTTTTTTTTTAAACTAATAAAATCCCTTTATAAAAAATCAAAATAAACGTGGCTTTCTGTCGATACTAAATTGTAATGATTTTAGTTATAGCCAATCTCTGATGACGATTTAAATTCTAAAAAAAATAATTACTCTCTTCTAATTTTTTGTTTCATAAGTCATGAACATTGTTGGTTATATGATTTAACAACAATGTTGAATGTGGAATTATTCTCAGGTTACTTGGATCTCAGACTATTGTATCAGAATACGTGTCTGCATTATATGATTGTAAAGAAGGAATACATTGTTATTGTTAGGTATATTCCTATTGTTGATCATCATCCTATTCTTTGTTATATAATGTAATGGAAATAATATACGATATTGTGAATAAATTAGGTAAAAATATTATCCAAACTATACCAGAAATAAAAACATATAGACAAGTAAATTTTAAAGTTCTTTGAGCTTAAATAGATTTCCATAAAATGGTTTAGGACAGTGCTTTATATGTTATGTACAACAAACGAGTAGATAGATTATAACTAAATTTGTCACTAATTGTAGAAATCCACGTTACAAACGTAACTATGTTGGATTTTTCTTTCCTTCTTGTAAGCAATATGAATATGTCTAAAACACATCAATAATGATTAAAATAATTATAAATCAAACAAAAAGACCACATAAAAATTAACATTTTAAAGTAAAAAATTGTAAACTAAAGCAAGTGTAAACAATTCTATGATTAGCCTACGCCATGTCAACGCGATATTACTTTATACAACTAAATATGTATACTGTTAATCATAGCAGGTAAACTCATCCATTGAATATTAACATATAGACTAAGAAAGTCGTATAATACCAAATAGACTAACCTAATGATAAACAAAGAGATAAACCTACAGTAAACAAAAATAGCTATAGTTCTCAAACAAACACACATGCAGATGAATAAAGAAACCAACACTTTAAAGCCATCTACAGATAAAGAAACAACAAACCAAAATAAACAAACATACTTGCATATAAACATACGTACTTACGTATAAATAAACAACTCATATGTAAACAAAAAAACATACAAATTAATAAACTGAAATACCCACAGGTAAAAAATACAGAAAGTAAAGTATATAAAAGCAGTTGAATTTAATTCCATCCCTCTTCAAAGTAGATTACAATTCACTTTTTAAAATTAAGTGAAACGAATAAAGGAAATATACGTTACCTAAAAAATATCATTATTTTCCATACAATGGTTCAATATACTGTACTCAAACTTCATCTATTACGTGACAATAATCTCAGTAGCCTAAAGCCACTGTCAAAAGTATAGGTTATTGTGAAATATCTACGTACCATGACGTATAATATCTAGGTATGAAGGATAAATCGTAAAACTTTATCAGCGATTGTTAGATTATATCTTCAAATTTACATTTAAAGTGGGGTGAAGTAACCCCCCCCCCACTGTGTTTTTACAGAACATTTTTCGCTTTTGTATTTAGTAAATATCTAATATACAAGAGACCATGAACTGCCTACCAATCACAACCTGTGGAGTAATGTAACCACTTTTACCTCATGGTTAGGATATAAATATATTTACAATATAAGTAAATTTGTAATCATTGCTGAAAAGAAACTTGTGCCCCGTTTAAGTTTTTTATTAAGATAACTAAGTAAGTTTTGCAGCAACAGCCTGTTTTGTGAGTGGCTATGTGTAAGCCCAATTATTTTCTCCTTTAAACCTCAGATGGTGAGAGGTCAATGATTACAAATAGTACATATAGTAAAGTGATACATAAATCAAATAGCTTTAGCATCTTTTATAACAAGTGGTTTTGTTTGGAATCTTTTTAAAACCCCACGTAATGGAAGTCAATATGTTAGAATTTTCTATTTCGTCGGTGATTTTCTCGGTAGTCATTGTCTTATAAAAAAAGAAGAAAAGGGTGTAAAATATCCCTAGCACTTATATACCCAAATAGTGTCGTAGATAGATAATAACTACAGTTTTGCAGGAGACAATAAATAGCAAAAGAGTTTAAAGTGATCTAAATATTTCGAAAGACGATAAATTTTTTAACCAAGTAGAGAGCACTACCACAAGAATGAAAGAGTAGTACGATGAGGCGCCCCAGTTTACAGTGACTTGAATCTTTCTTTGGCAATCTTGCTTAAAATCTTTGCCAATTATAGACACAAGTACACAACGAAATAATTCGAAGAAATCTCCAATTTATAATTCTGAGACACCAGAAATTTATTAAGTTGTCTTTAATTAAAATTGATATTATAGATAATAGATTTTAAGATTTATTTCCTTTGTAAATTTCAAAAACAATAGCTCAAACTTGTGATCGGTCTAATTATTTTTTAAAGTTTTACTTACTTGGAAGCCTACAGGATGACCCACGAAGCCTAATTGATAACACAATTACTACATCTTTGGAATAATCCAAACAGTTAATAAGTGGTACTTCATATTATAAGTGCAATGATATGGTTATACTTATCATGAGTTTTTCATTCATATCATAACACATCGAATAAACCTATAAGTCAAATGAGCAAATAAGTTTTGTTTCCTTATGAATATAACTGATGTTCCTTCTGAAAAAATTTGATGATGTTTTAATTTTACATGAAAATTATTTATACATGTTGATGATATGAACACAATTACATAACTTTTGTCACTGTGAAACTAGTTAGAATGGAAAGGTGATATTAAGTAGTTATTTTAGGGAAATGTAGACCATACAGCTTAACAGTTGTCAAAACAAACTTTCACCTTGTTACATTGATTTTTTTTTATATAAGTTACATTATTATTAAAAGTTTGTAATTTCACCATGTTAAAGATGGTATTATATAATATTTTTTCTTAATAATAAATTAAGATTATTTAAACCATAAATACTTAGAAACGCCGAATATAAGGAAATAGGACTACATTATATATATTAGGCTTTGACGGTTAATAACGATATTATCTTTCAAATATTAAGTTTTTTTTGTCTCCACTAACGTAGACATTTTTAATTAGAATTCCTGACTGTGACACAATATGGTGTGTCCATGACTCCAAGGGGAGATTACAAGAGCTACATGTTTATACTGATTTAAAAAAAAAAAAAAAAAAAAAAAAAAAAAAAAAAAAAAAAAAAAACATGCAAAACTATTTAATGAAATTATTTTGTTTTTGAACTGTACAAAATATTTAGTGCGTAAAATACAAGGTATATCACAATCAGTCTACCAATCTTTTAAATAATTAAAATTAATGTAACTATATGTAGAACTAGCCTCCACTCATTTATCAAAGGAGAAATACTCAAGGCACGTAATCAAATCGTCAGACTAACAGGTTCTAGGCAACATAATTCGTATGTACTATGAAAGGTGGTAATAGTAGCTTACTATAACTGTGTTGAAGGAGATTTAAGTATTTTCTTTATTGGTTTCTATTAATAAGTATATATTTATATAAGTAATTTTACAAATATATTCATCGTAAAATTGTACTTCAATAATAAAAGTAATATAAAGAGTCAAAATTGCTAATTTCTAAAACAAAAATATGTAAAACAGTATCTAGTTTTGTATATACGCTAAATTGATTTCATTTTACACAAAGACCCATTCCACTTAATTAATGATCTGATGAATCCCACCGTTATCAAATTCCATATTTTAAGTAACAATGCACACGCTCACAATATGTTGAAAACATTGCGTAAAGGTTGTCAGTAATAATGTCAATATCAAATAAACAGAGTAATATTTTGAGCGGTTAAAACTAGTTTCACACAATGCTCAAAGCAGAGTAGAATCCAATTTATCTTACTAAGTGAAACGTATAAAGGGGAATATAAGTTACTTATTAAATCCCACTGTTTTCCTTACTATGGTTAAATACAATATACTTCAACTTTCAAAGTTTTCAAAAACGCCATAATATGATCACGTAATATATCATTTTAAACGGTTCAATGAGACAAGAAAATATATTTACCCCCATCAACGTAATTGTATTAGGATGGCAAATATAGAATGAATTTCCTTAACTAAACTTTCTTGTTGTTTCAGATTATCTTATCTGGTATTTCTAAATATTATAAGATTAATCAATATCGAGGGGTTACACTAATAAGTTATCATTTTAGAATTTTGCCCTTTCAAATATTATGGGTTTGATTCGTTTGTATATAGATGTTCGGTCATAAGAATCTTCATGTTAAAGGTCATGGAAAGACAAGACAAAAATATATTACAAAAATAATAATAAATTAAATGAAATTCTCACCAGCCAAATCAAAATAATGCTCAAAAACAAGACTGTTATAATATGAGATAGTTAAAATTAATCTTTAGATGGATGCAAATTTATTTTTAGGTGATAGTATATAATCATAAAACCGCATCAAGTCATATAAAGGTAAATTTATACCTAACTTTTCAAACACTTTCTGTTTATTCTATTTGAGACCAAACAAAGTTTATTCATGGTTGCTTGAACTAAGTTTCATGACATAAAAATGAATTACCACCATCTTGTATTTCAGTAATTTTTCTAAATTACATATTATAAAGACTATTAAAAACTCTCAATACTACTTGTTTTCTAATTTACTAATACAGAGTTTAGTTATTAAAATTTTACTCATAAATTTCTCAAATAGTTAAAATATTCGAGCTTTCTATATTGAGCACAGGCGTGAGAAACAAGAGGGATCCACAACTTCATGTAGACCAAGTCTTGTTCTCCCCCCCCCCCTAACATTAATACAGTATTCCGATGTAACGGTTTGGTATTTTATCTTCGTTTCGTCCATTTTATAAAACGAAGATATCCTAACCATTTGTCACCATAAGCAACAAGAACAAAATATTTCAAAATATTTTCACAAAATTTAAAAATGGATTTTCGAATGTTATCCAAGATATACATGATTCTGTAATAGCTGATATAGTGCAATTAGCTATCTGTACTAAGTTAGAGAACGACCAATGAGCGGATAGACACAAAAAATAAAATTGTGACACGTGTTCAATTCCCGATATGACGCTTTCTATTATCCCCGTCGTTTCAAAACACAAAAACATAATTAACTCATTGACAAGGTACGTCTGAATTTGTTGATGTTGAAATAAAAAGTGTCTGAGTCTGAATGCTTAGAGGAGTAACGAAAAGAATGTGTTGTTGTGTAAAACATATATTAATTCTATTAATTCTAACTTTTTTATTTTGTATCGAATACTAATAATAAGATTTGTTCTCTCCTATTAAACGTTATTTATTTCGACGTATCGAGATGTCAACATCTGATAGCAACCATAGTATCGAAAAAAAAAAAAGTACTACTTACTTATTTTACTTTAGCCAACGCCCGTCGGTGGCGGTTGTGCCATTTGACGCCGAGCCTCCCAGTATCGTATTGTGAGATCGTCAGGAAGATGGTTGAGTTTAGGACAGATGACGAGGTGACTTCCCCATAAACTAACACGAATATTGATTCCCACCATGATTCCGGTTGAGCAGAGAGGGCATGTGTCCGAGTCAGCCAAGCCAAGGCGGTGTAGGTGGACCTGCAGGTAGTCGTGCCCAGTTTCCAGACGGAACCTTGCAACATCTTCACTTCTCTTCAGATCAGCAGGCATGTGCCCTGGGGTCGCAAGGTTCTCCCACATTTTGCGTATACTTAAGCCTTTTAGGAGGTTCTTAGTGTACCTAGATATGGTGGTATCAATTTGGCTTCTTGCTGCTTGGAGGGTTTGGAGAATCTCAGGTTGCTCTTCCTTTGCTCCTTTTTTGGCCATTTCATCTGCTTTTTCGTTGCCTGGAAGACAGACGTGGCTGGGGACCCACTGAAGGCTGACGTTCCATCCCCCATCAATGAGGTTGGCTAGTTTCCTGCGGCATTTCAGGGTGTTGAGGAAAAAAAAGTAGGAATATAAACGTTAATAATGTGTTATTTTCAAAAAAAAGAAGGTAATTTATGTCTCAATAAAAGTTATTAAAAGTGTGATTTGTGTGAAAACCCCCATATAATTTGTATTTATATATATTTAACGTGACAGGTTCCATTAAAAACTGTAAAATAATTTGTGAAAATTTAATGTTTGATAGTTTTTAATGTTCGTGGGATGGAGAATATAAACAATTAACTAGTTCATATTAAAGCGCATGAAAAAAGAACATGAAAAACATTTTAAAAAATCATGCACGATATAGATCTGATTTTTTTAAACCCAAAAATTAAATTAGAATATTACTTTTCAACGGTACGCTAATAGAATTGTAAAATACTTTTCATATCATGCCTGCCTATTCGTCAACCCATGCAATGTTGTTATCTATTTTAAAAATAGCTGATGATCTCTGTCAATCAAAACTTTAAAGTTTTAGGTGGGTCTCGTGAAACGATAATATTTTTAGCCTAGTTTTGAGCATTACCACAAGGATGAAAGATGAGGTCAATAAAGCGCCAGTGTTTACAGTGACTTGACTTCTCCGATGAAAATTTAGATTATATTTATAGACACATGTATACAACGACAAATTTGGAAAGTTCAATTTATAATTCTCAGATGTCAGAGAGTCGTTATGTTCCCGTAAATTAAATTTGTGTTATAGATAATCGGTTTTGAAATGTATTTCCGTTGATAATTTTAAACACATATTTAATATCATGTCCTACCAATTCTAATTTAAAGTATCAACAGGACGTGAATTGATAACAAAAAATACTTACTAATCCTTGGAAACAATTTAAAACTAATAAGAAGTACAAATTTATATACTTCAAAATCCTAAGTGCTTAGATATGATTATAATTATCAGCACTCGTTTAATTCATCTGATAACACAATGAATACATCACATATCAAAGGTGTTCCTTCTGGAAATATTTTGGAGATTAAAGATACAATAAATTTAATTTTTAATTTTAATTAAATGAAAACATGTTACGGTTATTGAGATTTAGACAAAAAATAATAAAACACAGCTGCAGACTGGTTAGTTTTTTTACAAATTACTCATGAAACAAAACTTGTGTTTAATTGTTTTTAGTAGCTTAAAAATTTGATTGGTTTAGCCAAATCAAAAATAATAATAATAATAAAATAATCCCTGATCGTGATATATTGACTATGTAACTTTTTTTACTAAACTGAACCTCCCAAACTGGTATTTTTGTGTAAATGGAGACTAACTAATATGTTATGTTGGGCTAATGGCTACATTGAGGGGGAAATGTTATTAATATCTTTGCAGCAAATATTGAGAAAATTGAAACTTTGCATATCGGTATTTAAGATTTTATTCCCACAATTTGTAAATATTGGATATTTAGCTCCGAAGATATCTAGAACCTTGCCCAAGAAATTAAAGAATTGTTGTTTTATTAACATGTCGTACAAAACATGTTAAAAAGAGATTCATATTCGAGCATTCTATGCATGCTTTCCAACTCTAGTCGCTGTAGTTTTGTAATTGTAAATCATCACTAGGATTTGTTTTTATTTCAGAAAATGAAATGTATTCATTTGAATTATACTTGTATACCTAATTATGTGTTTAGAAGAGCAAAGTTTAACTCTAACATAGACTTGTTATAACCAAGGCGCACAGTTAATTGAGTTAGGATTTATTATACAATACCCTCCTATTCATTAGTCCAACAGATACAATGTAAGAAGTTATGGACAAAATTTAAATAATAATAATATGTTTATGTGTATGCAATAGGCTATGTATTTAATTTTTGTATAGGTAACCATCTTCAAATTATTTCTTTATTGCAGGAGCCCGACTAACAAAGTTTTGAAAATTATTTACAACTATCTTTATAATAGAAGTAATTGAACTCATATTTAACAGATTTTAATTATTTTTTGCACAAAGGCCCTTGATAGAACTCAAGACTGTTTCGATGGCAAAAAAGGTAATTTTAACTATAAAACTGAGTGTCAAGTTCTTACTGACCACATATTTAAAATACATTAAATTTATAAACGTAAAAATCTTGTTTCTATTTCTTGATTAAAAGATATTAATTTATGTTCGCTACCATAAAAAGGGCAAAACCGTGTCGCCGCGCAATACTCTAACATTGTCTTGCGCCAACTTTCCTTGACGTTTAGGCTTTACAATTACGTTTCAAGTTTTTTATTGAGAATTATCATTCTTCCAAACGAATGGTGGAAGATATAAATTGTTGTAAATTATTATTTATATCGATGGTGTAAATATAAGTAGCTTACATACTCTCAGAAGATCAGCTAACGATATAGAAACAACAGTTCTAAAGTGGTATACGTAGAACAGCCTTGATAGTGTGTACCAGAACTACAAAGTTGTGAAGACACGTTTAATATAAACTATGTAAAATTGTTTTGATCCCAATCTTACTTGGATAGTTAATGCTTATAAAACTTAATTTCTACGGGAAAATAAGAAATAAATATGGTCATCGGTCAAAGTCGAACGTAAAGATTTTAGTTGTAGATTTTAAATGATGGCAAAAACATATTAAAAGAATTGTTCTGTTTCTAAATTTATTTATTAAGTCATGAATATTTTCCGAACTTATGTTACTATAATAAAAAAATAATGATGAAATATTGTTTTTAGATCAGTTTAACTCTATTTCCGCCAAATCAAATAATATGATTTCATATAATAGGATCTGGCAAGAAGAACTTTTAATACGTTTGAATTCTACTATTCAATGAAAGAAATGCATTGTTAAATATGAATATTGCTGATCATCTTCCGCTTTTTGTTAAAAAACAAAATTTGTGTTAAAAATTGTGTTCAGATTTTTTTATCAATGAAAATTTGATAACAAATATATTTTTGTGTGTAAATTATGGACAAATTTTGCTCTAATAAAAAGAGAAATTAAAAACGTGAAACCTAGAAGTTTTTATAATAGATAAAAAGAACACAGTTATGTTCTTTCAACTAACCGAGTTTACTCAATAATGTCACTTTATTCTAATAATTCTAGAACCGGAATTTTAATTATAAAAATAAAAACAATGATTTTAGAACTTTTAGAAGTTTGATTGAGCAAATATATATAATGCTGTTTTAAATTGTTAGCATGTATGTTGCATAAGGAGAGTTATTCGGAAAATAAAAGCTTTGGAATTGTTTGCGGATATCAATTTTTACACCTCAGTACTAAAAAAATAATGTTTATAAAATGTTTTTGTCTACATCTGTAGCTCAAACCGGGAGCACATTTTTTAATCATCAATCGGTAATACGTTGAAGAAAAATGTTATTCTTATTTTTTCATTTTAATAAAAAAATAAAAATTCACTAAAGTGGTTTTTAAAAATTTCTTCCAAAATATAATACATAAAAACATAAACAGAACGGATTGGTTGTCATTGGCTCAAAATGTATTAATAATACTCAATAGTGTACCTCTGAGTATCATTGGTAAAAGTTAACAGAATTTGTTCGTTTTATCACCACCTCCACATATTTCTTCCGTAATTTGCTTTGTTTTCAGTTTTACGCACTGGTTTGTTATTAGTCTCGTGAAGTAATAGTATTGTTATAATGTTATGAGTATTACCAGGAGGATGACAACATATTTATAGTGACTTGACTTTTCCGTTTGACTATTTACATTATATTTATAAACAACGACAAATTTGGAAATAGTTCAATTTATAATTATTCTCAGATATTAGATACATTATGTTCCCGTTATATTAATACTGGTATTTTTTTTAATCTGTTTTGAGATTTATTTAGGTTCAACATTTGTTTAATACTGCAGACAATTTATCTTCTTTCATTTCTTTTTTAATACTAGGAAATGTTCATCACGATAAAGCAAATTAATAAATCTAAGAACCAACTTAAACAGTAAATATCAATTTTAAAATTCTTCAAAATACTTCAACATTCTAAGTGAACAAATATGATTATTGTTATCAGCACTCGTTAATTAATCTGATAACACAACGAATACACCTATAAAAGAGCATTTTTATTTAGTTTTCTCATCATATAACAAAGGAGTTCCTTCTGCAAATAATTTGGTAAGTGTTTAACGTTACATTAAATTTATTTTTACGTGTTAAAGAAATGTAAACAAATTACTGTTGTTGATTTTTTGAGAAATAAATAAAACACGGCCGGTAGTTAAATTTTTTCCAAATTACTCATGAACAGTAATGTTTATTTAATTGTTTTTTTTTTTTTTTTTACAGAACTGATATTACATCAAAATTTGATTGAAATAGCTTATACGGATTATGAGCTGTTCCAATTAAAAATAAGGGGTATTTCTTCTTATTAAACAGAAACTCCCAAAGTAGTATAGGAGACTAATATGTTATGTTTAGTCAAAATGTTATTAACATCATTGCTTCTATTATTGAGAAAATCTAAATTTTCATCTCGGTCTTGTGAAAGCTTCTTCCCACAATTTATCAATTTTGGATATTCTGCTACAGCAAATAACTAAAACGTTGTCCAAGAAAATAAAATGTTTTGTTTCTTCAAATTGATATACACAACATGTTATAATTCTTTCCAATTCTAGTCGATTTATTTTGGGAACATTAACCCCACAGCAGGATTTTGTTTTCATTTGGGCAACTTAATATTTGCATGTGAATTATTATACTTTCATATCTAATATCATACCTAAATATGTCTTTAGAGGAGCAACGTTTAGCTTTCAGTAACTTAAACTTGTTACGACCTAGACACATAGTTTCGAGTCCAATTACTATATAAAAACCATAAAAACCAATTTTACAAAATTATTAACAACTGGTTTATAAGGATATTCATAATTGATTGATATGTAACATGAATTTTATTGCTTTACAAAAAGTTATAATGAATTGTCGAGTGGAATTTATTAGGTTTATTTTTATATGTATACAAACGCAGAAAATATGGACGATTATATTTCAGAAATGTGTTCAGTGTATCTAAATGAATAAAAGTGCTCCGGTAACCTGTGGTTATAAAAACTTAATTTTCCATTTTAACCCTTTATTTTCATAATTTCAAAACGAAAATATAACTTCGAAATTTAATTAGTTATGGCAATTTAAATGTAACTTTTTATCCGTATAAAAATCCAGTCGTTATTTTGTAAATTTAAAAGAGCATCTATTTAAATTGTTTACAGTCTAATGACTGGGAAAATATTAAATTTACTTCCTAAATAATTATTTCTTTATATTTAACATATAATGACAAAGGAGATATTGATACAATTACCAAACAATAATATCTTGATAATCGATTGCAATCCAATTATTAAATGAATAAATATGACACTTCGTGATTTAAAGGACGAGTAGAACTTAGTCAATTGATTTCCTTTACAAAACAAAAATTTGATAACAGTTATCCTTCACCTGCAATAGATGATATTATTATATTTTTCTTTAAAATGAAAATTATTTTATCTCTAGAAAATTTGGTTAAAGTTAATATATTTCTAAACATTAGACTATCAACATTTTTATCGCCTTTGTTTGGAAATGTTGGAAATAAAATCTTGTTTTATTACTATACTGAGTAAACAGTTATACATTAAATGCCAAATATGAACTCAATACCTCAAGAGTGTATCTCATTTCCACATTTTTTTATTCAAAAATACAAATAGACAGACATAAAACGAAACATTTTCTGACATACGATTATTTTAACTCATTTCCTTATTTTATCACTTCAAACCCTTGAAGTATTGCATGACATTCATAATGAAACATAACAAATAAGTAATTTCGTTATGCTCCAGTTTATTTTATTTTATTACAATAAAGTTAATCCATAATGAATTTATTGTCAGATATTGATCGTAACGTATGTATATATTGTGTAACGTAAAAAAAAATTGTTAAACATTTTAATTGTTACAGGAAAGAAGCAAGACAAACCATAAACAGAAGTATGTTGACTTACTCTCTGATCGTCATGTTGGCTGTAGTTGGAGGATTTTGTTTAGACACGGAAGAGTTTTCTTTGTTTCGTAGTAGGGAAAACAACGACTTACAGAAGTGTCTGTCGGCAAAGAAAGTTCCTAATGTCGGATTGGCTGATGTAAGTAAATTGTATATTTAAAAACTGTAATAAGTACAGGGTTATTCATAAAGATGGTCACAATTTAATTAATTTGTATTTAATGAAGTCTAAATTCGACATGTACTAGCTACATACTCATGAAAAAAGTAAGATTCAAAGTTTTTTTAACACAGGTTATAAATGCTCAATTTGTCCCATCTTTGGTGCACGGCATACATATAATTATCTGCACATTGTAATTAAGTCAATATTAACTAATATATCATGGTAAAATATAATTACAAAAATGTCAAATATCCATTTTTGAGATTTAAAATTTACTTAACCCTTATTTCTTCATTCTATTTCGTAGCGCGGTTTTTATTATATTTTACTTAAAATCAACGTAATGATTTAAAAACGCTACTTAGAAAATTAAAAGATCGTTAAATTAAACTCTATTATTGCGATCTCCGTTTTCTCGGAGTCATGTTATTGCAATTATTTGGTTGAACTAAGTATGTGCTTGCGAGCTAGTGTGTGTGCATATGTGTAAATTATTAATATTTTGTTCACTTTTCGTTCAAGATTATTTTATTAATAACTATGTTTACTTAACTTTCAGCTTGCTGGGATAAAATACTACTTCAAGTACTCGAGTGCCAACTCAAAAGAGAAAGTAAAATTCATTGATAACTTGGATGGTGTCGCTATTAAATTTGAAAAAACTTCAGATGAAAATATGTTTAATTTAACGTACAAATCTGTAGAGTAAGTATAAAAATATTGTTCTAAGTCAATGCTTAGCAAATATAATGTATATAAAGTAACTTTCTTTCAAATATTTGAAATAAAACAACTAACTTTTGCCATTATGACGTTTCTTAGAGTGGAATTTTCATATTAAGGAATTATTTTAAGGGGATGTTTCACTAACAGATGAACAATTAATGTTAAAAACAAATATTGTTAAGTTGAGCAATTTATCAATTTAACATTGTTTAGTGTGGTATTTCTAACAAATTATCTTGTCGAATAATTTATAAAACCAAATCCACGTACTAAAATTAGGTCAAAATTAGGCACAAGATTTTATATTTTTAGTTTTTCTTATTAATAAACAAAGGTTAATTCGAACCATAAACACTTTAAAACGCCAAATAATTGTACATAGGCTAATATTCAATAATTATGGATTTCATGGTTAATGAATATATTACGCTAAAATAATACAATTAATTTCGTCTGCCAACTAATGTACACATGGTAAATTAGAATTTATAATTTGCGAAACAATACCGGGTGTTCGTGAGAACAGGGATAAAATTACAACTTCTAAAATGTGCATACTATATTTTTTTTAAATGGAATCATCTGAGTGAATTTTTTGATGAAAACTTAGAAACATTTCCATGTGAATAATAAAAGGTGTATCACTATCAGTCTATTAAACTGTGCGAGGTGATTCTGGAGTTAAAATGTTAAACACAATGTTCCGTAACAGATTGAAATATCGATACCACATTATTCATATTGATATTATTAGTATTAGTTTACCATAACATACCTACATGTGTTTAGTTAAACATTGTATTGCCTAATAACACGACAACAGTAGATATTACAAAGAAAATAACAAAACAAAAAAATAATTCAACATTTATTGCTGAATAAAATTACAAATTTGTTTGTTCGTAGTTTGTTAATACACGAAATATAAAACAACTAATAATTAGTAATAGTACAGAAGAGCTTTCCATTGTCAACAGTATTCAGCAGTCAACGTTGTAAAAATCATTAATGTAAAAAATGATTTATTTGTTTTCTAGTAAATTACCATATATTCGTTATTATTTCTATTCCTCAACGTGTAATAAAAAATAAAGGTTAAATGAGTTATTCAGCATCAAAATGTTTAAACATTGTTACTTTTGCTATTAGTTTCTTAAATCAATGTTTAACGAATGATTAATCATACTACACTTTTAATTATCACCATTTTCAAACAGTTACAATAAAAATAATAAGTGATATTTGGTGTTGGGTACATTTTTGGAACATTGGTCTTGTGATGTATCCTATAATGTATTAACTTTATTGATTTTATCAAAATATTTTCATTTATATTTTACTAACAGATTTTATTTTTATGTTTTAGTAAATATTTGAATGTAACCAACTTTGTCGACCAACCTTTTTCTAAGGACAGTAAGTATACATTGATTTTTTTCATACTTAAACATAGAGAACGAAACTTAAGATAATTAATAATTAAATAGTAATCAATATTTTCGTAACATGAATTGACATCGAGAAGAAAAGTGTAGACAACTGAGTTGTCATGTTTAGGTGCAATCGGCACAACACAAACTCGACAAAGACAAAGACAAAAACTTTAAATGAAACAGTAATAAAATTGGGGTCAAATTCAATCAAATAAACTCAGTTATCACATCACGGTATTACGATATGTGATAAAAAGTACCCCTTACTTACACAGTCAACCACAAAATTGAATATTAACACAAAATAACATTTGTGGAAATCATTCCAAAAATGTTATCTCTGATTTCATGTCATACTGTGTTTTTGAAGTTATTGGATAATAATAGACTGTTCATATACGAAACGATAATTTGCTCGAAATTTATAATTTAATTTAGATATATCTTTATTTATAATTATTAATATGTAAATTATTAGACATCTTAGAACACAGACTAGTTATATTTAATTAGTAAATTAATAATACGTATATTTGTGGTAACGTAGGCTGTATAAATTAAAATAGTCTTAGCAACTAGAACTTTAATTTGTAACTCACAATATATTAATGCACTTATATTCTGATTTAGTGTTTGCCGCATACCTAAAGATTGTTGCATATAAACCTAACGAATACGTCATGCTCTACACTTGCATAAACCGCGGTAAGTAATCTTCACATTTTTATTAATTTATAGAAAAAAAATTAGTTCTGCATAGAAACTCTTGCTTTTAGTTCGAAATCAGTCTCCCCTTTTTCATCAAGTCCAGGAGACGAAATATAAATTATTATAATTACATCTTAGTCAAGTCATGTCCTGAAATTGATTGTAACACGACGAACATACTTAACTTTAAAAAAAAATACGTGTTTGTCATTATTGTAGATTCATAAATTAATAATAAACAGCGTTAAAAGAACGCATATATGAACAGTGTATCAATACAATTTTTTTTTGTGTTTATTACTTATTTTTTAATAATTAAGTAATATATGAATTTAAAATGGCTTTGTTCTATTTTATGGAAACACTTCATCATGAATTAAATTTCAATTTGTAATAAAAAAACTTTATTATAACTAAAACAAGACATCGAAATATATTTCAATATATATAAATAATTCAAGGGATCTAGTTAAAATTAAAGAAACAAATGTAAAAATCTATCTTTTATATCATTTTCTTCATAATTTTTATAATTGCATAAAATAGAATACAATTTTTTAAACCAAAGAAGTCATTTTAAGAAATTGGGGGAAAGGTTATTCATAAGTTGTCTGTCACAGTTATTGTTTTCTAATCATACTAAAGATAAAAACTGATTGTCGTTTATTTTTACATTTCCCCATTAAACTAACTAATAACAACCGACAAGTATCTTAATATACGGATAAAACAGATGTCAGAAACGGAACTCGAAAATTTGAATTTGAGTTGCTGCATGCCAGTCAGCCCTTATCCAAATACACTAGGATGACGAAAAATTAAGAAGAAAACTATACCATAAAATGACAAACAAAGCTAGATATCAATGGTCGTGCTTGGAAATCACATTTAGCATAAAATTGTACATTGAAATGAAGAATATCAGAATCTACTTCTCATTAGTAATTTTAAACATGTGACCAAGACTTTTACAAAAACTAATTTTTGTTATATTTTTCAGATTCAGTAGTAATTGTCGAGAGACAGTTGCTTACTACCAGCCTCAATAATAACCTAGACGTACCTCTAACAATGGACAAGGAGCTACACTTTAAATCCAACTTTATCCAATTTCCATTGACGCATCCCGAACTTCTTGATTTAGAATAGGTACACTTAATAAAGTGGTAACTCAGCATATGTTAATAAAAAACATAATATTTGTAAAATGTTGATTATCAAATTGTTAATAAAATAATCATTGAGAATATGTCTACTTTCTCTTCTTTAAGCACAACGACACCAATTCCTACATTTGCAAGTTTGAAGTTTTACAACCTAATAAATCACTATCATGCTGTTTATAGCTTGAACATATTGGCACTTCTCAAGGCACGGTTTTTCTATAATCCCCCCCCCCCCCTGCTGAAAACGCATTGTGTGTAGGATTTGGGTTCTTGTATACATTGTGTAATCTTGCTAATTGGACAAGCTTTTATATAGGTATCAAAAATCTATTATTGTACATTAACGTGTGAAATGGTGAATTCTAATACCAAACCAATTACCAAAAACTCAATTGCCTTGAGTCATTGAAGCTGATATTTTAAATTTTATATTTCTATTTTTTTAATAAACCCTTTAATACAAGATTGTATTTAGTTCTATTTACGTTTTAAAATAGTTATCCTTACGAACGTGGAAGGGATAGGCGTGGGATGGTTGTAGAGTAGTGGTATATAAATATAAAATCATACTGTGAATTTTTTATATAACTTCAGTAGACACATCAAAGTATAACAAATTAATATAAAGGTGTAAGCAAATTGTATTACATTATTCACACAATTACCCTCAAAACCAAAATAATAAACAAAATTAGTTTTTGTGGAAACAGTTCAAAACTTTTCATAACAAATGATATAGTTTTTATTCCTGTTTTAACGTTACTGAATAAATGATAAATTTTTCCTAATACTGGTAATATGATATTTCTAATAGTTTAAGTATATTAAATTGATCAGGTCAATAGTAACTATACAATAAGGGACATTGTGTTCTCAACAAAAATCAATCTAATTGTACGTTGAAACTATAACATAATCGGGTCAACTTAACAAAATAAATGTGTAACATTGTAAGCTAAAAAACGTATATTAGATTGAACAACCAAATATTTTTCTCTGCCGCAAAAAAGTTTTACCCTTAATATTTCGTAAGCCGTTAATATAAAGCCATGGCCTAAACACTTAGAGATATTTTATGACGTAATAAAGGCTGTTAATTCGTATTTTTAAAAAAATAATAATATTAATTATCTATACATATTAATGATGGCCAATTTTCGAATGAATTATAAAGCTAAAATGTTGTATTATTTTAATATTTTTATTTCTTTAAAAGAGAAATGTATGAATTCCTTATATTAATTAAATTTACGTTCTAGAGAAATGTTCCCTATGTATAGAACAGATCTACGATATTTTTCCTTCGGGGATACATTTTTAGAAATACTACAAGTTCTGACAATTGATTATTGATTATTCTAAACAATATCAGTCAGTTGACAAAGTAATGTAAAGAAACAGTAACACACACGTTTTATTAACATCGTTGCAGCCAATATTGAGAAAATCGAAACTTTGCATCTCGGTATTTTTGAATTTTATTCCCACAATTTTTAATTATTGGATATTTAGCTATATAAATATCTAGAACCTTGCCCAAGAAATTCAAGAATTGTTGTTTCTTCAACGTGACGTACAAAACATGTTAAAAAGAGCTTCATTCTCAAGCATTTTATGCATGCTTTCCAACTCTATTCCATGTAGTTTTGTAATTATAACCCTCCACCAGGATTTGTTTTTGTTTTGTTTGTTCAGAAAACGAAATTTATGCATTTGAATTATACTTTCATACCTAATTATGTGTTTAGGAGAGCAAAGTTTAACTCCAACATCGACTTGTTATAACCAAGGTGCACAGTTACTTGAGTTAGGATTTATTATACAATACCCTCCTATTCTTTAGTCCAACAGATACAAGGTAAGAAGTTATGGACAAAATTTAAATATTAATAATAATTAAGTTTATGTTTATGCAATAGGTTATGTATTTATTTTTTTTATCGGTAACCATCTTCAAATTGTTTCTTTATTGCAGGAGCCCGCCTAACAAAGTGTTGAAAATAATTACAACTAACTCGATAATAGAAGTATTTGAATTCGTATTTGACAGATTTTCATTAGTTTTTGCAAGATGGCCCTTGATAGAACTCAAGACTGTTTCGATGGCAATAAAGGACATTTTTAATGTTTAACTATAAAACTGAGTCGCAAGTTCTTACTGGCCACATATTTAAAATACATTAAATTTATAAGCCTTAAAATCTTGTTTTTATTTCTTGATTAAACGATTTTTATGTTCGCTACCATAAAAATTAATTTTCAAAATTTATCAACAGCTAATTCACAAGGATAATCATGGAATGGTAATATGTTACATTGATTTTACAGTTACAAGAGAAAGTGTAATGAAAATTGTGTGTGAAAATGATTACATTTATGTATACAAGTGTAGTAATTATGAAAAATTGTATTTCAGAAATATTTTCAGAGTATTAATATGAAAGAGAACAGCTTAAGTAAGTACGTGTTGTAAAATGCTACATTTTTACCCAGTTTTTAATTTTTGTATAACACATTTTAAACTTTGAAATTTGTTGTCTTGTTTTATTTCTATACTGGCAAGCGGTTAAAAATTAAATTCAAAAACCAAATATGAACTAAATAATTAAAAAATACTTTTAAAAATATATTTTAATAAAATAAAAAAATACAAATATACAGACGGAAAAGGAAGGTTTGTATAACACATGATTATTAGACCATATTTCTTTATTTATTTGTAACAAACCACTCTTCAACTATTGCATGCCTATTATAATGAAACATCCTTTATAAGATATTTCATCTGGCCGAGTTTGTTATCAATAGATGACAACCTAGTTATTCCTTAATGAATTCATTGTCAAATATTGATTTTAGCCTATGAACATATTGTGTAGGCCCTACTATAAATTTTAAAAAGAAATTCTGATTCGGAGAAAGCTCTTGAACAATTTATTTATTGTTATTTTTTTTAAATTGTTAAAGGAAACAAGCAAGACAAACCATAAACAGAAGTATGTTGACTTACTCTCTGATTGTCATGTTGGCTGTGGCTGTAGAATTAGGTTTAGACTCGGAAGAGTTTTCTTTTTTTCGTGGTAGGGAAAACAACGACTTGCAGAAGTGTCTATCGGCAATGAAAGTTCCTAATGTCGGATAGGCAGATGTAAGTATATCATATATTTAAAAAATCTAATAAGTGTATTGTATGAGGTTTGAGATGTCTGTAATTATACATTGGTCACATGTATTGCATTTCTAAAAACTAATTCACTGATACAGACTATCCATGTCCTTGGTTCGAAAATTACTTGAGAATATACTGAAATTTGATAACTGTTACAAATACCGCTGTGTAATAAAGTCAAATGGTGTATTAGTTCAAATGGTAATTGTAATATCATATGAAAAATTAATTATTTACAAAGAAATAGTAGGGAGAGAATATGAATGTTATATTGAAGGTTAAAAGTTTTAAACTGTTATTATTGAAAATATATATTAAAGTATCCAACTAAAAATTATCTAATATTAAGTTTGTTTTTAAGATAACATTCATAATCATGAACACTGTTAGTTCTTTTTGAGGCATATTTTGCATATGTATTTCTGTTTATTTCTATAGAGGTAAAAGGAAAAAGTCTTCTTAGTAAACTAAAATAGGAATATGTAAATAAAAATCTAAACTAATAATAATAATACTTAATATTTAAAGAGTAGTAACAATTATAGTGTGTAAATACACACAATTCAATAGTCAATTACAAACCTTAAAAGCAACATGAAATTGTTGTTAAGAATATATTTACACGCGTGGGTACCAAAGTTCGGTATTTTGAAAATATAGTTAAGTTAGGATGAAATTTGAAAAATAAATATAAAAATTAATTTTCACTTTGAAACATAACTTATTTAAAAAAAAATAACAAAACAAAAAACTGTAGGCAACTAAACAAACAACATGCCTGATAATATAATTAGAAAAGGACAAATATGCATTTTAAATATTTACAATTTATTTATCCCTTATTTTTCAAACTATTTTTAAGTGTGTTTATTATATTTTAGAGAAAAAAACAATGGGCTGTTTTATGAAAAACTCTACTTAGAATACTAGAAGGTATTTAAGTTAATTTAACTTTTGTTGGTTCCACAAAGAATATACACTAAATGCAAATACCTTATAAAATTCATTTAATGATAATTTGATAGTAGTAACGAAATATTTTAAAATATCAAAAGATCAGTTTGAAGGACGTTGATAAGATAATGTACTGTATTTTCGCAAATGTTTCCTTTCGTTACAAATAATGCTATGAAATTGTGTTAAAATACAGATTCGTAAAATATTATCTCAACTTTTCAGTGATGTTTTTTCAATTATATTTATAAAGTATTATTGATAAAGTCTTATTATTGATAAAGTATTATTGATATAAAGTCTCCAATTGATATGTAAAGAATTTGTGATCCAATAAATAATTATTTAAAAACACATTTTTCATTGTTTCTTTTAAGTTCATCAACTCCAACTCCTGCTTTTATTAATTTTAAGTTTTATAATCGAATAAAGCACTACCTTGATGTTTATAGCTTGAAGACAACGGCCACTCCAAGGCGCCGTCTATATCCACCCCTTTATTCCAACCACTAAAATTACTGTTACTGACGTTTTCTGGTTTTTTTCTATACGTTGCTAACAGCGACGTCGTTATATACATGATAAGAAGACGAAATTATAATTCTTTTCTTCTAAGCATATTTACATTTTATACATACAAAACTATATTTCTAGGAAATAAATCGATTAAGATAATTTTAAAACTATTAACGTATTAAAAGAAAAGAGTGACACAAAGGGAGAAAGTGTTCATGAGCTTGTCAGAGAGAAGGACTATCATTTTGAAACACAAAAGTATATTATAACAGTGGAACAAAAGTTTGAACAATTCATAGAGTTCTGGTAAAGGGAAAATCATTTGTTATTGTAAATTAACACATGACATTTTTAATTGTAGGATATTTTTTAACAATACACAAAACTCAGTATATATCAACTTGACTATAAATGTGTGTATATAATAAATGTCTTCACTCACTACGCTCGTGTCTGTGTCACGCATTTGGTGGGCCTAGAAGCTGTACTAATGTGAAGGATGTCTAGACTCACTATCCTCGTCTTGGAGACATGATATTACCATAACTTAAACTGTTCTAATATCGCAATTTTCTTGGGAATTCAGGATTCGAAATGCAATTTATGAAAATAACTATTTACCATCGAAGATATGTGGGTACTTACGATGCTAAGCACTATTGAAATTTAAATATTTGTATATAAATTAGTGTCCGATATAATGTGTTATATGATGAATAACGCACAATACTAGAAAATAAACTGATTAAAATGGCCGTTGTTTTGACATTTTCATTTCGATTTTTTAAATTTCAATATAACTCTACTTGAGCACACTTTAGTCTCGACTGTACCGAATTTTATTTTCCAATCTCAATTTGTGTGGTCATATTCGTGTTTATATACAGACGGCAAAGAAAACTAAAACAACGGAATAGGGTGGATGAAACCCTGATACCATGAAATTAGAATATTAATTAATAACCGATGGTTTAAATTTTGTGTGATTACCAAACTTCCTGTACTGGTTACCGTAATTTCAAAAGTAAAGACGGCAATATTAATAGAGATTTTGTTAGGTTTTTCTTATATATTACGTAAAGTCTGTAATAGCTTATTTTGCTCAATTGTGATCTGCAATATATTAATGGCAAAGACGTGGTAGAAAACCGAACGGATTCAAAAAATAGAAGAAGAAAAATTGTTTCTTACTTGACATTGTTTCAGCTATCATCTGAGTTTTATTATTACATTAATAAAAGTGTTATGTAGTTCAAGTGGTAAAGGTAATGTAGTAATGTAAAACATTTTAATTGTAAAGAAAAGTAGATTGATAAACCTGTTAGAACTTTCTTATATAATAAACATGATATAAACCTGTCTTATACCAAGTATTTCCCAAAAATTGTGAAGAATATCATTGGAACTAATTCACATAAATGGATTCTTTGAAGTACTCATTTAAACCGGATGTAGTTTGTTGAAATGTAACCAATTGCCACTTGAAGGCAAATGTAATGGTTTAATTTATCTTAAAAGGTTCTATAAGTACCGTAGGCGAGGAGATACGTAAATAACAAAGATTTCTTATTTTTAGTAGAGATAATTTTATCATTTACTCTATATGAAACAAAATGTTTCCGGGAACAATCTAAGTCATGAAGAGATTAGGAAAATTTATATTATTGTCCTATTTCACGACTTCTAATAAATAATACGAATAAGCTGTGCAAAGACCTTACGCACACCGATACAGAATACAAGTTGATGGGCGGAATCTAGGTACTTACCCATCCCGATCATATAAGATAATACAAGCAGATCCTCCAAATGTAATTCCTTAACCTTGAATGATATGTTATGTTACATTAGCGTATTAAAGAGTCTTACGAAGGAATATATCTTTCTTTAAACAGAGTTGTTACACAGGTTTTCTCAACCTTGTAATTGAGTATATTAATACTCTCTTGACGTATGCTGTGTGTCAGGCTCTCTTTCCTGGTGAACCTCGAAGCTGTACATATGTGTAAGAAGACCACGTTCATGTCAGGAACTCGGCCCTGTCGGATTTCCTAATTTTTATATATTCGTGAATTGTTTATTTGAAAAACAAAATAATTTGTACAATTATCATTAGGTGCCTCCTTTTATTCAGATAAACAATTTTAAAAATGTTCATAAATATGTATTACAACACTTAAATGTTATTCGACGCATGTTCGGTTTGGAATTTTAAAATTACTTCTCCAACACTGTAAAACAGCTTAAATTCACAAACAACTGAAACAATATATTCTAAATAAGAAAAAAAACATTAAAAACTTATTGAATACAAACTAGAACTTTATTTAGTTTCATTCCACCATATTGTATTTAACATATGGTTTAGAAATTTGTATTTTATAGACCTATTAATTGTTTGTCACTCGACAAACATTTTGAGTAACCACTCTTACCTCCCTCTTCATGAATTCACAATAGTGTGATAAAAAAACAAATTATATCTTTTGAATATTAAGGAAAAGTTGTATTTCATTTTATTTACTACTGGAAAAAACCTTATTTTTATAGAATAAATATCTATTCTTTATAGTGCATATATATTAGAAATTATTGGGAAAACGGTGCTGTTGGATAACCTATTGATATTTCATACTTCCTGATGTAGGTGTTCCCATGAAAATGGTCCTAATTGTTAATTACAACATTTCTAGTAAGTATGGTGCCAAACTTTGGAATGGAATTCTGCTCGTAAATATACATCAATTTATTATAAAAAATCTTCGATTACATTTGTTTGGTTGTCTTTTTTTCTAAAACCAGATATAAATTTTGAACAAAATCCCGTATATGTATATATATATATTGCAGGTACAAAAAATCTCATATTTATTAAATTAACCGTTTCAATATAGTGTTTATTTAAAATGTTAAATAAGAAATCTTTTGAAAACTCGCGATTTTAGAAAGTAGTCAGACATTTATAATTTTTATTTTTTTTTAATGCTGAATGTGATCTTCCTTTTCATATAGTGGGATAGTAAAGGAAAGTAAAAGATTAAAAGATATAATTATTGGTAAATTACTGTAATACAAAAGAGATTTTCTTACCCATCTAGTAGTTAGCAAACAACTTCATAACATTTTAGAATATTGACTGATGAGATGAGGTGTTGGAAGACAAACGACATATTTTATATATTCTAGTAATTTAAAACATAACTAGTTTTAATAAGTTTTTACTAATATTTTGGCTATCCTTAAACATAAAATAAAAACAAAGATCAAATAAAATATCGCGTTCAGTGTTAAAAGCCCTAAGTACAAAACGTACTTTTTAAAATCAACTTTTTCTACAACAGTTGGAATCAAATACGTCAAACAAACACCGTTTTTAGACGATTAAGTGAAAAATTATGACATTTTGTGGTACACTGCAAACTACATTCTGCAAATATTGTTATCAATTTCTCAATCCTTTTTGAAGTTATACAACTTGTTTTGAAAAAAAAAAAAAAAAAAAAAAAAAAAAAAAGAGAGAGAGAGAAATACTAAATAAGTTTAGACATATGTTTATAATATAATTTTTATTTTGAAATCACCTCCCAAAATTTGCCACTCTACTTAATAAGGGTCAATCTGTATGAGCTTATTGCCTTGAATAGGTATACTGGCTGTTAGCTCCAAGCGTCCTAAATACTGTCACAATTTTCGCAATACGCTTTCTGTCTAATGATAATAAATTATAATAATGTTCAAGACTGTGGGATCATATTTGTCTTGCCAGTAGGTCTAATATATCTCAGAATTAATTATTTTTAACAAATTATTACATCTTATTTTTTATTTTAGGCGTTATCTACTAATTTACATCATATCAACAAATAAAAGGACAAAGGTAATCAAAACAAAAGTTCATAATTCAAATTATTGAATCATTTTTTTTAATCTCTTACACTAAAATGGTATAAAATCTGTTATTACAAGTATATCATCTTAATAAACACACAACACCTGCAATATAAAACAAAATTGTTTCACTACGACATTTTGTTTTATAATGACCGAAAATCAAAATATTGACAGCTCCGATATTATAATAAAATGTAGCAGCTATTTATGACAATTAAAATACATTCTTTTGCTAAAAATTATCAATTCAATATACGTATTCAAACCAAATTATAGGGAAAAACACAAAATTACTAATGATAGAGGATTGGACTGTTTCGATTAAATAAGAAATGAATATTAATAACTCTGACCTACCCGGTTTTAAAGAGCAATTAATTACAAACAAACTACAAATTGTTTAGTCCCGTTCAGACTTATGGAAACCGAGTTATATTTATAATATTTTATTCCCCATATATATTGCCCTGTTCCCTGTTTTCTAGAATATTTCATAGGTCATGAACATTTTTTGTTATGTAACCTCACGACAAGTCCACAAAAATGTTTAAATGTTGATTTTGAGTAGTTCATCTCTATAATTTGACAAAAATGTTAAAATATTGGTATTTTGTGTAGTTCATCTCTATTCACAGGTCGCTTGGATCCGAGTCAATGGTTTCAGATATGATTTTATGTAATAACATCTGACAAGAAGTACAATTAATACATCTGAATTAAACTATTGCATTGTTAGGAATGCATTGTTAGATATTACTATTGTTGACCATGTTCTACTTCTTTGTTATATAATCAGAAGTTGGAAATGATTTATAGCACTGAGAATGAATTATTAACAAATATTGTACAAATAGGACCAGAAATAAAATATATGAGTAGATATGTTGATAAATAATAATTTTAAAGGGAACACTGCTAAAACTAGTGAAGTCATTATTAAGACACATTCTTTCCCGATAACTCCCGATCCGGCATTTTTTAGTAATGGAAAAAAAAATCATCTAAACCACAGAAAGAATAACTGAGCAAATATTTTTATTGTTACGATTTCTGGCAGATATCTTTTAAGAGGAAACTTGTTTCACTCTAAAAAGTAATTTTAAGAGGTCCTTTGAGCTAAAAATTTAATTTTTCACAAAGTGAGATTGAGTTTAGAACAGTGGAGTTATTTTAATCAAATTTGGCATATGACAATAATTTGGCTATATCTGAAAATTTTATTTATTTATTTATATGATAATATATTAAATAGTTCTGATGAACTTGAAGCAAAATTTAACTCATAAAGATCCAGGCAAAACTAATTCAAGACCATCTGTTAAAAAAAAAAAAAAAAAAAAAAAAAATGTTACCTCGGAAAATAAAAGTACCACCATACAAAATTAATTACAATTATACTTTCATAACTAATTATGTGTTTAGAAGAGCAAAGTTTAACTCTAACATAGACTTGGTATAACAAAGGTGCACAGTTACTTGAGTTAGAACTTTTTTTTTTATTATACGCTGCTCCTCCTATTCATTAGTCCAACAGATACAATGTAAAAAGTTAAGGAAAAAATTTAAATAATAATAAAATGTTTATGTTTATGCAATAGGCTATGTATTAAATTTTTTAAGAATCATGTTGCTAGTATCCAAGTCACTATTGTTTTAACTAACAATTGAATTACCTTATATGGTTTCTGCTTTTATGTCCATGTGTTTTTATATTTTATATTTGAATGTTGTTAACGACCTCAACTGAGAGAATAGAACTCTGAAGATGGAGCAGATGCTCTGAAACGCGTTAGTGTTTAAAAATTAAAAAAGAAGTCACCTGGCAGAAACCATATAAGGTAATTCAATTGTTATTTAATTTTTGTATAGGTAACCATCTTCAAATTATATCTTAATTGCAGGAGCCCGCCTGACAAAAATTTGAAAATTAATTAAAACTAACTTTATAATAGAAGTATTTGAACTCATATATTCGATAGCAATAAAGGACATTTTTAACTATAAAACTGAGTCGCAAGTTCTTACTGACCACATATTTAAAATACATTAAATTTATAAATCTTAAAATTTTGTTTCTATATCTTGACTAAACGATTTTTATGTTCGCTACCATAAAAATTAATTTAAAAATTTGATCAGGAGCTAACTCACAAGGATAATCATGGAATCGTAATATGTTACATGGATTTTACAATTATAAGAAAACGTTTAGTGAAAATTGTGCGTGAAAATTGTAACGTTTAATTTAAATGTATAAAAGTGTAGTAATTATGAACAATAATTGTATTTCAGATATATTTTCAGAGTATTAATATGAAAGAAAACAGCTCAAGTAAATACGTGTCGTAAAATGCTACATTTTCCATTTTACCAGTTTTTTTTTTTTTATTTTTCTATAACACATTTTAAACTTTGCAATTAGTTGTCTTGTTTTATTTATATAACGGCAAGCGGTTATATATTAAATACAAAAACCAAATATGAACTCAATATCTCAACAATAATTCTCATTTCAAATGATTGATTGAAGCAAATCGATATAAATAGTACTGGATCGCGCGCTGCCGCTCCACAACCCGAAGCAGCCATCGGTGGTTGCTTCTGGACTTTGAAGGCTGAAAGGGCAAAACTTTGTCACCGTGCAATACTCTAACATTGTCTTGCGCCAACTTTCCTTGACGTTTAGGCTTTACAAATACGTTTCAGGGTTTTTATTGAGAATTATTCTTCCAAACGAATGGTGGAAGATATAAATTGTTATAAATTATTATTTATATCGATTGTGTAAATATAAGTAGCTTTCATACTCTCAGACGAGGAGCTAACGATATAGAAACAACAGTTCTAAAGTGGTATCCGTAGAACAGCCTTGATAGTGTGTACCAGAACTACATGGAGAAATAAAAGTTTTTATTAATTCTTTAATTTGTTGCTAGAGACGAAGAACCCTTTCGTCATCATGTCCTTTAAAAAATACTTTAACAACCTCAGGATCGGAAAATAACAAGAGTTGATCTAGAACCTGATGGAAAAGGTGAAACGGAGGTATCTGACCGTAGACTACAAGAAAAATATGTAAATACAGATTGAGTCCCTCGAGATTGTCATCTGTGTATGCACTCACTAAATTAAGACCCTACGGTTTCTACTTACAAGTTGTAGAAGAGGTAACTTAAAAATTGTATTTTCTTAAAAAATGTTTATTTGTACAATTGTAAACACAATACAATTCATTTTTACATTTATATGTGGTAAATCTGTAAGCGGCTGCTTTGATATGTGTGTGCAATATATTTGATATTATAGTATCGCACTTGTTTAAATATCACCTAGTTGTTTCAACAAACATTGACAATTGATATTCCCATCCTCCAAACTATCAATGAAATACGTATTAAAAAAAATTGTTGGTTAAAGACAAAAAGTACCAATGACAGTAGTTTAAAATTTTATTTTCAGATTAAGAAATCTATTTCAATAATACTTATAAAATATAAAAAGTTGTGAAGACACGTTTAATATAAACTATGTGAAATTGTTTTGATCCCAATCTTACTATTAGAATGCGAGTTGATGCTTATAAAACTTAATATCTACGAAATAACTATGGTCACCGGTCAAAGTCGAAAGTAAAGATTTTAGTTGTAGATTTTCTATGATGCCAAAAACATATTAAAAGAATTGTTCTGTTTCTACATTTATTTATTAAGTCATGAATATTAACCGATTTTATGTTACTATAATAAAAATATAATTATGAAATATTGTTTTTAGATCAGTTCACTTCTATTTCCGCCAAATCAAATATGATTTCATAAAATAGGATCTGGCAAGAAGAACTTTTATTACGATTGAATTCTACTATTCAATGAAAGAAATGCATTGTTAAATATGAATATTGCTGATCATCTACCGCTTTTTGTTAAAAAACAAAATTTGTGTTAAAAACTGTGTTCAGCTTTATTATCAATAAAAATTTGATAATAAATATATTTAGGTGTGTAAATTATGGACAAATTTTGCTCTAATAAAAATAGAAATAAAAAACGTGAAACCTAGATGCTTTTATAATAGATAAAAAGAACACAGTTATGTTCTTTCAACTTACCGAGTTTACTTAATAATGTCACTCTTTTATTATAACTCTAGAACCGGAATTTTAATTATAAAAATAAAAACAATGATTTTACAACTTTCAGAAGTTTGATTGAGCAAATATATTTATCGGTTTTTAAATTGTTGGCATGTATGTTGCATAAGAAGAGTTATTTGGGAAATAAAAGCTTTTGGATTGTTTGCGGATATCAATTTTTATGTCCTCAGAACTAAATAATAATGTTTATAAAATGGTTTTGTCTACATCTGTAGAGTTCTTTGTAGCTCAAACCGGGTGCAAATATGTAATCATCAATCGGTAATACGTTGAAGAAAAATTATCCTTCTTATTTTATTCATTATAATAAAAAATAAAAATTTATTCAAGTGGTTTTTAAAAATTTTACCCAAAATATAATACATAAAAACATAAACAGAACGGATTGCTTGTCATTGACTCAAAATGTTTTAATAATACTCAAAAGTGTACCTACGAGTATCATTGGTAAAAGTTAACAGAATTTGTTCGTTTTATCACCATCTCCAGATATTTCTCCCGTAATTTGCTTTGTTTTCAGTTTTACGCACTGGTTTGTTATAAGTCTCGTGAAATGATTGTATTGTTATAATGTTTTGAGTATTACCACGAGGATGACAACATATTTATAGTGACTTGACATTTCCGTTTGACTATTTAGATTATATTTATAGACAACGACAAATTTGGAAAAAGTTCAATTTATAATTATTCTCAGATATCAGAGATACAATATGTTCCCGTTATATTTAAAATTGGTATTTTTTAAAATCTGTTTTGAGATTTATTTAGGTTCAACAATTTTTAAATATTGCTGACAATTTATCTTCTTTAATTTCTTTTTTAATACTTTGAAATGTTCAGCAAGATAACGCAAACTACTAAATCTAAGAAATACTTAAACAGTAAATATCAATTTTAAAATTCTTCAAAATACTTCAACATTCTAAGTGGACTTTTATGATTATTGTTATCAGCACTCGTTAATTAATCTGATAACACAACGAATACACCTATAAAAGAGCATATTTATTTAGTTTTCTCATCAAACAACAGAGGAGTTCCTTCTGCAAATAATTTGGTGAGTATTTAACGTTACATTAAATTTATTTTTACCTGTTAATGAAATGTAAACAAATTACTGTTGTTGATTTTAAGAGAAATAAATAAAACATGTGGTTATGAGCTGTTCCAATTAAAAATAGGCGGTGTTTCTTCTTATTAAAGAGAAACTCACAAACTAGTATAGGAGACTAATATCTTATGTTTAGGCATAATGTTATTGACATAATTGCATCTATTATTGATAAAATCTAAACTTTTCATCTTGTCTTGTGAAAGCTTCTTCCCACAATTTATCAATCTTGGATATTCAGCTACAGAAAATAACTAAAACGTTGTCCAAGAAAATAAAATGTTTTGTTTATTCAAATTGATATACACAACATGTTATAATTCTTTCCAATTCTAGTCGATTTATTTTTAAGAACATTAACCCCACAGCAGGATTTTGTTTCCATTTGAGCAACTTAATATTTGCATGTGAATTATACTTTCATATCTAATATCCATACCTAAATATGTCTTTAGAGGAGCAACTTTTAGCTCTCAGTAAAATGAATTTGTTACGACCTAGATACACAGTTTCGAGTTCAATTACTATATCATAGAAACCAATTTTACAAATTTATTAACAACTGGTTTATAAGAATATTCATAATATGGTGATATTTAACATGAATCTTACTGCTATACAAAATATTATAGTAAATATTCGAGTGGAATTTATTAAGTTTATTTTTAAATGTATAAAAATGCAGAAATTATGGACGATTATATTTCTGAAATGTGATCAGTGTATCAAAATGAATAAAAGTGCTCCGGTAACCAGAGGTTATAAAAACTTAATTTTCCATTTTAACCCTTTTTTTCATAATTTCAAAACGAAAATATAACTTCGAAATTTAATTAGTTATGGCCATTTAAATGTAACTTTTTATCCGTATAGAAAGCCAAGTAGTTATTTTGTAAAATTAAAAAGAGCATCTATTAAAATTGTTTACAGTCTGATGACTGAGATAATATTAAATTTACTTCCTAAATGATTATCTCTCTATGTTTAACATATAATGACGAAAGAGATATTCATAAAATTACCAAACAATAATTTCTTGATAATCGATAACAATCCAATTATTAAATGAATAAATATGACACTTCATGATTTAAAGGACGAGTAGAATTAAGTAAATTGTTGGCCATTACCAAACAACAATTTCATAACAGTTATCCTTCACCTGCAATAGATGATGTAATTAATTATATTTTTCTTTAAAAGGTAAATTATTTTATTTCAAGAAAATTGGGTTAAAGTTAATATATTTTTAAACATTAGACTTTCAACATTTTATCGCCTTTGTTTGGAAATGTTGGAAATAAAATCTTGTTTTATTTCTATACTGAGTAAACAGTTATACATTAAATTCCAAATATGAACTCAAACCTCAAAAGTGTATCTCATTTCCACATTATTATATTTGTTTAATCAAAAATACAAATAGACAGACCTAAAACGAAACACTTTCTGACATACGAATATTTTAACTCATTTCCTTATTTTATCACTTCAAACCCTTGAAGTATTTATTGCATGACAATCGTAATGAAACAAAACAAATAAGTAATTTCGTTATGCTCCAGTTTATTTTGGTTTATTACAATAAAGTTAATCCATAATGAATTTATTGTCAGATATTGATCGTAACTTATGTATATATTGTGTAACGTAAAAAAAAAAGTTAAACATTTTAATTGTTACAGGAAAGAAGCAAGACAAACCATAAACAGAAGTATGTTGACTTACTCTCTGATTGTCATGTTGGCTGTGGTTGGAGGATTTTGTTTAGACACGGAAGAGTTTTCTTTGTTTCGTAGTAGGGAAAACTACGACTTTCAGAAGTGTCTGTCGGCAAAGAAAGTTCCTAATGTCGGATTGGCTGATGTAAGTATATTTTTTTATACTTATTATATAAAATTGTATATTTAAAAACTGTAATAAGTACAGGGTTATTCATAAAGATGGTCGCAATTAAATTATTTGTATTTAATGAAGTGTAAATTCGACATGTACTAGCTACATACTCATGAAAAAAGTAAGATTCAAAGTTTTTTAACACAGGTTATAAATGCTCAATTTGTCCCATCTTTGGTGCACGGCATACATATAATTATCTGCACATTGTAATTAAGTCAAGATTAACTAATATATCATGGTAAAATATAATTACAAAAATGTCAAAATATCCATTTTTGAGATTTAAAATTTACTTAACCCTTACTTCTTCATTGTATTTCGTAGCGCGGTTTTTATTATATTTTAGTTAAAAGCAACGTACAGATTTAAAAACGCTACTTAGAAAATTAAAAGATCGTTAAATTTAACTCTATCATTGCGATCTCCGTTTTCTCGGAGTCATTTTGTTGCGATTATTTGGTTGCACTAAGTATGTGCTTGCGAGCTAGTGTGCGTGCATTAGTGTAAATTATTAATATTTTGTTCACTTTTCCTTCAAGATTATTTTATTAATAACTATGTTTACTTAACTTTCAGCTTGCTGGGATAAAATACTACTTCAAGTACTCGAGTGCCAGCTCAAAAGAGAAATTAAAATTCATTGATAACTTGGATGGTGTCGCTATTAAATTTGAAAAAACTTCAGATGAAAATATGTTTAATCTAACGTACAAATCTGTAGAGTAAGTATAATAATATTGTTCTAAGTCAATGCTTAGCAAATATAATGTATATGAAGTAACTTTCTTTCAAATATTTGAAATAAAACAAATAACTTTTGCCATTATGACGCTTCTTAGAGTGGAATTTTCATATTAAGGAGTTATTATAAGGGGATGTTTCACTAACAGATGAACAATTAATGTTAAAAACAAATATTGTTAAGTTGAGCAATTTATCAATTTAACATTGTTTATTGTGGTATTTCTAACAAATTATCTTGTCGAATAATTTATAAAACCAAATCCACGTACTAAAATTAGGTCAAAATTAGGCACAAGATTTTATATTTTTAGTTTTTCTTATTAATAAACAAAGGTTAATTAGAATCATAAATACCCTAAAACGCGCTATAATCGTTCATAGGCAAATATTCAATAATTATGGATTTCATGGTTAATGAATATATTACTCTAAAATAAAACCATTAATTTGGTCTGCCAACAAATTTACACATGGTAAATTAGAATTTATAATTTTCGAAACAATACCGGGTGTCCGTGAGTACAGGGAGAAAATTACAACATCTAAATGTGTATACTATTTTTTTATAAATTGAGATCACGTGAGTAAATTTTTTGCTAAGAACTTAGAAACATTTCCGTGTGCATAATTAAAGGTGCATCACTATCAGTCTATCAAACTGTGCGAGGTGATTCTGGAGTTATTATTTAAAAACACAATGTTCCGTTACAGATTGAAATATCGATACCACATTATTCAGATTCATATTATTAGTATTAGTTTACCATAACATACCTACATGTGTTTAATAAAACATTGTATTGCCTAATAACACGACAACTGTAGATATTACAAAGAAAATGACATAATAAAAGATATTTCAACATTTATTGCTGAATAATATTACAAATTTGTTTGTTCGTAGTTTGTTAATACACGAAATACAAAACTACTAATAATTAGTAATAGTTCACAAGAGCTTTCCATTGCCATGTAGTATTGAGCAGTCAACGTTGTAAGAAATAATAATGTACAGTTATTGTTTTCTAGTAAATTACGATATATTCGTTATTATTTCTATTCCTCAACGTGTAATAAAAAATAAAGGTTAAATGAGTTATTCAGCATCAAAATGTTTAAACATTGTTACTTTTGCTAATAGTTTCTTAAATCAATGTTTAACGAATGATTAATCATACTACACTTTTAATTATCACCATTTTCAAACAGTTAAGTAATAATAATAAGTGATATTTTTTTTGTTCGGGAACATTTTTGGAACATTGGTCTTGATGTATCCTATAATGTATTAACTTTATTGATTTTATCAAAATATTTTCACTTATATTTTACTAACAGAGTTTTATTTTTATGTTTTAGTAAATCTTTGAATGTAACCAGCTTTGTCGACCAACCTTTTCCTAAGGACAGTAAGTATACATTGATTTTTTTCATACTTAAATATAGTGAACGCAACTTAAGATAATTAATAATTAAATAGTAATCAATATTTTCGTAACATGAATTGACATCGAGACGAAAAGTGTAGTCCACTGAGTTGTCATGTTTAGGTGCAATCGGCCCAACACAAACTCGACAAAGACAACGGCAAAAACTTTAAAGGAAACAGTAATAAAATTGGGGTCAAATTCAATCAAATAAACCCAGTTATCACATCACGGTATTACCATATGTTATAAAAAGTATCCCTCTCTTACACAGTCAACCAAAAAATTGAATATTAACACAAAATAACATATTTGTGGAAATCATTCCAAAAATGTTATCTCAGATTTCATGTCATATTTTTGAAGTTATTGGATAATAATGGACTGTTCATATACGAAACGATAATTTGCTCGAAATTTATAATTTATTTAGATATATCTTTATTTATAATTATTAATATGTAAATTATTAGACATCGTAGAACAAAGACTACTTATATTTAATTAGTAAGTTAATAACAGGTATATTTGTGGTAACGTAGGCTGTATAAATTAAAATATTCTTAGCAACTAGAACTTTAATTTGTACCTCACAATATATTAATGCACTTATATTCTGATTTAGTGTTTGACGCATACCTAAAGATTGTTGCATATAAATCTAACGAATACGCCATGCTCTACACTTGCATAAACCGCGGTAAGTAATCTTTAATTTTTTATTAATTTATAGAAAAAAAATTAGTTCTGCATAGAAACACCTACTTTAGTTCGAAATCAGTCTCCCCTTTTTCATCAAGTCCAGGAGACGAAATATAAATTAATATAATTACATCTTCGTCAAGTCATGTCCTGAAATTGATTGTAACAACGACCGAACATACTTAACCTTAAAAATAGTGTTTGTCATTATTGTAGATTCATAAATTTATAATAAACAGCGTTAAAAGAACGCATATATGAACAGTGTATCAATACATTTTTTTTTGTGTTTATTACTTATTTTTTAATAATTAAGTAATATATGAATTTAAAATGGCTTTGTTCTATTTTATGGAAACACTTCATCATGAATACAAATTTCAATTTGTAATAAAAAAACTTTATTATAACTAAAACAAGACATCGAAATATATTTCAATATATATATATAAATAATTCAAGGGATCTAGTTAAAATTAAAGAAACAAATGTAAAAATCTATCTTTTATATCATTTTCTTCATAATTTTTATAATTACATAAAATAGAATACAATTTTTTAAACCAAAGAAGTCATTTTAAGAATTTGGGGGAAAGGTTATTCATAAGTTGTCTGTCACAGTTATTGTTTTCTAATCATACTAAAGATAAAAACTGATTGTCGTTTATTTTTACATTTCCCCATTAAACTAACTAATAACAACCGACAAGTATCTTAATATACGGATAAAACAGAAACGGATGTCAGAAACGGAACTCGAAAATTTGAATTTGAGTTGCTGCATGCCAGTCCAGCCCTTATCCAAATACACTAGGATGACGAAAAATTAAGAAGAAAACTATACCATAAAATGTCAAACAAAGCCAGATATCAATGGTCGTGCTTGGAAATCACATTTAGCATAAAATTGTACATTGAAATGAAGAATATCAGAATCTACTTCTCATTAGTAATTTTAAACATGTGACCAAGACTTTTACAAAAACTAATTTTTGTTATATTTTTCAGATTCAGTAGTAATTGTCGAGAGACAGTTGCTTACTACCAGCCTCAATAATAACCTAGACGTACCTCTAACAATGGACAAGGAGCTACACTTTAAATCCAACTTTATCCAATTTCCATTGACGCATCCCGAACTTCTTGATTTAGAATAGGTACACTTAATAAAATGGTAACTCAGTATATGTTAATAAAAAACATAATATTTGTAAAATGTTGATTATCAAATCGAAAATAAAATGATCATTGAGAATATGTCTACTTTCTCTCCTTTAAGCACAACGACACCAATTCCTACAATTGTAATTATGAAGTTTTACAACCTAATAAATCTCAATCATGCTGTTTATAGCTTGAACATATTGGCCACTTCAATTTGACACTTCTCAAGGCACGGTTTTTCTATAATCCACCCCCCCCCTGCTAAAAACACATTTTGTATAGGATTTGGGTTCTTGTATACATTGTGTAATCTTGCTAATTGGACAAGCTTCTATATAGGTAACAAAAATCTATTATTGTACATTAACGTGTGAAATGGTGAATTCTAATACAAAACCAATTACCAAAAACTCAATTGCCTTGAGTCATCGAAGCTGATATTTTAAAATATATATTTCCATTTTTTTAATAAACCCTTTAATACAAGATTGTATTTAGTTCTATTTGCGTTTTATAATAGTTATCCTTACGAACGTGGAAGGGATAGGCGTGGGATGGTTGTAGATTAGTGGTATATAAATATAAAATCATATTGTGAATTTTTTATATAACTTCAGTAGACACATCAAAGTATAACAAATTAATATAAAGGTGTAAGCAAATTGTATTACATTATTCACACAATTACCCTCAAAACCAAAATAATAAACAAAATTAGTTTTTGTGGAAACAGTTCAAAACTTTTCATAACAAATGATATAGTTTTTATTCCTGTTTTAACGTTACTGAATAAATGATAAATTTTTCCTAATACTGGTAATATGATATTTCTAATAGTTTAAGTATATTAAATTGATCAGGTCAATAGTAACTATACAATAAGGGACATTGTGTTCTCAACAAAAATCAATCTAATTGTACGTTGAAACTATAACATAATCGGGTCAACTTAACAAAATAAATGTGTAACATTGTAAGCTAAAAAACGTATATTAGATTGAACAACCAAATATTTTTCTCTGCCGCAAAAAAGTTTTACCCTTAATATTTCGTAAGCCGTTAATATAAAGCCATGGCCTAAACACTTAGAGATATTTTATGACGTAATAAAGGCTGTTAATTCGTATTTTTAAAAAAATAATAATATTAATTATCTATACATATTAATGATGGCCAATTTTCGAATGAATTATAAAGCTAAAATGTTGTATTATTTTAATATTTTTATTTCTTTAAAAGAGAAATGTATGAATTCCTTATATTAATTAAATTTACGTTCTAGAGAAATGTTCCCTATGTATAGAACAGATCTACGATATTTTTCCTTCGGGGATACATTTTTAGAAATACTACAAGTTCTGACAATTGATTATTGATTATTCTAAACAATATCAGTCAGTTGACAAAGTAATGTAAAGAAACAGTAACACACACGTTTTATTAACATCGTTGCAGCCAATATTGAGAAAATCGAAACTTTGCATCTCGGTATTTTTGAATTTTATTCCCACAATTTTTAATTATTGGATATTTAGCTATATAAATATCTAGAACCTTGCCCAAGAAATTCAAGAATTGTTGTTTCTTCAACGTGACGTACAAAACATGTTAAAAAGAGCTTCATTCTCAAGCATTTTATGCATGCTTTCCAACTCTATTCCATGTAGTTTTGTAATTATAACCCTCCACCAGGATTTGTTTTTGTTTTGTTTGTTCAGAAAACGAAATTTATGCATTTGAATTATACTTTCATACCTAATTATGTGTTTAGGAGAGCAAAGTTTAACTCCAACATCGACTTGTTATAACCAAGGTGCACAGTTACTTGAGTTAGGATTTATTATACAATACCCTCCTATTCTTTAGTCCAACAGATACAAGGTAAGAAGTTATGGACAAAATTTAAATATTAATAATAATTAAGTTTATGTTTATGCAATAGGTTATGTATTTATTTTTTTTATCGGTAACCATCTTCAAATTGTTTCTTTATTGCAGGAGCCCGCCTAACAAAGTGTTGAAAATAATTACAACTAACTCGATAATAGAAGTATTTGAATTCGTATTTGACAGATTTTCATTAGTTTTTGCAAGATGGCCCTTGATAGAACTCAAGACTGTTTCGATGGCAATAAAGGACATTTTTAATGTTTAACTATAAAACTGAGTCGCAAGTTCTTACTGGCCACATATTTAAAATACATTAAATTTATAAGCCTTAAAATCTTGTTTTTATTTCTTGATTAAACGATTTTTATGTTCGCTACCATAAAAATTAATTTTCAAAATTTATCAACAGCTAATTCACAAGGATAATCATGGAATGGTAATATGTTACATTGATTTTACAGTTACAAGAGAAAGTGTAATGAAAATTGTGTGTGAAAATGATTACATTTATGTATACAAGTGTAGTAATTATGAAAAATTGTATTTCAGAAATATTTTCAGAGTATTAATATGAAAGAGAACAGCTTAAGTAAGTACGTGTTGTAAAATGCTACATTTTTACCCAGTTTTTAATTTTTGTATAACACATTTTAAACTTTGAAATTTGTTGTCTTGTTTTATTTCTATACTGGCAAGCGGTTAAAAATTAAATTCAAAAACCAAATATGAACTAAATAATTAAAAAATACTTTTAAAAATATATTTTAATAAAATAAAAAAATACAAATATACAGACGGAAAAGGAAGGTTTGTATAACACATGATTATTAGACCATATTTCTTTATTTATTTGTAACAAACCACTCTTCAACTATTGCATGCCTATTATAATGAAACATCCTTTATAAGATATTTCATCTGGCCGAGTTTGTTATCAATAGATGACAACCTAGTTATTCCTTAATGAATTCATTGTCAAATATTGATTTTAGCCTATGAACATATTGTGTAGGCCCTACTATAAATTTTAAAAAGAAATTCTGATTCGGAGAAAGCTCTTGAACAATTTATTTATTGTTATTTTTTTTAAATTGTTAAAGGAAACAAGCAAGACAAACCATAAACAGAAGTATGTTGACTTACTCTCTGATTGTCATGTTGGCTGTGGCTGTAGAATTAGGTTTAGACTCGGAAGAGTTTTCTTTTTTTCGTGGTAGGGAAAACAACGACTTGCAGAAGTGTCTATCGGCAATGAAAGTTCCTAATGTCGGATAGGCAGATGTAAGTATATCATATATTTAAAAAATCTAATAAGTGTATTGTATGAGGTTTGAGATGTCTGTAATTATACATTGGTCACATGTATTGCATTTCTAAAAACTAATTCACTGATACAGACTATCCATGTCCTTGGTTCGAAAATTACTTGAGAATATACTGAAATTTGATAACTGTTACAAATACCGCTGTGTAATAAAGTCAAATGGTGCATTAGTTCAAATGGTAATTGTAATATCATATGAAAAATTAATTATTTACAAAGAAATAGTAGGGAGAGAATATGAATGTTATATTGAAGGTTAAAAGTTTTAAACTGTTATTATTGAAAATATATATTAAAGTATCCAACTAAAAATTATCTAATATTAAGTTTGTTTTTAAGATAACATTCATAATCATGAACACTGTTAGTTCTTTTTGAGGCATATTTTGCATATGTATTTCTGTTTATTTCTATAGAGGTAAAAGGAAAAAGTCTTCTTAGTAAACTAAAATAGGAATATGTAAATAAAAATCTAAACTAATAATAATAATACTTAATATTTAAAGAGTAGTAACAATTATAGTGTGTAAATACACACAATTCAATAGTCAATTACAAACCTTAAAAGCAACATGAAATTGTTGTTAAGAATATATTTACACGCGTGGGTACCAAAGTTCGGTATTTTGAAAATATAGTTAAGTTAGGATGAAATTTGAAAAATAAATATAAAAATTAATTTTCACTTTGAAACATAACTTATTTAAAAAAAAATAACAAAACAAAAAACTGTAGGCAACTAAACAAACAACATGCCTGATAATATAATTAGAAAAGGACAAATATGCATTTTAAATATTTACAATTTATTTATCCCTTATTTTTCAAACTATTTTTAAGTGTGTTTATTATATTTTAGAGAAAAAAACAATGGGCTGTTTTATGAAAAACTCTACTTAGAATACTAGAAGGTATTTAAGTTAATTTAACTTTTGTTGGTTCCACAAAGAATATACACTAAATGCAAATACCTTATAAAATTCATTTAATGATAATTTGATAGTAGTAACGAAATATTTTAAAATATCAAAAGATCAGTTTGAAGGACGTTGATAAGATAATGTACTGTATTTTCGCAAATGTTTCCTTTCGTTACAAATAATGCTATGAAATTGTGTTAAAATACAGATTCGTAAAATATTATCTCAACTTTTCAGTGATGTTTTTTCAATTATATTTATAAAGTATTATTGATAAAGTCTTATTATTGATAAAGTATTATTGATATAAAGTCTCCAATTGATATGTAAAGAATTTGTGATCCAATAAATAATTATTTAAAAACACATTTTTCATTGTTTCTTTTAAGTTCATCAACTCCAACTCCTGCTTTTATTAATTTTAAGTTTTATAATCGAATAAAGCACTACCTTGATGTTTATAGCTTGAAGACAACGGCCACTCCAAGGCGCCGTCTATATCCACCCCTTTATTCCAACCACTAAAATTACTGTTACTGACGTTTTCTGGTTTTTTTCTATACGTTGCTAACAGCGACGTCGTTATATACATGATAAGAAGACGAAATTATAATTCTTTTCTTCTAAGCATATTTACATTTTATACATACAAAACTATATTTCTAGGAAATAAATCGATTAAGATAATTTTAAAACTATTAACGTATTAAAAGAAAAGAGTGACACAAAGGGAGAAAGTGTTCATGAGCTTGTCAGAGAGAAGGACTATCATTTTGAAACACAAAAGTATATTATAACAGTGGAACAAAAGTTTGAACAATTCATAGAGTTCTGGTAAAGGGAAAATCATTTGTTATTGTAAATTAACACATGACATTTTTAATTGTAGGATATTTTTTAACAATACACAAAACTCAGTATATATCAACTTGACTATAAATGTGTGTATATAATAAATGTCTTCACTCACTACGCTCGTGTCTGTGTCACGCATTTGGTGGGCCTAGAAGCTGTACTAATGTGAAGGATGTCTAGACTCACTATCCTCGTCTTGGAGACATGATATTACCATAACTTAAACTGTTCTAATATCGCAATTTTCTTGGGAATTCAGGATTCGAAATGCAATTTATGAAAATAACTATTTACCATCGAAGATATGTGGGTACTTACGATGCTAAGCACTATTGAAATTTAAATATTTGTATATAAATTAGTGTCCGATATAATGTGTTATATGATGAATAACGCACAATACTAGAAAATAAACTGATTAAAATGGCCGTTGTTTTGACATTTTCATTTCGATTTTTTAAATTTCAATATAACTCTACTTGAGCACACTTTAGTCTCGACTGTACCGAATTTTATTTTCCAATCTCAATTTGTGTGGTCATATTCGTGTTTACATACAGACGGCAAAGAAAACTAAAACAACGGAATAGGGTGGATGAAACCCTGATACCATGAAATTAGAATATTAATTAATAACCGATGGTTTAAATTTTGTGTGATTACCAAACTTCCTGTACTGGTTACCGTAATTTCAAAAGTAAAGACGGCAATATTAATAGAGATTTTGTTAGGTTTTTCTTATATATTACGTAAAGTCTGTAATAGCTTATTTTGCTCAATTGTGATCTGCAATATATTAATGGCAAAGACGTGGTAGAAAACCGAACGGATTCAAAAAATAGAAGAAGAAAAATTGTTTCTTACTTGACATTGTTTCAGCTATCATCTGAGTTTTATTATTACATTATTAAAAGTGTTATGTAGTTCAAGTGATAAAGGTAATGTAGTAATGTAAAACATTTTAATTGTAAAGAAAAGTAGATTGATAAACCTGTTAGAACTTTCTTATATAATAAACATGATATAAACCTGTCTTATACCAAGTATTTCCCAAAAATTGTGAAGAATATCATTGGAACTAATTCACATAAATGGATTCTTTGAAGTACTCATTTAAACCGGATGTAGTTTGTTGAAATGTAACCAATTGCCACTTGAAGGCAAATGTAATGGTTTAATTTATCTTAAAAGGTTCTATAAGTACCGTAGGCGAGGAGATACGTAAATAACAAAGATTTCTTATTTTTAGTAGAGATAATTTTATCATTTAGTCTATATGAAACAAAATGTTTCCGGGAACAATCTAAGTCATGAAGAGATTAGGAAAATTTATATTATTTTCCTATTTCAAGACTTCTAATAAATAATACGAATAAGCTGTGCAAAGACCTTACGCACACCGATACAGAATACAAGTTGATGGGCGGTATCTAGGTACTTACCCATCCCGATCATATAAGATAATACAAGCAGATCCTCCAAATGTAATTCCTTAACCTTGAATGATATGTTATGTTACATTAGCGTATTAAAGAGTCTTACGAAGGAATATATCTTTCTTTAAACAGAGTTGTTACACAGGTTTTCTCAACCTTGTAATTGAGTATATTACTACTCTCTTGATGTCTTCTGTGTGTCAGGCTCTCTTTCCTGGTGAACCTCGAAGCTGTACATATGTGAAAGAAGACCACGTTCATGTCAGGAACTCGGCCCTGTCGGATTTCCTAATTTATATATATTCGTGAATTGTTTATTTGAAAAACAAAATAATTTGTACAATTATCATTAGGTGCCTCCTTTTATTCAGATAAACAATTTTAAAAATGTTCATAAATATGTATTACAACACTTAAATGTTATTCGACAAATGTTCGGTTTGGAATTTTAAAATTACTTCTCCAACACTGCAAAAGAGCTTTGATTCACAATCAACTGAGACAATATATTGTAAATAAGAGAGAAGATATAAAAAACTTAATGAAAACAAACTAGAACTTTCTTTCGTTTCATTCCGCCATATTGTATTGGACATATGGTTCAGAAATTTGTATTTTATAGACCTATTCACTCGACAAACATTTTGAGTAACCAATCTTACCTCCCTCCTCATGAATTCACAATAGGGTGATAAAAAACAAATTATATCTTTTGAATATTAAGGAAAAGTTGTATTTCATTTTATTTACTACTGAAAAAATACCTTATTTTTATAGAATAAATATCTATTCGGTATAGTGCATATACATATAGTGCATATATATAAAACGGTGCTGTTGGATAACCTATTGATATTTCATACTTCCTGATGTAGGTGTTCCCATGAAGATGGTCCTAATTGTTAATTACAACATTTCCAGTAAGTATGCCAAACTTTGGAATGAAATTCTGCTCATAAATATACATCAATTCACCATGACAAATCTTCAATTATATTTGTTTGGTTGTCTTTTTTCCAAAACCAGATATAAATTATGAAACGAAATCCCGTATATATATTGCAGGTACCATAAATCTCATATGACATTTATTAAATTAAAACGTTTCAATATAGCGTTTATTTAAAATGTTAAATAAGAAATCTTTTGAAAACTCACGATTTTAGAAAGTAGTTAAGACATTTATAATATTTTAATGCTGAATATTATCTTTCTTTTCATATAGTGGGATAGTAAAGACTAAAAGATATAATTATTGGTAAATTACTGTAATACATAAGAAATGTTAAACATAATTAAAATTGTTGAAAACAAATTTAATCTTTTTTTTATCTATTACACTTAAATGGTATAAAATCTGTTATTACTTGTATATTCTTAATGTACACACAACACCTGCAATGTAAAATAAAATTGTTTCAATACGACATTTTGTTTAATAATTACCGAAAATCAAAATATTGACCGCTCCGATATTATAATAAAATGTAGCAGCTATTTATGACAATTAAAATACATTCTTTTGCTAAATAATATGAATTCAATATACGTATTCAAACCAAATTATAGGGAAAAACACAAAATTACTAATGATAGAGGATTAGACTGTTTAGATTAGGCTAAATAAGAAATGCATATTTAAAAAAAAAAAGAGAAATACTAAATAAGTTTAGACATATGTTTATAATACAGTTTTTATTTTGAAATCACCTCCCAAAATTTGCCACTCTACTTAATAAGGGTCAATCTGTATGAGCTTATTGCCTTGAATAGGTATACTGGCTGTTAGCTCCAAGCGCCCTAAATACTGTCACAATTTTCGCAATACGCTTTCTGTCTAATGATAATAAATTATAATAATGTTCAAGACTGTGGGATCATATTTGTCTTGCCAGTAGGTCTGGCCTCGACTATATATCAGAATTAATTATTTTTAACAAATTATTACATCTTATTTTTTATTTTAGGCGTTATCTACTAATTTACATCATATCAACAAATAAAAGGACAATGGAAATCAAAACAAAAGTTCATAATTCAAATTATTGAATCTTATTTTTTAATCTCTTACACTAAAATGGTAAAAAATCTGTTATTACAAGTATATCATCTTAATAAACACACAACACCTGCAATATAAAATAAAATTGTTTCACTACGACATTTTGTTTTATAATGACCGAAAATCAAAATATTGACCGCTCTGATATTATAATAAAATGTAGCAGCTATTTATGACAATTAAAATATATTCTTTTGCTAAAAATTATCAATTCAATATACGTATTCAAACCAAATTATAGGGAAAAACACAAAATTACCAATGATAGAGGATTAGACTGTTTTGATTAAATAAGAAATGCATATTAATAATTCTGACCTACCCGGTTTTAAAGAGCCATTAATTACAAATAATCTACAAATTGTTTAGTCCCGAACAGACTTATGAAAACCGAGTTCTTTTTATAATATTTTATTCCCCATATATATATATATATATATATATATATATATGTGTGTGTGTGTGTGTGTGTGTGTGTGTGTGTGTGTGTGTGTGTGTATATATATATATATATATATTTCAAAGGTAAAAACCCGTTGTAATTCCTGGAACTTCGGGATTTGCAATTAATTTTGCAAAATTCGATTTTTCTAGGCTAGCAGCGGTTTGAAACGTTGAAGGTCACAAGACAGGTAAATGCCAACCAGCGTTATCTATCGTCAAGGTGACCTTGTAACTATGCGTGCACATACTGGAAAATTAAATTAAACTTTTTAAATCTTATTTCCCAAAGGATAACAGAAACCGGGAATATTATGTATTTGAGTTTTGTTCAGGAAAACATATTGCACTTAACACGCAAGTGTGGACTGTAATATTCCAAATTCAAAATATAAATTAGTTCTTACGTAAGCAAAGATCAAAGTTAAGGGGAAAATTCAAATTTGCTCGAAATGAAAAAAGAAAATATGTTTTTAGGTCCTACAAAAAGAGGCCTAAAATAAACGTCAAATAAGGCATATGCAAATATTGCATATTTAAAAAGTTAGTTACAATATTAAAGTTTAGACTTTAATAAAGTATAGAAAATTAAAGTTTTGGAAAATCCAAGTAAAAGAAGTTATAAAGAGCGAAAAGTTTTATTATAAAATAAAATAAAATTTTGAAAAATAATTAAAATGAAAGGGTGATAAAATTCACACCTTTAAAGTAATTTAGAACATTAAATTCACAATTTTAAATACATGATAATATAGATTAGGTTATTATCTTATTAGAAATGTTAAAAAACACTCAGTATGATTAATAAATTTCGGGAAATTAAATAGACCAAAGAAAAGCGAAAAACCGTAGAAATCCCTAACGCAAAACATCAGGAAAAAACCAAGAAAAATCCAAGAAATTTCGGCCAGTGTGTTAACTTTAACAGGACTAGAAAGTGTCAAAAGGAAAATCCGAAAAAACTAAAATCCACAGACTTTTTCCGGAAAACGAGACGTGAAAAGCGAACGCGTGAAAAACTCGCGAACGCAAAGGAGTAGGACAACCACTCTAAATCGACAGGATAGAAGAAAACGTGTACATCCAGGAAAGTCAGACGACGCCGCGAGAAGTTATAGCGAAGAACAAGGAAGACAATTGAAGAATTTAGCGAGCTTAGTTAAGAAGTAGAGGAAAGGGACGGACAAATCAGAGATCAGCCTGCAGAAACGAGATTACACGGTGAAAACAATTGAACTAATTACAAATTAATAGAATAAAAATTTTCAAAAAACTAATTAAAAAGTAAACAACAAGGAAACATTATGTGTTTAGAAGAGCAAAGTTTAACTGTAACAAAGACTTGTTATAACCAAGATGCACAGTTACTTGAGTTAGGATTTTTTTTTTTTAATACGCTGCTCCCTCCTATTCATTAGTCCAACAGATACAATGTAAAAAGTTAAGGAAAAATTTTAAATAATAATAAAATGTTCATGTTTATGCAATAGGCTATGTATTTAATTTTTTAAGAATCGTGTTGCTAGTATCCAAGTCACTATTGTTTTAACTAAAAATTGAATTACCTTATATGGTTTCCGCCAGGTGACTTCTTTTTTAATTTTTAAACACTAACGCGTTTCAGAGCATCTGCTCCATCTTCAGAGTTCTATATATATATATATATATATATATATATATATATATGTCCATGTGTTTTTATATTTTAATGTTGTTAACGATCTCAACTGAGTGAACTATTATTAATACTTATCTTCAAATTATTTCTTAATTGTAGGTGCCCGCCAGACAAAGTTTTAAAAATTAATTACAACTTACTTTAGAAAAGAAGTATTTGAACTCATATTTGACAGATTTTAATTATTTTTTGCACAAAGGCCCTTGATAGAACTCAAGACTGTTTGGATAGCAATAATGGACATTTTTAACTATAAAACTGAGTGGCAAGTTCTTACTGACCACATATTAAAAAATATAATAAATTTAGAAACCTAAAATTCTTGTTTCTATTTCTTGATTAAACGAGTATTATGTTCGCTACCTAAAAATTAATTTAAAAAATTTATCAGGAGATAATTCACAAAGATAATCATGGAATCGTAATAGAAATCATGGATTTTACAGTTATAAGAAAATGTTTAGTGAAAATTATTACGTTTACGGTTAAATGTATAAAAGTGTAGTAATTATGAACGATTGTATTTCAGAGTATTAATATAAATGAAAACAGCTCAAGTAAACACGTGTCGTAAAACTCTACATTTTCCATTTTACCACCGTTTTTTTTTTTTTTTTTTTTTTTTGTAAAACACATTATAAACTTTGCAATTAGTTGTCTTGTTTTATTTCTATACCGGCAAGCGGTTATATATTAAATACAAAAACCAAATATCAACTCAATATCTCAACCATATATCTCATTTCAACATTATTATATTTTTTATTGACAAATAAAAAATAGAGATGGAAAAGAACGCTCTATAGAACAGATGATTATTAAACGATTATTCCTTATTTTTTTCACAATACAATACATTTTAACATTTATATCTGGTAAATCTGTAAGAGGCTGTTTTGATATGTGTGTGCAATATATTTGATATTATAGTATCGCACTTGTTTAAATATCACCTAGTTGTTACAACAAACAATGACGATGGATATGTCCCTTCCTCCAAATTATCATTGAAATAAGAATTAAAAACATTTTTAGGTAAAAATAAAAAGTACAAATGACAGTAGTTTAAAATTTTATTTTCAGATTAAGAATTCCAATTCAATAATACTTATAAAATATACAAAGTTGTGAAGACACGTTTAATATAAATTATGTGAAATTGTTTTGATCCCAATCTTACTTATAGATGGAGAGATGATGCTTATAAATCTTAATTTCTACGAAAAAATACGAAATAAATATGGTCACCGGTCAAAGTCGAACGTTAAAAATTTTAGTTGTAGATTTTCTATGATGGAAAAAACATATTAAAAGAATTGTTCTGTTTCTACATTTATTTATTAAGTCATGAATATTTTCCGAGATTATGTTACTATAATAAAAATATAATGATGAAATATTGTTTTTAGATCAGGTCATCTCTATTTCCGCCAAATCAAATATAATTTCATATAATAGGATCTGGCAAGAAGAACTTTTAATACGTTTGAATTCTACTATTCAATGAAAGAAATGCATTGTTAAATATGAATATTGCTGTTCATCTACCGCTTTTTTTTTGTTAATAAACAAAATTTGTGTTAAAAATTGTGTTCAGCTTTTTTTATCAATAAACATTTGATAATAAATATATTTTTGTGTGTAAATTATGGACAAATTTTTCTCTAATAAAAATCGAAATAAAAAACGTGAAGCCTAGATGTTTTTATAATAGATAAAAAGAACACAGTTATGTTCTTTCAACTTACCGAGTTTACTCAATAAAGTCACTTTTTTCTATTAACTCTAGAACCGGAATTTTAATTATAAAAATAAAAACAATGATTTTAGAACTTTTAAAAGTTTGATTGAGCAAATATCTTTATCTGTTTTTAAATTGTTAGCATGTATGTTGCATAAGGAGAGTTATTTGTGAAATAAAAGCTTTTGAATATTGTTTGCGGATATCAATTTTTATGTCCTCAGAGCTAAATAATAATGTTTATAAAATGGTTTTGTCTACATCTGTAGAGTTCTTTGTAGATCAAACCGGGAGCAAATATGTAATCATCAATCGTTAATACGATGAAGAAAAATTATCCTTCTTATTTTTTTATTTAATAAAAAAAATAAAAATTTACTCAAGTAGTTTTTAAAAATTTTACCCAAAATATAATACTTAAAAACATAAACAGAACGGATTGGTTGTCAGTGGCTCAAAATGTTTTAATAATACTCAAAAGTGTACCTCTGAGTATCATTGGTAAAAGTTAACAGAATTTGTTCGTTTTATCACCACCTCCAGATATTTCTCCCGTAATTTGCTTTGTTTTCAGTTTTACGAACTGGTTTGTTATTAGTCTCGTGAAATGATAGTATTGTTATAATGTTTTGAGTATTACCACGAGGATGACAACATATTTATAGTGACTTGACTTTTCCGTTTGACTATTTAAATTATATTTATAGACAACGACAAATTTGGGAAAAGTTCAATTTATAATTATTCTCAGATATCAGAGATACATTATGTTCCCGTTATATAAAAATTGGTATTTTTAAAAATCTGTTTTGACATATATTTAGGTTCAACAATTTTTAAATACTGCTCACAATGTATTTCTTTAATTTCTTTTTTAATACTAGAAATGTTCAGCATGATAACGCAAATTACTAAATCTAAGAAACAACTTAAACAGTAAATATCAATTTTAAAATTCTTCAAAATACTTCAACAATCTAAGTGGACTTTTATGATTATTGTTATCAGCACTCGTTAATTAATCTGATAACACAACGTATACACCTATAAAAGAGCATATTTATTTAGTTTTCTCATCAAACAACAGAGGAGTACCTTCTGCAAATAATTTGGTGAGTGTTTAATGTTACATTAAATTTATTTTTACGTGTTAATGGAATGTAAACAAATTACTGTTGTTGATTTTTAGAGATATAAATAAAACACGGCCGGAATTAATTTTTTTCCAAATTACTCATTAACAATAATTTGTATTTAAGTGGTATTTTTTTGACAGAACAGCCATTACATCAAAATTTGATTGAAATAGTTTGTTCTGATTATGAGCTATTCCAATTAAAAATATGCGGTATTTCTTCTTATTAAAGAGAAACTCACAAACTAGTAAAGGAGACTAATATCTTATGTTTAGGCATAATGATATTAACATCATTGCATCTATTATTGATAAAATCTAAACTTTTCATGTCGGTCTTGTGAATGCTTCTTCCCACAATTTATTAATCTTGAATATTCAGCTACAGCAAATAACTAAAACGTTGTCCAAGAAAGTAAAATGTTTTGTATCTTAAAATTGATATTCACAACTTGTTATAATTCTTTCCAATTCTAGTCGATTTATTTTGGGAACATTAACTTTCATATCTAATACCATACCTAATTATGTGTTTAAAGGAGCAACGTTTAGCTCTCAGTAACTTGAACTTGTTAAGGCCTAGACACACAGTTTCGTGTCCAATTACTATATCATAGAAAACAATTATACAAATTTATTAACTACTGGTTTATAAGGATATTCATAATAGGGTGATTTTAACATACATTTTACTGCTACAAAAAATATTATAGTAAATTTTCGAGTGGAATTATTCAGTTTATTTTTAAATGTATACAAATGCATAAATTATGGACGATTATATTTTAGAAATGTGTTCAGTGAATCAAAATGAATAAAAGAGCTCCGGTAACCTGTGGTTATAAAAACTTAATTTTCCATTTTAACCCTTTATTTTCATAATTTCAAAACAAAAATACAACTTCGAAATTTATTAGTTAGGGCAAATTAAAAGTAACTTTTTATCCGTATAAAAAACCAAGTCGTTATTTTGTAATTTTTAAAAAGGCATCTATTTAAATTTTTTACAGTCTAATGACTGAGATAATATTAAATTAACTGCCTAAATGATTATCTCTCTATGTTTAATATATAATGACAAAGGAGATATTGATAAAATTACCAAACAATCATTTCTTGATAATCGATTACAATCCAATTATTAAATGAATAAATATGACACTTCAGGATTCAAAGGACGAGTAGAATTTAGTCAATTGTTGTCCATTACCAAACAACAATTTGATAACAGTTATCCTTCACCTGCAATAGATGATATAATTATATTTTTCTTTAAAAGGTAAATTATTTTATGTCTAGAAAATTTGGTTAAAGTTAATATATTTCTAAACATTAGACTTTCAACATTTTTATCGCCGTTGTTTGGAAATGGTGGAAATAAAATCTTGTTTTATTTCTATACTGAGTAAACAGTTATACGTTAAATGCCAAATATGAAATCAATACCTCAAGAGTGTATCTCATTTCCACATTTTTTTTTCTCAAAAATACAAATAGAGAGACCTAAAACGAAACATTATCTGACATCCGAATATTTTAACTTATTTCCTTATTTTATCACTTCAAACCCTTGAAGTATTGCATGACAATCATAATGAAACATAACCAATAAGTAATTTCGTTTGCTCCAGTTTATTTCAATAAAGTTAATCCATAATGAATTTATTGTCAGATATTGATCGTAAAGTATGTATATATTGTGTAACGAAATAAAATGGTAAACATTATAATTGTTACAGGAAAGAAGCAAGACAAACCATAAACAGAAGTATGTTGACTTACTCTCTGATTGTCATGTTGGCTGTGGTTGGAGGATTTTGTTTAGACACGGAAGAGTTTTCTTTGTTTCGTAGTAGGGAAAACAACGACTTACAGAAGTGTCTGTCTGCAAAGAAAGTTCCTAATGTCGGATTGGCTGATGTAAGTAAATTGTATATTTAAAAACTGTAATAAGTACAGGGTTATTCAAAAAGATGGTCACAATTTATTTAATTTGTATTTAATGAAGTATAAATTCGACATGAACAAGCTCATGGTTATAAATGCTCAATGTGTCCCCTCTTTTGTTGCAGGACATACATCTAACTATCTGCACATTGTAATTAAGTCAAGATTAACTAATATAATATGGTAAAATATAATTATTACAACAGAATCAAATATCTATTTTTGAAATTTAAAATTTACTTTACCCTTACTTCCTCATTCTATTTAGTAACGCGGTTTTTATTAAATTTTAGTTAAAAACAAGAGACTATTTTATGAAAAACGCTACTTTAGGAAATTAAATTAAACTCTATCTTTGCGATATCCAGTTTTCTCGGTCGCTCATGAGACATGTTGTTGCGATTATTTTGTCGCACTAAGTATGTGCTTGCGAGATAGTGTGCGTGTATATGTGTAAATTATTAATATTTTGTTCACTTTTCCTTTATATTTATTATTGTTACAATATTTTAATTATTATGTCCAATCGATTCAGGGAATGTACTTTTTTGTATTTTATTATTTTATTTTAATGTATATTAAACCGTTATTTTTTATTTCGCAACTGTATATAACTTCAATTTTCAACTTCTATCTATTTCCAAAATATTAGCCTTTCTTTTTTTCCCTCAACAGAAGTCATGTTGTATAACCAAATGATTATTTTTCATTCTAGGAGCATTTTATTGCTTGAATCGTGTAGTTTTCAATCGTCCCTTGTATTATTAACAGCAACGATATTATCAATATATTCATTATGTAGCTGTCTTTCTTTAGCTGATTTACAACAATATACATTTATTATCAAAAGTAGCGGCGAGATGTTAACGGCTGATTAGTCTTATGCATTTCTTGTGAACAATATTGATAATTTGTCAAATTGTTTGATGACTTTAGATTTTACACGTAAAGCGTTATTGTACTTTAATTTTTCAGGAGAGTTGGAAAAATAATGAGAATTAATATGATAAAGAAATGATATGAAGAGTGGAGTGGATTAATATGATATTAGATTTATCTCATAGTAGTACGGAATCGACTTAGAGGGCATCCATGTTTCTTGTTCAATTAACTTATATTCCAGCATTACACATTGCAATACCGGCTAGAATGATCAATCTGGCTTGTAACCTACTCCTCAAAGATGCTTCGGGATAAGGTATAGAGTGAAGACGAGACCAAAGAGACATTCCTTTTATCAATCATTACCGGCACAAAGGTGTAATATATCATCTGAACAGCAACAATAGACTGTTCAGGTTTTTAAATAGTAAAGCAACTGTTTACTTTAAATAGCTTTATATTTAGTACAATACTTATTTATACACAGATTAACACAATAAACAAAATGGGTGTACTATACATAATTCATTTTATTTTGTCAAACTGTGTTTACTTAAATTTCAGCTTGCTGGGATTAAATACTACTTCAAGTACTCGAGTGCCAGCTCAAAAGAAAAAGGAAAATTCATTAATAACTTGGATGGTGTCGCTGTTAAATTTGAAAAAACTTCAGATCAAAATATGTTTAATCTAACGTACAAATCTGTAGAGTAAGTATAAAAATATTGTTCTAAGTCAATGCTTAGCAAATATAAAATATATGAAATAACTTTATTTCAAATATTAATGGTCAGAAACAAAACAAATAACTTTTGCCATTATGAAGCTTCTTAGAGTGGAATTGTCATAATAAGCGGTTATTTTAAGGCGATGTTTCACTTACAGATAAACAGTTAATGTTAAAAACAAATATTGTTAAGTTGAGCAATTTATCACTTCAACATTCTTTATTGTAGTATTTCTAACAAATTATCTTGTCGATTAATTTATAAAACCAAATGAACGTATTAAAATCAAGTCAAAATTAGGCATGAGGTTTCATATTTTTACTTTTTCTTATTAATAAACTAAGGTTAATTAGAACCATAAATACCTTAAAAAGCCCAATAAACGTACAAAGGCTAATATTCAATAATTATGGATTTCATGGTTAATGAATATATTACCATAAAATAATACAATTAATTTCGTCCGCCAACAAATGTACACATGGTACATTATAATTTTCGAAACAATACCGGGTGTCTTTGAGAACAGGGATAATATTACAACATCTAAATGTGCAAACTATTTTTTTTTTATTGGGAACATCTGAGTGAATTTTTTAATACGAAAATGACAATAAAAATATTTCAACATTTATTGCTGAATAAAATTACAAATTTGTTTGTTTGTAGTTTGTTAATACACGAAATGAAAAAACAACTAATATACAGTTATAGTACACAATTCTATAACTTTCCTTTGTCATTTAGAATTCAGCAGACATTGTTGTAAAAATATTAATGTACAGTTATTGTTTTCTAGTAAATTACGATATATTCCTTATTATTTCTATTCCTCAACTTGTAATAAAAAATAAAGGTTAAATGGGTTATTCAGCATCAAAATGGTTAAACATTGTTACTTTTCCAAATATTTGCTTCAATAAATGGTAAACGAATGATTTGTCGTGTTACACTTTTAATTACCACCATTTTGAAACAGTTAAGTAATAATAATATGTGATACACTGCTAGTGAATAGTATTAAACATTCTGAAAACGTTGTTACTGATATCTCAATTTTTTATGGAGTTATAGGAAGAAAAGTTAGACAGACGGAAAACGAAACATTCTGGGACATATGTTTAATGGATCAATTTTATATATTTGGTGTTCGGGAACTATGATCTTGATGTATCCTATAATGTATTAACTTTATTGATTTTATCAAAATATTTTCACTTATATTTTACTAACAGAGTTTTATTTTTATGTTTTAGTAAATATTTGAATGTAACCAGCTTTGTCGATCAACCTTATCCTAAGGACTGTAAGTATACATTGATTTTTTTCTTACTTAAATAAACTGAACGCAACATAAGATCATTAATAATCAAATAATAATCAAAATTGTCATAACATGAATTGACATCGAGAAGAAAAGTGTAGACAACTGAGTTGTCATGTTTAGATGCAATCGGTACAACACAAACTCGACAAAGACAACGACAAAAACTTTAAAGGGAACAGTAATAAAATTGGGGTCAAATTCAAAATAAACCCTGTTATCACATCACGGTATTACAATATGTTATAAAAAGTTTCCCTCTCTTACACAGTCAACCATAAAATTGAATATTAACACAAAATACCATTTCTGGAAATCATTCCAAAAATATTATCTCAGATTACATGTCATACTTATGTTTTTGAAGTTATTGAATAATATAAGAAACGTTGATTTGACTGAAATTTATAATTATATTTAGATATATCTTTATTTATAATTATTAATATGTAAATTATTAGACATTCATAGAACACAGACTACTTATATTTAATTAGTAAATTAATAATACGTATATTTATGGTAATGTAGGCTGTGTAAATTAAAATAGTCATAGCAACTAGTACTCTAGTTTGTACCTCACAATATATTAATGCACTTATATTCTGATTTAGTGTTTGACAGATACCTAAAGATTGTTGCATATAAACCTAACGAATACGTCATGCTCTACACTTGCATAAAAATTGGTAAGTAATCTTCACATTTTTATTAATTTATAGAAAAAAATATATGTTCTTCTTAGAAACTCTTACTTTAGTTCGAAATCAGTCTCCCCTTTTTCATCAAGTTCAGGAGTCGAAATATAAATTAATATAATTACATCTTGTCCTGAAATGGATTGTAACACGACCGAACCTATACTTAAATTTAAAAATACGTGTTTGTCATTATTGTAGATTCATAAATTTATAATAAACAGCGGTAAAAGTACGCATATATAAACAGAGTTTAATATAGTTTTTTTGTGTTTACCACTTTTTTTTTTAATTAAGTTAATTTATAAAATAAAAAGGCTTTGTTTAAAATTTAATTTTATGGAAACTCCCCATCATGAATACAAATTTCAATTTGTAATAAATAAACTTTATTATAACTGAAACAAGACATCGAAATATAAAATTTCAGGGGATCTAGTTAAAATTAAAAAATAAATGTAAATATCTATCTTTTATATCATTTTATTCATAATTTTTATAATTACATAAAAGAGCATACAATTTTTTTTAACAAAGAAGTCATTTTAAGAATTTGGGGGAAAGGTTATTCAAAAGTTGTCACTCACAGTTATTGTTTTCTAATCATATTAAGGACAAAAACTGATTGTCGTTTATTTTTACATTTCCCCATTAAACTAACTAATAACAACCGACAAGTATCTTAATATGCGGATAAAACAGATGTCAGAAAAGGAACTCGAAAATATAAATTTGAGTTGCTGCATGCCAGTCCAGCCCTTATCCAAATACACTAGGATGACGAAAAATTAAGAAGAAAAGTAAACCATAAAAATGACAAACAAAGCATAAGAAGAAAAGTAAACCATAAAATAAAAAACAAAGCATAAGAAGAAAAGTAAACCATAAAATGAAAAACAAAGCTAGATACCAATGGTCGTGCTTGGAAATCACATTTAGCATAAAATTGTACATTGAAATGAAGAATATCAGAATCTACATCTCATTAGTAATTTTAAACATGTGACCAAGACTTTTACAAATACTAATTTTTGTTATATTTTTCAGATTCAGTAGTAATTGTCGTTTATTTTTACATTCCCCCATTAAACTAACTAATAACAACCGACAAGTATCTTAATATACGGATAAAACAGATCGCATAAGTCAGAAACGAGGCTTGAATATTTGAATTTGAGTTTGCTGCAAGCCAGTCCAGCCCTTATTTAAATACGCTAGGATGACGAAAAATTAAGAAGAAAAGTAAATCATAATATGACAAACAAAGCCAGATATCAATGGTCGTGCTTGGAAATCACATTTAGCATAAAATTGTACGTTGAAATGAAGAATATCAGAATCTACTTCTCATTAGTAATTTTAAGCATGTGACCAAGACTTTTACAAATACAAATTTTTGTTATATTTTTCAGATTCAGTAGTAATTGTCGAGAGAGAGTTGCTTACTACCAGCCTCAATAATAACCTAGACGTGCCTCTAACAATGGACAAGGAGCTACACTTTAAATCCAACTTTATCAAACTTCCATTGACGCATCCCGAACTTCTTGATTTAGATTTGGTTTCCTTAATCAAGTTATCCTGAGTTACAAGTGGTAACTCAGCATATGTTAATAAAAACATAATATTTGTAAAATGTTGATTATCAAATTGAAAATAAAATGATCATTGAGAATAGGTCTACTTACTCTTATTTAAGCACAACGACACCAATTCCTACATTTCAATTTTGAAGTTTTACAACCTAATAAATCACTATCATGCTGTTTATAGCTTGAACATATTGGCCACTCCAATTTGACACTTCTCAAGGCGCAGTGTACCTCCAATCCATTCCACCCTTCTAAAAACACATTTTGTTTTTCGTTAATAGAAGTAAGATTTGGGTTCTTGTAAACATTGTGTAATGTCACTTATTTTCGAGATATACGAAAGATTTTAAACGTCCGCCATTATAAAAATGTGGAAATATAATCTTAGTTTCATGATATACTAGTAAATTCATGATACATACATTACACAAACCAAATAACGTGAATAGTTTAGTCGCATAAAATTTAATTTACAATTTAAACACATGGAGTAATGTAAGTAAAAACATAGTTGAGGAAAATGCTTTACAATAACGTCTAGACAATTGTATTCAAAATTATTGATTGACAAAGTAATGTAAAGAAACAGTAAACACATGGAAAGACTTGAAATCACTGGCGACGTTCTGGAGAGAGCTCCTGACCTTGAAACTACACCGGTTTGAAGTTTGCATAGTTGTGGTAAACAAACAGTTTTTAATTAAAAATAAACTACGTAACTAACGTTTTAAATAGGCGCAATATTCCACACCCATTAAAAAACATACAAAATGAGCTTATACAAATTGAGCTTATACACAATGAATTACATTTTAAATTAGCTACCCTTTCAGAAGGGGGTGGGGGTTGTGTAGCGTTATATAATTAATATAATAATTTATTAATATATAAATAATGAAAACCTTAGCTTGTTGCCCCACGTGCTCCCAGTGGCGTTTTGGAAACGTAAGATCGTCGTGATTAAAAAAAAGTAGGACGTGGTGCAACCACGTGAGATTGCCACTATACAAAACGACGGTTGGTGAAAATTTACTTCCTACTAAGAAAACACACTTGCCAAACAAAACAATTAAAATCTTAAATACTATCAAAAGAGTTTTACTCCAATTTCACAAAAGATACATTCTTAAAAAAATCCAAACCATTAACAAGTTTTAACCTTATAAATATTTTAAATATTTACCAGAAGGTGAGCTGGTTGGTCCACGTCCTGCCCCTGGATAGCTGTATTACATCCTTTCGTAGTACAGTGAACTGAACGCCAGCAGTAGCTGCTCATATGAGTTTCAGCCCTCTTATAAACAAGGAAATAAACCTTATGACTAGCAATAAACAAAAAAGTTCTTCTCAGAACTGCCGACAAGATTACAAGTTAACAAATCGCAAACATCCTGAAAGACTAAAAGTAATTTTATGGACTTACCCTGACAATCTTAAAACATTAAGAGCACAACTTAATATAGATAAGTATTTAATTATGAGAAGGAGAGGAGTGAGCAGCTACAGAAGAGTAGAAATTTGGTGCCCCTGCAGAAAAACAGCTGAAGACACTAGAGATAAACTAACTGCACAGGCAAAGCAATTGAAAATTCATATCTCTCTAGGAACAAATTTTCCTGAACGCAAGAAGAAAAATGGACAGAACACCCATCCAATAACGTCTGAGGACGCTTGTAGTGTGGGCATTTTGCAGTGGAACGCGAGATCCTTGAGGAACAAAACAGCAGAACTCAAACAAGAGGTTGAAACCACAAATGCCAAGATAATATGCATCCAGGAGTCTTCTCTACCACACAATGAGCTCTTTCATCCTAAAATTAACAACTTCAATTTAATCAATCATTCCCGTGAAACCAAAAGAGGAGGTGGATTGGCGATTTTTGTTCACAGATCTTTGTATGTGGACAATGTCATCAAGATTTCAACGAACCATCTAGAAGCTATCTCTGCTGAGATATCTATTAATAAATCACTCAAAATGACTATTATAAATCTATACATTCCCAACCAGGGGATAACTTTGCATGAACTAGAGAAGATTGCTCCAAAAACACAGAATTTTCTGATCATTGGTGATCTTAATGCTAGACATCGCAGCTGGAATGAAGGACCTGAAAATCAAAATGGACAGATAGTCCACCAGTGGATCCAAAATGAGAAGATGATCCTTTGTAATAGAAGCAAAAATCCTACCTACCAATCTCCAAGCTCGGGATCTCTCAGTACAATCGACCTCTCCCTTGTATCTGCAAGGCTGGCTCTATTGATAGAAGACTGGTGCTTAAGACCTGACCTGGGCAGTGATCACTTTCCGTTATATTTTAAAGTACGTCACTCAAGAACAGCCAAGGAAGGTAAAGACCCAAATCCACAAACAAAATATAAGATTAAGAGCGCAAACTGGGATTTGTTTAAGCAGAAGCTAGATGAATACAAGTTTCAAGACTCAGAACATCTAATAAACATTGAAAAATCAATTGAGTTTGCAGCAGAGGCAAGCATACCCAAAGTAAAAAACAGAAGAACACGCCCAATGAACATCTGGTGGACGGACGCTCTCACCAAGCTAAAAAAGGACAGACAAATGGCTCGAAGACAATGGATGAAAAAACGAGATACAGAGAGTAGAAGTGTATTTAATCGTGCAAGTGCAATGTGCAGGAAAGCTGTTGTGCAGGCAAAACGCAACAACTGGAGAGAGTTTGTAAGCTCTATTAACTCTAATACACCTTCCTCCATGGCATGGAAGAGATTCAAGAGCATTGAGGGAAGACATAGTGCCAGAATAGACTATATCATGACCCAAGACAACCAAATTATAAGAGATAACAAGGATATGGCTAATTATTTCAATCTGGTGTATACGGGAAGGTCAACAACTGCAATATCTTACCCAAAAGCCATGACTCAACAAGAACAATACCTTTCATGCAATCTCGACCTCCTATGCCTACACACAGACTTGGCAGATTCTCCATTGACAATGGATGAACTTTCGCAAGCCATATCTGAGATACGGAATACTGCCCCAGGAGAAGATAACATCCGCAACTCCATGCTGTCAAACCTAACCTCAGAACTTCTTGAACGAATCCTTTCCTACTTCAACAGTATCTGGTATACGGGAAACATTCCACAAAACTGGAAAGTTGCAACAATTATTCCTATCTTGAAACCCCAAAAAAACCCCACACTGCCAAATTCATACAGACCAATATCCCTAACATCTTGTCTAGGGAAGCTTATGGAAAGAATCATCAATAACCGGTTGGTTTGGAGATTAGAAAATGGAAAAAAGTTGCATCCCAAACAATATGGATACAGACCAAAAAGGAGCACTGTAGACGCACTGCTGCATTTCACAGAGTCAATTTATTGTGGTTTTGTTGATAGGGCTGTGACAGCGGCCGTCATGATCGACTTAGAAGCAGCCTTTGATAGAATCCCCCATTCCACCATAATCCTACATTGCTTGATGCTTGGGATTAGAGGGAAGATGCTAAAATTCTTAAAGAGTTTTCTAACAAATAGGGCAACTAAAACCAAAGTTAATAACACGCAGTCAGAGGAGATAAAAGTTGTCGGTGGTATACCACAGGGTTCTGTTTTGAGCAGCACCTTATTCAACATTGCACTAAGCGATATGCTAGAGACGATTCCTGCCTCGACAGATGGCTGTGTTTTTGCTGATGACATAACTATATGGAGCACAGACAGAGACCCCCATAAAGCCACCTATAATGTCCAAGAAGCCCTAAACAACATAAATGCATGGACAAAGAAATGGAGTCTAAATATCTCTCTAGCTAAGACTGAATGTTCATTTTTCACAACAAGATATTCACTCAAGGATTATATACCGCATTTAAGGTTGGAAGAAACACTCATTCCATTTAATACGAACCCGACACTCTTAGGAATAACATTAGACCCTAAACTACTTTGGCGAACACATATAGAGATAACAACAAAGAAATGTTTAAGCAGACTGAACCTACTTAAGGCAGTGGCAAGTAGAAACTGGGGCGCAGACACAATAATGTTAAGACAGCTATACACTATGTTTGTGAGGTCCAAAATGCTATATGGTGCGGAAGTTTGGAGTTCTGCAGCTAACACCCACCTAGACAAACTGAGGCGCATTCAGAATTCAGCTTTGAGACTCTGCCTAGGCTGTCCAAAAACTACCCCTATGCATGCGATGGAAATAGAGTTGAACATCGAGCCATTGGACATTCACCTTGACAGAATAGTCTGGCATAAACATCTAAAAAACCTGTCACTTCCCCAGCTGGTTTCTAGTTTTGAGCCCGAGAAAGGGAAACCCCACCATAGGTGCTCATTTCATCACCGCACATCCTTCCTCATCCAAATTCTGCCTGATAAAATCCCGATAGTAAACCAGAACCCTCCTTGGACCTTCTGCTCTCCCAATATAAGACTCCACCTAACTAACAATGTCTCTAAGAAAGACCTTCCTGAAGTTCAGAGAGCAGCTGCATTAGAAACTATTAATGACTCCTACAAGAACTATTATAGAATATTTACAGATGGCTCACTGAACCAGCTTGATGCGAAATCTGGAGCAGGATATTTTGTGGACGACACCAATGAGTCATTCTATGTACCTGCACACTCTACATCAAGCACAGACGTAGAATTGTTGGCGATTGACGCAGCCGTAGCTCACATCGCCAGCGTGGAAAAGCGGGATGTTTGTATTCTCAGCGACTCTATGAGTGCACTGCAGATTTTGAAGCAATACAAACCATCGAACTACTACCGTAGAGTAAACGACATTCACGCTATGCTTGGAAAACTCAGAAGTAAAAACATTTGGTTCCAGTGGGTTCCTGGACATTGTGGTATACATGGCAACGAAGAAGCAGATAGTATAGCTAGAATAGCTGCAAGTTTGGGCCCGATTCCATCCAGAAATCTTTCTCTGAGTGCCGGTTTTGCTCTTTGTGACAGAACATTGCAATCTAGATGGGTTGAACAGTGGAATAACACGATAAACGGTCGCCAATTATACTCAATACAGAAAACACCTAACAACCTGAAAATTTACAAGGAAATCCCTCGTTCAGTATCGACTTTCGCATCCAGAGCAAGAACCGGGCATATCGTTACTCAGGCATACCTCTTCCGTTTTGGACTGGCTGATTCGCCCACTTGTTTGGTATGCCAAGAACAGGAAGAAACTCTCCAACACATCCTTCTGCAATGCCCTGGTCCAGAAAATGCTCCTAGAAAGATACTTAAAGCGAGACTTAAAGAAAAATGCACCCTTGAAAGAGTACTGTCGAACAACACCTTTTGGCGACTTGCTGCCCTTGTTTATGAGAGACACCGTGTGGTTGATATCACTTGATATCAGATACACGCACAAGAAGTAAGAAGTAAGTAAATATTTTAAAGACAATATACGTTGATCAACGAAATCATTATACCTTATGGGTAAAAAAAATCAAAATTAATTTCTAAAATTTGTAGGCCGAAAATTAGCATGCTATCCCATCCATTTTTTTAAAAAATTATATTTATACATATGTAAACCTAAGATTATTAAATAAATATACATGAAGACACACAGAATTAAATAATTATTTAAATTGTGTATAGATTTAACCACAAAACTATCGGAATCAGCGGTCCTGATGGATTCCTTTTTTATGTTTGATGAGAAATTGGTGCAGCTCGAGAACATTGAAATTATGCATTTACCAGATAGAGTATTTAAATACGACAGAACTCCAATTCAGTTTTGCTTTCTTTTTTTTGAGCTCTCATACTTGGACCAGAATGGCTGTTTTTTGGGGGGGGAGAGAAAAACAAAAAAGTTAATTGAGCTGTACTTAATACACTTACACAAATCGTTATTTACCAGAAAATTTCAAGGTTCAGTTGGTTTTGAAATACATTATATTTTTTATGTTTATGACATTTAACACTGGTTTTCAAATCTGTTATCACTGTCAATTAATGATCATTTAAATTTACTTGTTTTTAGAGATCTTTCTTTTTTCAATTGATTCAAATACATATGTATTAAACATTTAGGTAACTTAAAATTTACAATTTCACTCTAGTTATTGTTGTAGAAAGGTTCTTTTTTGCAGTAAGCTTAAACACCTGATAATTACAATAAGGTGATCTTAAATGGTTTTGATGAAAATTTGTAAAAAATCCTTAGTATGTGAATATTTGGATTGAAGCAGATATATATATATATATATATATATATATATATATATATATATATATATATATATATATATATGTATATATATAATCAGTTGGTTTAGTTTTTTTTTGAAATGTACAGATTTATTTTAGTTATAGTTTTTTTTTTTTAATCTAATTTATAAAAGTCCCTAGTACAACACAATTACTCTCAAAACACAGTAGCTTTAGACAGACATATACATACATGAGTTCATTTAGTTTTAATTAAATGTACAGAACATAACTTAAGAAAGGGAACGTAAATTTCCACCAACCTGGTTTAATTAAAGAATTTTCTTGTCCATTGTGTCTACAGGACTTGACCACTACAACTACATACCACTAGGCTACACATGACTGTAAAGTTGCCACGAGGCATGGTTATGCATATCATGTTTTATCTAAGTTATGATAAACTTATCTAAGGTTTATCTAAGTCTTTTATGTCTGGAAGGGTAAGGTCCATCAGATGTTAGTGTATAGATTTACAATACGATGTAATTATCAAAACTGCTGCTACACGCTATCACACCACCCAAAATGCTTGTATTTCATCTCCGTCTTTTTTCGAAAACTAGATATAATGTTTAAAAGGGAATTCGTTATATGTATTTTTTCAGGTAATACAACATTACCTGAATTTTATACAGATACCACACATTTTTAAATTGACCACTTCAAAGTGGTATTATTATAAAAGTATGTTGTCAAATCTCTTTAAAACAATATATTTAATACAATATTTAAAACACCTATAATATTTATCCTAGTTAATGCTGAAAACATCCTATCTTCATTTTTATTGAATTTTAAGGAATAGTTGAGAAATCTATAAAAAAAATGAATATATTTACTTTTTGGTAACTTACTACTATAGTACAAAAAGCTTGTCTTGGTTCCATTACTCACAAAATAGGTAATAGCTATTTAAAATATGACAAGTGCTGGAAGAAGAAAAATAGTTCTGCTGTATTATAGTAATTACTTCACATATCTTTTCAGTAAGATTTCTTTACTAATATATCGGCTTAAATATACCTAAACCAATAAAAAATTTAAAATAAAAAAAGTAATAAAATGTTAGCAGCATTAAAATGGTTAAATATAAGATACACACTTTAATATCTTTTTTTAAACAGTTCTCTACAACTTTTACTTCAAACCAAAACATCAAAAGATATAAAGACCACACTCGCCTGAAATAAAAACATAAAGAAAACTGATTTAATTCGAATTTTTAAAGAAATTTTTATTAGTCATTTTATTTTTACTGTTATACTTATATGTATTTATACTATCATGTTAATATCCAAACAAAACATACAATATTAAACAACATTTTATATTTTTTTTACCAATAATGGTAGGAAATCATAACGTTGACTCTTACGACATTATAAAAAGTAAAATAAATTAATTTATAATTAATTTTATTTAGACAATTAAAATATAATTCTTTTTTCACCAATTTATCAATTAAATATACATATTCAAACCATAATTATTAGGAATAGATAAATCTTACCAATGATAGCTGATTAGAATGTTTTAATTAAGTTAAGAAATTCATATAAATAATTCTAACCTACAAAGTATTTTAGAGTATAATAATTAGAAATATTATATAATATATTTACTCATAATCAAAGATTTATAAACCGAGTTTTTTTTTAAACTAATAAAATCCCTTTATAAAAAATCAAAATAAACGTGGCTTTCTGTCGATACTAAATTGTAATGATTTTAGTTATAGCCAATCTCTGATGACGATTTAAATTCTAAAAAAAATAATTACTCTCTTCTAATTTTTTGTTTCATAAGTCATGAACATTGTTGGTTATATGATTTAACAACAATGTTGAATGTGGAATTATTCTCAGGTTACTTGGATCTCAGACTATTGTATCAGAATACGTGTCTGCATTATATGATTGTAAAGAAGGAATACATTGTTATTGTTAGGTATATTCCTATTGTTGATCATCATCCTATTCTTTGTTATATAATGTAATGGAAATAATATACGATATTGTGAATAAATTAGGTAAAAATATTATCCAAACTATACCAGAAATAAAAACATATAGACAAGTAAATTTTAAAGTTCTTTGAGCTTAAATAGATTTCCATAAAATGGTTTAGGACAGTGCTTTATATGTTATGTACAACAAACGAGTAGATAGATTATAACTAAATTTGTCACTAATTGTAGAAATCCACGTTACAAACGTAACTATGTTGGATTTTTCTTTCCTTCTTGTAAGCAATATGAATATGTCTAAAACACATCAATAATGATTAAAATAATTATAAATCAAACAAAAAGACCACATAAAAATTAACATTTTAAAGTAAAAAATTGTAAACTAAAGCAAGTGTAAACAATTCTATGATTAGCCTACGCCATGTCAACGCGATATTACTTTATACAACTAAATATGTATACTGTTAATCATAGCAGGTAAACTCATCCATTGAATATTAACATATAGACTAAGAAAGTCGTATAATACCAAATAGACTAACCTAATGATAAACAAAGAGATAAACCTACAGTAAACAAAAATAGCTATAGTTCTCAAACAAACACACATGCAGATGAATAAAGAAACCAACACTTTAAAGCCATCTACAGATAAAGAAACAACAAACCAAAATAAACAAACATACTTGCATATAAACATACGTACTTACGTATAAATAAACAACTCATATGTAAACAAAAAAACATACAAATTAATAAACTGAAATACCCACAGGTAAAAAATACAGAAAGTAAAGTATATAAAAGCAGTTGAATTTAATTCCATCCCTCTTCAAAGTAGATTACAATTCACTTTTTAAAATTAAGTGAAACGAATAAAGGAAATATACGTTACCTAAAAAATATCATTATTTTCCATACAATGGTTCAATATACTGTACTCAAACTTCATCTATTACGTGACAATAATCTCAGTAGCCTAAAGCCACTGTCAAAAGTATAGGTTATTGTGAAATATCTACGTACCATGACGTATAATATCTAGGTATGAAGGATAAATCGTAAAACTTTATCAGCGATTGTTAGATTATATCTTCAAATTTACATTTAAAGTGGGGTGAAGTAACCCCCCCCCCACTGTGTTTTTACAGAACATTTTTCGCTTTTGTATTTAGTAAATATCTAATATACAAGAGACCATGAACTGCCTACCAATCACAACCTGTGGAGTAATGTAACCACTTTTACCTCATGGTTAGGATATAAATATATTTACAATATAAGTAAATTTGTAATCATTGCTGAAAAGAAACTTGTGCCCCGTTTAAGTTTTTTATTAAGATAACTAAGTAAGTTTTGCAGCAACAGCCTGTTTTGTGAGTGGCTATGTGTAAGCCCAATTATTTTCTCCTTTAAACCTCAGATGGTGAGAGGTCAATGATTACAAATAGTACATATAGTAAAGTGATACATAAATCAAATAGCTTTAGCATCTTTTATAACAAGTGGTTTTGTTTGGAATCTTTTTAAAACCCCACGTAATGGAAGTCAATATGTTAGAATTTTCTATTTCGTCGGTGATTTTCTCGGTAGTCATTGTCTTATAAAAAAAGAAGAAAAGGGTGTAAAATATCCCTAGCACTTATATACCCAAATAGTGTCGTAGATAGATAATAACTACAGTTTTGCAGGAGACAATAAATAGCAAAAGAGTTTAAAGTGATCTAAATATTTCGAAAGACGATAAATTTTTTAACCAAGTAGAGAGCACTACCACAAGAATGAAAGAGTAGTACGATGAGGCGCCCCAGTTTACAGTGACTTGAATCTTTCTTTGGCAATCTTGCTTAAAATCTTTGCCAATTATAGACACAAGTACACAACGAAATAATTCGAAGAAATCTCCAATTTATAATTCTGAGACACCAGAAATTTATTAAGTTGTCTTTAATTAAAATTGATATTATAGATAATAGATTTTAAGATTTATTTCCTTTGTAAATTTCAAAAACAATAGCTCAAACTTGTGATCGGTCTAATTATTTTTTAAAGTTTTACTTACTTGGAAGCCTACAGGATGACCCACGAAGCCTAATTGATAACACAATTACTACATCTTTGGAATAATCCAAACAGTTAATAAGTGGTACTTCATATTATAAGTGCAATGATATGGTTATACTTATCATGAGTTTTTCATTCATATCATAACACATCGAATAAACCTATAAGTCAAATGAGCAAATAAGTTTTGTTTCCTTATGAATATAACTGATGTTCCTTCTGAAAAAATTTGATGATGTTTTAATTTTACATGAAAATTATTTATACATGTTGATGATATGAACACAATTACATAACTTTTGTCACTGTGAAACTAGTTAGAATGGAAAGGTGATATTAAGTAGTTATTTTAGGGAAATGTAGACCATACAGCTTAACAGTTGTCAAAACAAACTTTCACCTTGTTACATTGATTTTTTTTTATATAAGTTACATTATTATTAAAAGTTTGTAATTTCACCATGTTAAAGATGGTATTATATAATATTTTTTCTTAATAATAAATTAAGATTATTTAAACCATAAATACTTAGAAACGCCGAATATAAGGAAATAGGACTACATTATATATATTAGGCTTTGACGGTTAATAACGATATTATCTTTCAAATATTAAGTTTTTTTTGTCTCCACTAACGTAGACATTTTTAATTAGAATTCCTGACTGTGACACAATATGGTGTGTCCATGACTCCAAGGGGAGATTACAAGAGCTACATGTTTATACTGATTTAAAAAAAAAAAAAAAAAAAAAAAAAAAAAAAAAAAAAAAAAAAAAACATGCAAAACTATTTAATGAAATTATTTTGTTTTTGAACTGTACAAAATATTTAGTGCGTAAAATACAAGGTATATCACAATCAGTCTACCAATCTTTTAAATAATTAAAATTAATGTAACTATATGTAGAACTAGCCTCCACTCATTTATCAAAGGAGAAATACTCAAGGCACGTAATCAAATCGTCAGACTAACAGGTTCTAGGCAACATAATTCGTATGTACTATGAAAGGTGGTAATAGTAGCTTACTATAACTGTGTTGAAGGAGATTTAAGTATTTTCTTTATTGGTTTCTATTAATAAGTATATATTTATATAAGTAATTTTACAAATATATTCATCGTAAAATTGTACTTCAATAATAAAAGTAATATAAAGAGTCAAAATTGCTAATTTCTAAAACAAAAATATGTAAAACAGTATCTAGTTTTGTATATACGCTAAATTGATTTCATTTTACACAAAGACCCATTCCACTTAATTAATGATCTGATGAATCCCACCGTTATCAAATTCCATATTTTAAGTAACAATGCACACGCTCACAATATGTTGAAAACATTGCGTAAAGGTTGTCAGTAATAATGTCAATATCAAATAAACAGAGTAATATTTTGAGCGGTTAAAACTAGTTTCACACAATGCTCAAAGCAGAGTAGAATCCAATTTATCTTACTAAGTGAAACGTATAAAGGGGAATATAAGTTACTTATTAAATCCCACTGTTTTCCTTACTATGGTTAAATACAATATACTTCAACTTTCAAAGTTTTCAAAAACGCCATAATATGATCACGTAATATATCATTTTAAACGGTTCAATGAGACAAGAAAATATATTTACCCCCATCAACGTAATTGTATTAGGATGGCAAATATAGAATGAATTTCCTTAACTAAACTTTCTTGTTGTTTCAGATTATCTTATCTGGTATTTCTAAATATTATAAGATTAATCAATATCGAGGGGTTACACTAATAAGTTATCATTTTAGAATTTTGCCCTTTCAAATATTATGGGTTTGATTCGTTTGTATATAGATGTTCGGTCATAAGAATCTTCATGTTAAAGGTCATGGAAAGACAAGACAAAAATATATTACAAAAATAATAATAAATTAAATGAAATTCTCACCAGCCAAATCAAAATAATGCTCAAAAACAAGACTGTTATAATATGAGATAGTTAAAATTAATCTTTAGATGGATGCAAATTTATTTTTAGGTGATAGTATATAATCATAAAACCGCATCAAGTCATATAAAGGTAAATTTATACCTAACTTTTCAAACACTTTCTGTTTATTCTATTTGAGACCAAACAAAGTTTATTCATGGTTGCTTGAACTAAGTTTCATGACATAAAAATGAATTACCACCATCTTGTATTTCAGTAATTTTTCTAAATTACATATTATAAAGACTATTAAAAACTCTCAATACTACTTGTTTTCTAATTTACTAATACAGAGTTTAGTTATTAAAATTTTACTCATAAATTTCTCAAATAGTTAAAATATTCGAGCTTTCTATATTGAGCACAGGCGTGAGAAACAAGAGGGATCCACAACTTCATGTAGACCAAGTCTTGTTCTCCCCCCCCCCCCTAACATTAATACAGTATTCCGATGTAACGGTTTGGTATTTTATCTTCGTTTCGTCCATTTTATAAAACGAAGATATCCTAACCATTTGTCACCATAAGCAACAAGAACAAAATATTTCAAAATATTTTCACAAAATTTAAAAATGGATTTTCGAATGTTATCCAAGATATACATGATTCTGTAATAGCTGATATAGTGCAATTAGCTATCTGTACTAAGTTAGAGAACGACCAATGAGCGGATAGACACAAAAAATAAAATTGTGACACGTGTTCAATTCCCGATATGACGCTTTCTATTATCCCCGTCGTTTCAAAACACAAAAACATAATTAACTCATTGACAAGGTACGTCTGAATTTGTTGATGTTGAAATAAAAAGTGTCTGAGTCTGAATGCTTAGAGGAGTAACGAAAAGAATGTGTTGTTGTGTAAAACATATATTAATTCTATTAATTCTAACTTTTTTATTTTGTATCGAATACTAATAATAAGATTTGTTCTCTCCTATTAAACGTTATTTATTTCGACGTATCGAGATGTCAACATCTGATAGCAACCATAGTATCGAAAAAAAAAAAAAGTACTACTTACTTATTTTACTTTAGCCAACGCCCGTCGGTGGCGGTTGTGCCATTTGACGCCGAGCCTCCCAGTATCGTATTGTGAGATCGTCAGGAAGATGGTTGAGTTTAGGACAGATGACGAGGTGACTTCCCCATAAACTAACACGAATATTGATTCCCACCATGATTCCGGTTGAGCAGAGAGGGCATGTGTCTGAGTCAGCCAAGCCAAGGCGGTGTAGGTGGACCTGCAGGTAGTCGTGCCCAGTTTCCAGACGGAACCTTGCAACATCTTCACTTCTCTTCAGATCAGCAGGCATGTGCCCTGGGGTCGCAAGGTTCTCCCACATTTTGCGTATACTTAAGCCTTTTAGGAGGTTCTTAGTGTACCTAGATATGGTGGTATCAATTTGGCTTCTTGCTGCTTGGAGGGTTTGGAGAATCTCAGGTTGCTCTTCCTTTGCTCCTTTTTTGGCCATTTCATCTGCTTTTTCGTTGCCTGGAAGACAGACGTGGCTGGGGACCCACTGAAGGCTGACGTTCCATCCCCCATCAATGAGGTTGGCTAGTTTCCTGCGGCATTTCAGGGTGTTGAGGAAAAAAAAGTAGGAATATAAACGTTAATAATGTGTTATTTTCAAAAAAAAAAGAAGGTAATTTATGTCTCAATAAAAGTTATTAAAAGTGTGATTTGTGTGAAAACCCCCATATAATTTGTATTTATATATATTTAACGTGACAGGTTCCATTAAAAACTGTAAAATAATTTGTGAAAATTTAATGTTTGATAGTTTTTAATGTTCGTGGGATGGAGAATATAAACAATTAACTAGTTCATATTAAAGCGCATGAAAAAAGAACATGAAAAACATTTTAAAAAATCATGCACGATATAGATCTGATTTTTTTAAACCCAAAAATTAAATTAGAATATTACTTTTCAACGGTACGCTAATAGAATTGTAAAATACTTTTCATATCATGCCTGCCTATTCGTCAACCCATGCAATGTTGTTATCTATTTTAAAAATAGCTGATGATCTCTGTCAATCAAAACTTTAAAGTTTTAGGTGGGTCTCGTGAAACGATAATATTTTTAGCCTAGTTTTGAGCATTACCACAAGGATGAAAGATGAGGTCAATAAAGCGCCAGTGTTTACAGTGACTTGACTTCTCCGATGAAAATTTAGATTATATTTATAGACACATGTATACAACGACAAATTTGGAAAGTTCAATTTATAATTCTCAGATGTCAGAGAGTCGTTATGTTCCCGTAAATTAAATTTGTGTTATAGATAATCGGTTTTGAAATGTATTTCCGTTGATAATTTTAAACACATATTTAATATCATGTCCTACCAATTCTAATTTAAAGTATCAACAGGACGTGAATTGATAACAAAAAATACTTACTAATCCTTGGAAACAATTTAAAACTAATAAGAAGTACAAATTTATATACTTCAAAATCCTAAGTGCTTAGATATGATTATAATTATCAGCACTCGTTTAATTCATCTGATAACACAATGAATACATCACATATCAAAGGTGTTCCTTCTGGAAATATTTTGGAGATTAAAGATACAATAAATTTAATTTTTAATTTTAATTAAATGAAAACATGTTACGGTTATTGAGATTTAGACAAAAAATAATAAAACACAGCTGCAGACTGGTTAGTTTTTTTACAAATTACTCATGAAACAAAACTTGTGTTTAATTGTTTTTAGTAGCTTAAAAATTTGATTGGTTTAGCCAAATCAAAAATAATAATAATAATAAAATAATCCCTGATCGTGATATATTGACTATGTAACTTTTTTTACTAAACTGAACCTCCCAAACTGGTATTTTTGTGTAAATGGAGACTAACTAATATGTTATGTTGGGCTAATGGCTACATTGAGGGGGAAATGTTATTAATATCTTTGCAGCAAATATTGAGAAAATTGAAACTTTGCATATCGGTATTTAAGATTTTATTCCCACAATTTGTAAATATTGGATATTTAGCTCCGAAGATATCTAGAACCTTGCCCAAGAAATTAAAGAATTGTTGTTTTATTAACATGTCGTACAAAACATGTTAAAAAGAGATTCATATTCGAGCATTCTATGCATGCTTTCCAACTCTAGTCGCTGTAGTTTTGTAATTGTAAATCATCACTAGGATTTGTTTTTATTTCAGAAAATGAAATGTATTCATTTGAATTATACTTGTATACCTAATTATGTGTTTAGAAGAGCAAAGTTTAACTCTAACATAGACTTGTTATAACCAAGGCGCACAGTTACTTGAGTTAGGATTTATTATACAATACCCTCCTATTCATTAGTCCAACAGATACAATGTAAGAAGTTATGGACAAAATTTAAATAATAATAATATGTTTATGTGTATGCAATAGGCTATGTATTTAATTTTTGTATAGGTAACCATCTTCAAATTATTTCTTTATTGCAGGAGCCCGACTAACAAAGTTTTGAAAATTATTTACAACTATCTTTATAATAGAAGTAATTGAACTCATATTTAACAGATTTTAATTATTTTTTGCACAAAGGCCCTTGATAGAACTCAAGACTGTTTCGATGGCAAAAAAGGTAATTTTAACTATAAAACTGAGTGTCAAGTTCTTACTGACCACATATTTAAAATACATTAAATTTATAAACGTAAAAATCTTGTTTCTATTTCTTGATTAAAAGATATTAATTTATGTTCGCTACCATAAAAAGGGCAAAACCGTGTCGCCGCGCAATACTCTAACATTGTCTTGCGCCAACTTTCCTTGACGTTTAGGCTTTACAATTACGTTTCAAGTTTTTTATTGAGAATTATCATTCTTCCAAACGAATGGTGGAAGATATAAATTGTTGTAAATTATTATTTATATCGATGGTGTAAATATAAGTAGCTTACATACTCTCAGAAGATCAGCTAACGATATAGAAACAACAGTTCTAAAGTGGTATACGTAGAACAGCCTTGATAGTGTGTACCAGAACTACAAAGTTGTGAAGACACGTTTAATATAAACTATGTAAAATTGTTTTGATCCCAATCTTACTTGGATAGTTAATGCTTATAAAACTTAATTTCTACGGGAAAATAAGAAATAAATATGGTCATCGGTCAAAGTCGAACGTAAAGATTTTAGTTGTAGATTTTAAATGATGGCAAAAACATATTAAAAGAATTGTTCTGTTTCTAAATTTATTTATTAAGTCATGAATATTTTCCGAACTTATGTTACTATAATAAAAAAATAATGATGAAATATTGTTTTTAGATCAGTTTAACTCTATTTCCGCCAAATCAAATAATATGATTTCATATAATAGGATCTGGCAAGAAGAACTTTTAATACGTTTGAATTCTACTATTCAATGAAAGAAATGCATTGTTAAATATGAATATTGCTGATCATCTTCCGCTTTTTGTTAAAAAACAAAATTTGTGTTAAAAATTGTGTTCAGATTTTTTTATCAATGAAAATTTGATAACAAATATATTTTTGTGTGTAAATTATGGACAAATTTTGCTCTAATAAAAAGAGAAATTAAAAACGTGAAACCTAGAAGTTTTTATAATAGATAAAAAGAACACAGTTATGTTCTTTCAACTAACCGAGTTTACTCAATAATGTCACTTTATTCTAATAATTCTAGAACCGGAATTTTAATTATAAAAATAAAAACAATGATTTTAGAACTTTTAGAAGTTTGATTGAGCAAATATATATAATGCTGTTTTAAATTGTTAGCATGTATGTTGCATAAGGAGAGTTATTCGGAAAATAAAAGCTTTGGAATTGTTTGCGGATATCAATTTTTACACCTCAGTACTAAAAAAATAATGTTTATAAAATGTTTTTGTCTACATCTGTAGCTCAAACCGGGAGCACATTTTTTAATCATCAATCGGTAATACGTTGAAGAAAAATGTTATTCTTATTTTTTCATTTTAATAAAAAAATAAAAATTCACTAAAGTGGTTTTTAAAAATTTCTTCCAAAATATAATACATAAAAACATAAACAGAACGGATTGGTTGTCATTGGCTCAAAATGTATTAATAATACTCAATAGTGTACCTCTGAGTATCATTGGTAAAAGTTAACAGAATTTGTTCGTTTTATCACCACCTCCACATATTTCTTCCGTAATTTGCTTTGTTTTCAGTTTTACGCACTGGTTTGTTATTAGTCTCGTGAAGTAATAGTATTGTTATAATGTTATGAGTATTACCAGGAGGATGACAACATATTTATAGTGACTTGACTTTTCCGTTTGACTATTTACATTATATTTATAAACAACGACAAATTTGGAAATAGTTCAATTTATAATTATTCTCAGATATTAGATACATTATGTTCCCGTTATATTAATACTGGTATTTTTTTTAATCTGTTTTGAGATTTATTTAGGTTCAACATTTGTTTAATACTGCAGACAATTTATCTTCTTTCATTTCTTTTTTAATACTAGGAAATGTTCATCACGATAAAGCAAATTAATAAATCTAAGAACCAACTTAAACAGTAAATATCAATTTTAAAATTCTTCAAAATACTTCAACATTCTAAGTGAACAAATATGATTATTGTTATCAGCACTCGTTAATTAATCTGATAACACAACGAATACACCTATAAAAGAGCATTTTTATTTAGTTTTCTCATCATATAACAAAGGAGTTCCTTCTGCAAATAATTTGGTAAGTGTTTAACGTTACATTAAATTTATTTTTACGTGTTAAAGAAATGTAAACAAATTACTGTTGTTGATTTTTTGAGAAATAAATAAAACACGGCCGGTAGTTAAATTTTTTCCAAATTACTCATGAACAGTAATGTTTATTTAATTGTTTTTTTTTTTTTTTTTACAGAACTGATATTACATCAAAATTTGATTGAAATAGCTTATACGGATTATGAGCTGTTCCAATTAAAAATAAGGGGTATTTCTTCTTATTAAACAGAAACTCCCAAAGTAGTATAGGAGACTAATATGTTATGTTTAGTCAAAATGTTATTAACATCATTGCTTCTATTATTGAGAAAATCTAAATTTTCATCTCGGTCTTGTGAAAGCTTCTTCCCACAATTTATCAATTTTGGATATTCTGCTACAGCAAATAACTAAAACGTTGTCCAAGAAAATAAAATGTTTTGTTTCTTCAAATTGATATACACAACATGTTATAATTCTTTCCAATTCTAGTCGATTTATTTTGGGAACATTAACCCCACAGCAGGATTTTGTTTTCATTTGGGCAACTTAATATTTGCATGTGAATTATTATACTTTCATATCTAATATCATACCTAAATATGTCTTTAGAGGAGCAACGTTTAGCTTTCAGTAACTTAAACTTGTTACGACCTAGACACATAGTTTCGAGTCCAATTACTATATAAAAACCATAAAAACCAATTTTACAAAATTATTAACAACTGGTTTATAAGGATATTCATAATTGATTGATATGTAACATGAATTTTATTGCTTTACAAAAAGTTATAATGAATTGTCGAGTGGAATTTATTAGGTTTATTTTTATATGTATACAAACGCAGAAAATATGGACGATTATATTTCAGAAATGTGTTCAGTGTATCTAAATGAATAAAAGTGCTCCGGTAACCTGTGGTTATAAAAACTTAATTTTCCATTTTAACCCTTTATTTTCATAATTTCAAAACGAAAATATAACTTCGAAATTTAATTAGTTATGGCAATTTAAATGTAACTTTTTATCCGTATAAAAATCCAGTCGTTATTTTGTAAATTTAAAAGAGCATCTATTTAAATTGTTTACAGTCTAATGACTGGGAAAATATTAAATTTACTTCCTAAATAATTATTTCTTTATATTTAACATATAATGACAAAGGAGATATTGATACAATTACCAAACAATAATATCTTGATAATCGATTGCAATCCAATTATTAAATGAATAAATATGACACTTCGTGATTTAAAGGACGAGTAGAACTTAGTCAATTGATTTCCTTTACAAAACAAAAATTTGATAACAGTTATCCTTCACCTGCAATAGATGATATTATTATATTTTTCTTTAAAATGAAAATTATTTTATCTCTAGAAAATTTGGTTAAAGTTAATATATTTCTAAACATTAGACTATCAACATTTTTATCGCCTTTGTTTGGAAATGTTGGAAATAAAATCTTGTTTTATTACTATACTGAGTAAACAGTTATACATTAAATGCCAAATATGAACTCAATACCTCAAGAGTGTATCTCATTTCCACATTTTTTTATTCAAAAATACAAATAGACAGACATAAAACGAAACATTTTCTGACATACGATTATTTTAACTCATTTCCTTATTTTATCACTTCAAACCCTTGAAGTATTGCATGACATTCATAATGAAACATAACAAATAAGTAATTTCGTTATGCTCCAGTTTATTTTATTTTATTACAATAAAGTTAATCCATAATGAATTTATTGTCAGATATTGATCGTAACGTATGTATATATTGTGTAACGTAAAAAAAAATTGTTAAACATTTTAATTGTTACAGGAAAGAAGCAAGACAAACCATAAACAGAAGTATGTTGACTTACTCTCTGATCGTCATGTTGGCTGTAGTTGGAGGATTTTGTTTAGACACGGAAGAGTTTTCTTTGTTTCGTAGTAGGGAAAACAACGACTTACAGAAGTGTCTGTCGGCAAAGAAAGTTCCTAATGTCGGATTGGCTGATGTAAGTAAATTGTATATTTAAAAACTGTAATAAGTACAGGGTTATTCATAAAGATGGTCACAATTTAATTAATTTGTATTTAATGAAGTCTAAATTCGACATGTACTAGCTACATACTCATGAAAAAAGTAAGATTCAAAGTTTTTTTAACACAGGTTATAAATGCTCAATTTGTCCCATCTTTGGTGCACGGCATACATATAATTATCTGCACATTGTAATTAAGTCAATATTAACTAATATATCATGGTAAAATATAATTACAAAAATGTCAAATATCCATTTTTGAGATTTAAAATTTACTTAACCCTTATTTCTTCATTCTATTTCGTAGCGCGGTTTTTATTATATTTTACTTAAAATCAACGTAATGATTTAAAAACGCTACTTAGAAAATTAAAAGATCGTTAAATTAAACTCTATTATTGCGATCTCCGTTTTCTCGGAGTCATGTTATTGCAATTATTTGGTTGAACTAAGTATGTGCTTGCGAGCTAGTGTGTGTGCATATGTGTAAATTATTAATATTTTGTTCACTTTTCGTTCAAGATTATTTTATTAATAACTATGTTTACTTAACTTTCAGCTTGCTGGGATAAAATACTACTTCAAGTACTCGAGTGCCAACTCAAAAGAGAAAGTAAAATTCATTGATAACTTGGATGGTGTCGCTATTAAATTTGAAAAAACTTCAGATGAAAATATGTTTAATTTAACGTACAAATCTGTAGAGTAAGTATAAAAATATTGTTCTAAGTCAATGCTTAGCAAATATAATGTATATAAAGTAACTTTCTTTCAAATATTTGAAATAAAACAACTAACTTTTGCCATTATGACGTTTCTTAGAGTGGAATTTTCATATTAAGGAATTATTTTAAGGGGATGTTTCACTAACAGATGAACAATTAATGTTAAAAACAAATATTGTTAAGTTGAGCAATTTATCAATTTAACATTGTTTAGTGTGGTATTTCTAACAAATTATCTTGTCGAATAATTTATAAAACCAAATCCACGTACTAAAATTAGGTCAAAATTAGGCACAAGATTTTATATTTTTAGTTTTTCTTATTAATAAACAAAGGTTAATTCGAACCATAAACACTTTAAAACGCCAAATAATTGTACATAGGCTAATATTCAATAATTATGGATTTCATGGTTAATGAATATATTACGCTAAAATAATACAATTAATTTCGTCTGCCAACTAATGTACACATGGTAAATTAGAATTTATAATTTGCGAAACAATACCGGGTGTTCGTGAGAACAGGGATAAAATTACAACTTCTAAAATGTGCATACTATATTTTTTTTAAATGGAATCATCTGAGTGAATTTTTTGATGAAAACTTAGAAACATTTCCATGTGAATAATAAAAGGTGTATCACTATCAGTCTATTAAACTGTGCGAGGTGATTCTGGAGTTAAAATGTTAAACACAATGTTCCGTAACAGATTGAAATATCGATACCACATTATTCATATTGATATTATTAGTATTAGTTTACCATAACATACCTACATGTGTTTAGTTAAACATTGTATTGCCTAATAACACGACAACAGTAGATATTACAAAGAAAATAACAAAACAAAAAAATAATTCAACATTTATTGCTGAATAAAATTACAAATTTGTTTGTTCGTAGTTTGTTAATACACGAAATATAAAACAACTAATAATTAGTAATAGTACAGAAGAGCTTTCCATTGTCAACAGTATTCAGCAGTCAACGTTGTAAAAATCATTAATGTAAAAAATGATTTATTTGTTTTCTAGTAAATTACCATATATTCGTTATTATTTCTATTCCTCAACGTGTAATAAAAAATAAAGGTTAAATGAGTTATTCAGCATCAAAATGTTTAAACATTGTTACTTTTGCTATTAGTTTCTTAAATCAATGTTTAACGAATGATTAATCATACTACACTTTTAATTATCACCATTTTCAAACAGTTACAATAAAAATAATAAGTGATATTTGGTGTTGGGTACATTTTTGGAACATTGGTCTTGTGATGTATCCTATAATGTATTAACTTTATTGATTTTATCAAAATATTTTCATTTATATTTTACTAACAGATTTTATTTTTATGTTTTAGTAAATATTTGAATGTAACCAACTTTGTCGACCAACCTTTTTCTAAGGACAGTAAGTATACATTGATTTTTTTCATACTTAAACATAGAGAACGAAACTTAAGATAATTAATAATTAAATAGTAATCAATATTTTCGTAACATGAATTGACATCGTGAAGAAAAGTGTAGACAACTGAGTTGTCATGTTTAGGTGCAATCGGCACAACACAAACTCGACAAAGACAAAGACAAAAACTTTAAATGAAACAGTAATAAAATTGGGGTCAAATTCAATCAAATAAACTCAGTTATCACATCACGGTATTACGATATGTGATAAAAAGTACCCCTTACTTACACAGTCAACCACAAAATTGAATATTAACACAAAATAACATTTGTGGAAATCATTCCAAAAATGTTATCTCTGATTTCATGTCATACTGTGTTTTTGAAGTTATTGGATAATAATAGACTGTTCATATACGAAACGATAATTTGCTCGAAATTTATAATTTAATTTAGATATATCTTTATTTATAATTATTAATATGTAAATTATTAGACATCTTAGAACACAGACTAGTTATATTTAATTAGTAAATTAATAATACGTATATTTGTGGTAACGTAGGCTGTATAAATTAAAATAGTCTTAGCAACTAGAACTTTAATTTGTAACTCACAATATATTAATGCACTTATATTCTGATTTAGTGTTTGCCGCATACCTAAAGATTGTTGCATATAAACCTAACGAATACGTCATGCTCTACACTTGCATAAACCGCGGTAAGTAATCTTCACATTTTTATTAATTTATAGAAAAAAAATTAGTTCTGCATAGAAACTCTTGCTTTTAGTTCGAAATCAGTCTCCCCTTTTTCATCAAGTCCAGGAGACGAAATATAAATTATTATAATTACATCTTAGTCAAGTCATGTCCTGAAATTGATTGTAACACGACGAACATACTTAACTTTAAAAAAAAATACGTGTTTGTCATTATTGTAGATTCATAAATTAATAATAAACAGCGTTAAAAGAACGCATATATGAACAGTGTATCAATACAATTTTTTTTTTGTGTTTATTACTTATTTTTTAATAATTAAGTAATATATGAATTTAAAATGGCTTTGTTCTATTTTATGGAAACACTTCATCATGAATTAAATTTCAATTTGTAATAAAAAAACTTTATTATAACTAAAACAAGACATCGAAATATATTTCAATATATATAAATAATTCAAGGGATCTAGTTAAAATTAAAGAAACAAATGTAAAAATCTATCTTTTATATCATTTTCTTCATAATTTTTATAATTGCATAAAATAGAATACAATTTTTTAAACCAAAGAAGTCATTTTAAGAAATTGGGGGAAAGGTTATTCATAAGTTGTCTGTCACAGTTATTGTTTTCTAATCATACTAAAGATAAAAACTGATTGTCGTTTATTTTTACAACTAACTATTTAACTATGATTAAACTAACTAATAACAACCGACAAGTATCTTAATATACGGATAAAACAGAAACGGATGTCAGAAACGGAACTCGAAAATTTGAATTTGAGTTGCTGCATGCCAGTCCAGCCCTTATCCAAATACACTAGGATGACGAAAAATTAAGAAGAAAACTATACCATAAAATGGTAAACAAAGCTAGATACCAATGGTCGTGCTTGGAAATCACATTTAGCATAAAATTGTACGTTGAAATGAAGAATATCAGAATCTACTTCTCATTAGTAATTTTAAACATGTGACCAAGACTTTTACAAAAACTAATTTTTGTTATATTTTTCAGATTCAGTAGTAATTGTCGAGAGACAGTTGCTTACTACCAGCCTCAATAATAACCTAGACGTACCTCTAACAATGGACAAGAAGCTACACTTTAAATCCAACTTTATCCAATTTCCATTGACGCATCCCGAACTTCTTGATTTAGAATAGGTACACTTAATAAAATGGTAACTCAGTATATGTTAATAAAAAACATATAATTTGTAAAATGTTGATTATCAAATCGAAAATAAAATGATCATTGAGAATATGTCTACTTTCTCTCCTTTAAGCACAACGACACCAATTCCTACAATTGTAATTATGAAGTTTTACAACCTAATAAATCTCTATCATGCTGTTTATAGCTTGAACATATTGGCCACTCCAATTTGACACTTCTCAAGGCACGGTTTTTCTATAATCCACCCCCCCCCCCTGCTAAAAACACATTTTGTATAGGATTTGGGTTCTTGTATACATTGTGTAATCTTGCTAATTGGACAAGCTTCTATATAGGTAACAAAAATCTATTATTGTACATTAACGTGTGAAATGGTGAATTCTAATACAAAACCAATTACCAAAAACTCAATTGCCTTGAGTCATCGAAGCTGATATTTTAAAATATATATTTCCATTTTTTTAATAAACCCTTTAATACAAGATTGTATTTAGTTCTATTTGCGTTTTATAATAGTTATCCTTACGAACGTGGAAGGGATAGGCGTGGGATGGTTGTAGATTAGTGGTATATAAATATAAAATCATATTGTGAATTTTTTATATAACTTCAGTAGACACATCAAAGTATAACAAATTAATATAAAGGTGTAAGCAAATTGTATTACATTATTCACACAATTACCCTCAAAACCAAAATAATAAACAAAATTAGTTTTTGTGGAAACAGTTCAAAACTTTTCATAACAAATGATATAGTTTTTATTCCTGTTTTAACGTTACTGAATAAATGATAAATTTTTCCTAATACTGGTAATATGACATTTCTAATAGTTTAAGTATATTAAATTGATCAGGTCAATAGTAACTATACAATAAGGGACATTGTGTTCTCAACAAAAATCAATCTAATTGTACGTTGAAACTATAACATAATCGGGTCAACTTAACAAAATAAATGTGTAACATTGTAAGCTAAAAAACGTATATTAGATTGAACAACCAAATATTTTTCTCTGCCGCAAAAAAGTTTTACCCTTAATATTTCGTAAGCCGTTAATATAAAGCCATGGCCTAAACACTTAGAGATATTTTATGACGTAATAAAGGCTGTTAATTCGTATTTAAAAAAAAATAATAATATTAATTATCTATACATATTAATGATGGCCAATTTTCGAATGAATTATAAAGCTAAAATGTTGTATTATTTTAATATTTTTATTTCTTTAAAAGAGAAATGTATGAATTCCTTATATTAATTAAATTTACGTTCTAGAGAAATGTTCCCTATGTATAGAACAGATCTACGATATTTTTCCTTCGGGGATACATTTTTAGAAATACTACAAGTTCTGACAATTGATTATTGATTATTCTAAACAATATCAGTCAGTTGACAAAGTAATGTAAAGAAACAGTAACACACACGTTTTATTAACATCGTTGCAGCCAATATTGAGAAAATCGAAACTTTGCATCTCGGTATTTTTGAATTTTATTCCCACAATTTTTAATTATTGGATATTTAGCTATATAAATATCTAGAACCTTGCCCAAGAAATTCAAGAATTGTTGTTTCTTCAACGTGACGTACAAAACATGTTAAAAAGAGCTTCATTCTCAAGCATTTTATGCATGCTTTCCAACTCTATTCCATGTAGTTTTGTAATTATAACCCTCCACCAGGATTTGTTTTTGTTTTTTGTTTTTCAGAAAACGAAATTTATGCATTTGAATTATACTTTCATACCTAATTATGTGTTTAGAAGAGCAAAGTTTAACTCTAACATAGACTTGTTATAACCAAGGTGCACAGTTACTTGAGTTAGGATTTATTATACAATACCCTCCTATTCTTTAGTCCAACAGATACAAGGTAAGAAGTTATGGACAAAATTTAAATATTAATAATAATTAAGTTTATGTTTATGCAATAGGCTATGTATTTTTTTTTTTTTTATTGGTAACCATCTTCAAATTGTTTCTTTATTGCAGGAGCCCGCCTAACAAAGTGTTGAAAATAAATACAACTAACTCGATAATAGAAGTATTTGAATTCGTATTTGACCGATTTTCATTAGTTTTTGCAAGATGGCCCTTGATAGAACTCAAGACTGTTTCGATGGCAATAAAGGACATTTTTAATGTTTAACTATAAAACTGAGTCGCAAGTTCTTACTGGCCACATATTTAAAATACATTAAATTTATAAGCCTTAAAATCTTGTTTTTATTTCTTGATTAAACGATTTTTATGTTCGCGACCATAAAAATTAATTTTCAAAATTTATCATCAGCTAATTCACAAGGATAATCATGGAATGGTAATATGTTACATTGATTTTACAGTTATAAGAGAAAGTGTAATGCAAATTGTGTGTGAAAATGATTACATTTATGTATACAAGTGTAGTAATTATGAAAAATTGTATTTCAGAAATATTCTCAGAGTATTATTTTGGAAGAAAACATCACAAGTAAATACATGTTGTAAAATAATACATTTTAACCAGTTTTTAATTTTTGTATAACACATTTTAAACTTTGGAATTTGTTGTCTTGTTTTATTTCTATACTGGCAAGCGGTTAAAAATTAAATTCAAAAACCAAATATGAACTAAATAATTAAAAAATACTTTTAAAAATATATTTTAAAAAAATAAAAAAATACAAATATACAGACGGAAAAGGAAGGTTTTTATAACACATGATTATTAGACCATATTTCCTTATTTATTTGTAACTAACCACTCTTCAACTATTGCATGCCTATTATAATGAAACATCCTTTAAAAGATATTTTATCTGGCCCAGTTTGTTATCATTAGATGACAACCTAGTTATTCCTTAATGAATTCATTGTTTAATATTGATTTTAGCCTATAAATATATAGTGTAGGCCCTAATATAAATAAAAAAGAAATTCTGATTCAGAGAAAGCTGTTGAACAATTTATTTATTGTTATTGTTTTAATTATAAAGGAAACAAGCAAGATAAACCATAAACAGAAGTATGTTGACTTGCTCTCTGATTGTCATGTTTGCTGTGGTTGAAGAATTAAGTTTAGACTCGGAAGAGTTTTCTTTGTTTCGTAGTAGGGAAAACAACGACTTGCAGAAGTGTCTATCGTCAAAGAAAGTTCCTAATGTCGGATTGACTGATGTAAGTATATCATATATTTAAAAAATTCAATAAGTGTATTGTATGAGGTTTGAGATGTCTGTAATTATACATTGGTTACATGTATTACATTTCTAAAAACTAATTCATTGACACAGACTATCCGTGTACTTGATTCGAAAATTACTTGAGAATTACGAGAAAGTTGATAATAATTACAACCGCTGTGGAATAATGGCAAATGCTGTATTAGTTTCAATGGTAATTTTAATATCATATGAAAAATTAATGATTTACAAAGAAATAGTAGGAAGAGAATATAAATGTTATATTGAAGGTTATAAGTTTTAAACTGTCATTATTGAAAATATATATATATATATATATATATATATATATATATATATATATATATATATATATATATATTAAAGTATCCCACTAAAAATAAACTAAAATATTAAGTTTGTTTTTAAGATAACATTCATAATCATGTACACTGTTAGTTCTTTTTGAGACATATTTTGCATATGTATTTCTGTTTATTTCTATAGAGGTAAAAGTAAAAAGTCTTCTTAGTAAACTAAAATAGGAATATGTAAATAAAAATCTAAACTAATAATAATAATACTTAATATTTAAAGAGTAGTAGTCTAACAATTATAGTGTGCAAATACACACCATTCAATAGTCAATTACAAACCTTAAAAGCAACATGAAATTGTTGTTAAGAATGTATTTACACGCGTGGGTACCAAAGTTCGGTATTTTGAAAATATAGTTAAGTTAAGATGAAATTTGAAAAATAAATATAAAAATTAATTTTCACTTTTAAACAAATCTTATTTAAAAAAATAATAAAACAAAAAACTGCAGGCAACTAAACAAACAACATGCCTGATAATATAATTAGAAAAGGACAAATATGCATTTTAAATATTTACAATTTATTTATCCCTTATTTTTCAAACTATTTTTAAGTGTGTTTATTATATTTTAGAGAAAAAACAATGGGTTGTATTATGAAAAACTCTACTTAGAAAATTAGAAGGTATTTAAGTTAATTTAACTTTTGTTGGTTCCAAGAAGAAAATACACTAAATGCAAATACATTATAAAATATATTTAATGATAATTTAATAGTAGTAACGAAATAATTTAAAATATCAAAAGATCAGTTTGAAGGGCGTTGATAAGATAATGTACTGTATTTTCGCAAATGTTTCCTTTCGTTACAAATAATGCTATATAATTGTGTTAAAATACAGATTCCTAGAATATTATCTCAACTTTTCAGTGATGCTTTTTCTATTATATTTATAAAGGTCTTCAATTGATATGTAAAGAATTTGTGATACAAATAAATAATTATTTGAAAACTCATTTTTCTTTGTTTCTTTTAAGTTCAACAACTCAAACTCCTGCTTTTATAAAATTTAAGTTTTATAATCGAATAAAGCACTACCTTGATGTTTATAGCTTGAAGACAATGGCCACTCCAAGGCGCCGTCTATATCCACCCCTTTATTCCAACCACTAAAATTACTGTTACTGACGTTTTCTTGTTTTTTTCTATACGTTACTAACAGCGACGTCGTTATATACATGACAAGATGACGAAATTATAATTCTTTTCTTCTAAGCATATTTACATTTTATACACACAAAAATACATTTCTAGGATATAAATCGATTAAGATAATTTTAAAACTTTTAACGTAGTAAACTAAAAAAGTGACACAAAGGGAGAAAGTGTTCATGAACTTGTCAGAGAGAAGGATTATCATTTTTGTAACAAAAAAGTAAATTATATCAGTGGAACAAAAGTATGAACAATTAATAGAGTTCTGGTATAGGAAAATCATTTGTTATTGTAAATTAACACATGACATTTATAATTGTAGGATATTTAACAATACATAAAACTCAGTATATATCGACTTGGCTATAAATGTGTGTATATAATAAATGTCTTCACTCACTACGCTCATGTCTGTGTCACGCATTTGGTGGGCCTAGAATCTGTACTATGTGAAGGATGTCTAGACTCACTATCCTCGTCTTGGAGACATGATAGTACCGTATCCTAAACTGTTCTAATATCGTAATTTTCTTGGGAAATCAGGGTTCGAAATGCAATTTATGAAAATAACTATTTACCATCGAAGATTTGTGGGTTCTTACGATGCCAAGCACTATTGAAATCTGAATATTTGTATATAAATTAGTGTCCGATATAATGTGTTATATGTTGAATAACGCACAATACTTGAAAATAAACTGATTAAAATGGACGTTGTTTTGACATTTTCATTTCGATTTTTTAAATTTCAATATAACTCTACATGAGCACACTTTAGTCTCGACTGTACCGAATTTTATTTTCCAATCTCAATTTTTGTGGTCATATTCGTGTTTACATACAGACGGCAAAAAAAACTAAAACAACGGAATAGGGTGGATGAAACCCAAAGACCATGTAATTAGAATATTATTTATAAAAATTATAATTGTCGAAATTTTGTGAGATTACCAAACTTCCTGTACTGGTTACCGTAATTTCAAAAGTAACGACAGCAATATTAATAGAGATTTTGTTAGTTTCTTCTTATATATTACGTAAAGTTTGTGATAGCTTATTTTGCTTAATTGTGATCTGCAATATATTAGTGGCAAAGACGTGGTAGAAAACCGAACGGATGCAAAAAATAGAAGAAGAAAAATTTGTTCTTACTTGACATTGTTTCAGCTATCATCTGAGTATTATTATTACATTATTAAAAGTGTTATGTAGTTCAAGTGGTAAAGGTAATGTAGTAATGTAAAACATTTTAATTGTAAAGAAAAGTAGATTGATAAACCTGTTAGAACTTTCTTATATAATAAACATGATATTAACCTGTCTTATACCAAGTATTTCCCAAAAATTGTGAAGAATATCATTGGATCTAATTCACATAAATGGATTCTTTGAAGTACTCATATAAACCGGATGTAGTTTGTTGAAATATAACCACTTGCCACTTGAAGGCAAATGTCATGATTTCATTTATCTTAAAAGGTTCTATAAGTAGGCGAGGAGATACGTAAATAACAAAGATTTCTTATTTTTAGTAGAGATAATTTTATCATTTACTCTATATGAAACAAAATGTTTCCGAGAACATTCTAAGTCATGAAGAGATTACGCAATTTTAAATTATTGTCCTATTTCAAGACTTCTAATAAATAATACGAATAAGCTGTGCAAAAACCTTACGCACACTGATACAGAATACAAGTTGATGGGCGGTATCTAGGTACTTACCCATCCCGATCATGTAAGATAATACAAGCAGATCCTCCAAATGTAATTCCTTAACCTTGAATGATATGTTATGTTACATTAGCGTATTAAGGAGTCTTACGAAGGAATGTATCTTTCTATAAACAGAGTTGTTACACAGGTTTTCTCAACCTTGTAATTGAGTATATTACTACTCTCTTGACGTCTGCTGTGTGTCAGGCTCTCTTTCCTGGTGAACCTCGAAGCTGTACATTTGTGAAAGAAGACCACGTTCATGTCAGGAACTCGGCCCTGTCGGATTTCCTAATTTTTATATATTCGTGAAATGTTTATTTGAAAAACAAAATAATTTGTACAATTATCATTAGGCGCCTCCTTTGATTCAGATAAATAATTAAAAAATATGTTCATAATTATGTATTACAACACTTAAAATGTTATTCGACCAATGTTCAGTTTGGAATTTTGAAATTACTTCCCCAACACTGCAAAAGAGCTCTGATTCACAATCAACTGAAACAATATATTGTAAATAAGAGAGAAGTTATTAAAAACTTATTGAATACAAACTAGAATTTTATTTCGTTTCATTCCGCCATATTGTATTGGACATAATATGGTTTAGTAATTTGTATTGTATAGACCTATTATTAGTTTGTCACTCAACAAACATTTTGAGTAACCACTCTTACTTAACTCCTCATGATTTCACAATAGTGTGATAAAAAACAATTTATATGTTTTGAATATCAAGGAAAAGTTGTATTTCATTTTATTTACTATTGGAAAAAAAACTTATTTTTATAGAATAAATATCTATTCTTTATAGTGCATATATATTAGAAATTATTGGGAAAACGGTGCTGTTGGATATCCTATTGATATTTCATACTTCCTGATGTAGGTGTTCCCATGAAGATGGTCCTAATTGTTAATTACAACATTTCTAGTAAGTATGGTGCCAAACTTTGGAATGGAATTCTGCTCGTAAATGTACATCAATTTATTATAAAAAACCTTCGATTACATTTGTTTGGTTGTCTTTTTTTCCAAAAACCGGATATAAATTTTGAACAAAATCCCGTATATGTATATATATATATATATATTGCAGGTACAAAAAATCTCATATTTATTAAATTAACCGTTTCAATATAGTGTTTATTTAAAATGTTAAATAAGAAATCTTTTGAAAACTCGCGATTTTAGAAAGTAGTCAGACAATTATAATTTTTTTTTTTTTTTTTTTTTTTTTTTTAATGCTGAATATGATCTTCCTTTTCATATAGTGGGATAGTAAAGGAAAGTAAAAGATTAAAAGATATAATTATTGGTAAATTACTGTAATACAAAAGAGATTTTCTTACCCATCTAGTAGTTAGCAAACAACTTATTTTGAAAATTGACTGATGAGGTGTTGGAAGACAAACGACAGATTTTGTATATTCTAGTAATTTAAAACATAATTAGTTTTAATAAGTATTTTACTAATATTTCGGCTATCCTTAAACATAAAATAAACATAAAATTTATATAAAATATCTTGTTCAGAGTTAAAAGCGCTAAGTACAAAACGTACTTTTTAAAATCAACTTTTTCTACAATAGTTGGAATCAAATAATATGTCAAACCAACGCCGTTTTGAGACGATTAAGTGAAAAATTATGACATTTTGTGGTACACTGCAAACTACATTCTGAAAATATTGTTATATATTCCTTTAATCCTTTTGAAGTTATACAACTTGTTGGGGGGGGGGAAAACAGATAGAGAAAAACTAAATAAGTTTAGACATATGTTTATAATACAGTTTTTATTTTGAAATCACCTCCCAAAATTTGCCACTCTACTTAATAAGGCTCAATCTGTATGAGCTTATTGCCTTGAATAGGTCTACTGGCTGTTAGCTCCAAGCGCCCTAAATACTGTCACAATTTTCGCAATACGCTTTCTGTCTAATGATAATAAATTATAATAATGTTCAAGACTGTGGGATCATATTTGTCTCGCCAGTAGGTCTGGCCTCGACTATATATCAGAAATAATTATTTTAAACAAATTATTCCATCTTACTTTTTAGGCGTTATCTACTAATTTACATCATATCAACAAATAAAAGGATAAAGGTAATCAAAACAAAAGTTCATAATTCAAATTATTGAATCTTATTTTTTATTCTCTTACACTAAAATGGTATAAAATCTGTTATTACAAATATATCATCTTAATAAACACACAACACCTGCAATGTAAAATAAAATTGTTTCACTACGACATTTTGTTTTATAATGACCGAAAATCAAAATATTGACCGCTCCGATATTATAATAAAATGTAGCAGCTATTTATGACAATTAAAATATATTCTTTTGCTAAAAATTATCAATTCAATATACGTATTCGAACCAAATTATAGGGAAAAACACAAAATTACTAATGATAGAGGATTAGACTGTTTTGATTAAATAAGAAATGCATATTAATAATTCTGACCTACCCGGTTTTAAAAAGCAATTAATTACAAATAATCTACAAATTGTTTAGTCCCGTTCAGACTTATGGAAACCGAGTTATATTTATAATATTTTATTCCCCATATATATTGCCCTGTTCCCTGTTTTCTAGAATATTTCATAGGTCATGAACATTTTTTGTTATGTGACCTCACGACAAGTCCACAAAAATGTTTAAATGTTGATTTTGAGTAGTTCATCTCTATAATTATTTGACAAAAATGTTAAAATATTGGTATTTTGTGTAGTTCATCTCTATTCATAGGTCGCTTGGATCCGAGTCAATGGTTTCAGATATGATTTTATGTAATAACATCTGACAAGAAGTACAATTAATACATCTGAATTAAACTATTGTAAGGAATGCATTGTTAGATATTACTATTGTTGACCATGTTCTACTTCTTTGTTATATAATCAGAAGTTGGAAATGATTTATAGCACTGAGAATTAATTATTCACAAATATTGTACAAATAGGACCAGAAATAAAATATATGAGTAGATATGTTGATAAATAATAATTTTAAAGGGAACACTGCTAAAACTAGTGAAGTAATTATTAAGACACATTCTTTCCCGATAACTCCCGATCCGGCATTTTTTAGTAATGGAAAAAAAAATCTAAACCACAGAAAGAATAACTGAGCAAATATTTTTATTGTTACGATTTCTGGCAGATATCTTTTAAGAGGAAACTTGTTTCACTCTAAAAAGTAATTTTGAGAGGTCCTTTGAGCTAAAAATTTAGTTTTTCACAAAGTGAGATTGAGTTTAGAACAGTGGAGTTATTTTAATCAAATTTGGCATATGAGAACAATTTAGCTATATCTGAAATTTTTATTTAAATGATAATATATTAAATAGTTCTGATGAACTTGAAGCAAAATGTAACTCATAACGATCCAGGCAAAACTAATTCATGACCATCTGTTAAAAAAAAAAAAGGAAAAAAAAAAAAAGAAAAAAAAAGTTACCTCGGAAAATAAAAGTAACATACAAAATTAATTACAATTATACTTTCATAATTATGTGTTTAGAAGAGCAAAGTTTAACTCTAACATAGACTTGTTATAACCAAGGTGCACAGTTACTTTAGTTAGAACTTTTTTTTTTAATACGCTGCTCCCTCCTATTCATTAGTCCAACAGATACAATGTAAAAAGTTAAGGAAAAAATTTAAATAATAATAAAATGTTCATGTTTATGCAATAGGCTATGTATTTATTTTTTTAAGAATCATGTTGCTAGTATCCAAGTCACTATTGTTTTAACTAACAATTGAATTACCTTATATGGTTTCTGCCAGGTGACTTCTTTTTTAATTTTTAAACACTAACGCGTTTCAGAGCATCTGCTCCATCTTCAGAGTTATATATATATATATATATATATATATATATATATATATATATAAGATGAAGCAGATGCTCTGAAACGCGTTAGTGTTTAAAAATTAAAAAAGAAGTCACCTGGCAAAAACCATATAAGGTAATTCAATTGTTATTTAATTTTTGTATAGGTAACCATCTTCAAATTATATCTTAATTGCAGGAGCCCGCCTGACAAAAATTTGAAAATTAATTACAACTAACTTTATAATAGAAGTATTTAAACTCATATATTCGATAGCAATAAAGGACATTTTTAACTATAAAATTGAGTCGCAAGTTCTTACTGACCACATATTTAAAATACATTAAATTTATAAATCTTAAAATTTTGTTTCTATATCTTGACTAAACGATTTTTATATTCGCTACCATAAAAATTAATTTAAAAATTTGATCAGGAGCTAACTCACAAGGATAATCATGGAATCGTAATATGTTACATTGATTTTACAGTTATAAGAAAACGTTTAGTGAAAATTGTGCGTGAAAATTATAACGTTTATGTTTAAATGTATAAAAGTGTAGTAATTATGAACAATAATTGTATTTCAGAGTATTAATATGAAAGAAAACAGCTCAAGTAAATACGTGTCGTAAAATGCTATATTTTCCATTTTACCAGTTTTTTTTTTAAATTTTTCTATAACACATTTTAAACTTTGCAATTAGTTGTCCTGTTTTATTTATATAACGGCAAGCGATTATATATTAAATACAAAAACCAAATATGAAATCAATATCTCAACCATATTTCTCATTTCAACTGATTGATTGTAGCACATCGATATAAATAGTACTGGATTGCGTTGCCGCTCCACAACCCGAAGCAGCCATCAGTGGTTGCGTTCTGGACTTTGACGGCTGAAAGGGCAAAACCGTCTCGCCGCGCAATACTCTAACATTGTCTTGCGCCAACATTCCTTGACGTTAAGGCTTTACAAATACGTTTCAAGGTTTATCTTCCAAACGAATGGTGGAAGATATAAATTGTTATAAATTATTATTTATATCGATGATGTAAATATAAGTAGCTTACATCCTCTCAGAAGAGCAGCTAACGATATAGCAAAAACAGTTCTAAAGTGGTATCGGTAGGACAGCCTTGATAGTGTGTACCAGAACTACATGAAGAAATACAAGTTTTTATTAATTTTTTAATTTGTTGCTAGAGACAAAAAAACCCTTTCGTCATCATGGCCTTTAAAAAATACTCTAACAACCTCAGGGTCGGAAAATAACAAGAGTTGATCTAGAACGACCTGATGGAAAAGGTGAAACTGAGGGATCTGACCGTAGACTACAAGAGTCCCTCGAGATTGCCATTTGTGTATGCACTCACTAAATTAAGACCCTGAGGGGTCTACTTACAAGTTGTAGAAGAGGTAACTTAAAAATTGTATTTTTTACAAATGTTTATTTGTACAATTGTGAACACAATACAATTCATTTTTACATTTATATGTGGTAAATCTGTAAGCGGCTGCTTTGCTATGTGTGTGCAATATATTTGATATTACAGTATCGCACTTGTTTAAATATCACCTAGTTGTTTCAACAAACATTGACTATTGATTTTCCCATCCTCCAAATTATCAATGAAATACGTATTCAAAAAAATTGTTAGTTAAAAACAAAGAGTACCAATGACAGTAGTTTAAAATTTTATTTTCAGATTAAGAAATCCATTTCAATAATACTTATAAAATATAAAAAGTTGTGAAGACACGTTTAATATAAACTATGTGAAATTGTTTTGACCCAATCTTACTATTAGATGGCGAGTTGATGCTTATAAAACTTAATATCTACGAAATAACTATGGTCACCGGTCAAAGTCGAACGTAAAGATTTTAGTTGTAGATTTTCTATGATGCCAAAAACATATTAAAAGAATTGTTCTGTTTCTACATTTATTTATTAAGTCATGAATATTTTCCGATTTTATGTTACTATAATAAAAATATAATGATGAAATATTGTTTTTAGATCAGTTCACTTCTATTTCCGCCAAATCAAATATGATTTCATACAATAAGGTCTGGCAAGAAGAACTTTTAATACAATTGAATTCTACTATTCAATGAAAGAAATGCATTGTTAAATATGAATATTGCTGATCATCTACCGCTTTTTGTTAAAAAACAAAATTTGTGTTAAAAACTGTGTTCAGCTTTATTATCAATAAAAATTTGATAATAAATATATTTAGGTGTGTAAATTATGGACAAATTTTGCTCTAATAAAAATAGAAATAAAAAACGTGAAACCTCTATGTTTTTATAATAGATAAAAAGAACACAGTTATGTTCTTTCAACTTACCGAGTTTACTTAATAATGTCACTCTTTTATTATAACTCTAGAACCGGAATTTTAATTATAAAAATAAAAACAATGATTTTACAACTTTCAGAAGTTTGATTGAGCAAATATATTTATCGGTTTTTAAATTGTTGGCATGTATGTTGCATAAGAAGAGTTATTTGGGAAATAAAAGCTTTTGGATTGTTTGCGGATATCAATTTTTATGTCCTCAGAACTAAATAATAATGTTTATAAAATGGTTTTGTCTACATCTGTAGAGTTCTTTGTAGCTCAAACCGGGTGCAAATATGTAATCATCAATCGGTAATACGTTGAAGAAAAATTATCCTTCTTATTTTATTCATTATAATAAAAAATAAAAATTTATTCAAGTGGTTTTTAAAAATTTTACCCAAAATATAATACATAAAAACATAAACAGAACGGATTGCTTGTCATTGACTCAAAATGTTTTAATAATACTCAAAAGTGTACCTACGAGTATCATTGGTAAAAGTTAACAGAATTTGTTCGTTTTATCACCATCTCCAGATATTTCTCCCGTAATTTGCTTTGTTTTCAGTTTTACGCACTGGTTTGTTATAAGTCTCGTGAAATGATTGTATTGTTATAATGTTTTGAGTATTACCACGAGGATGACAACATATTTATAGTGACTTGACATTTCCGTTTGACTATTTAGATTATATTTATAGACAACGACAAATTTGGAAAAAGTTCAATTTATAATTATTCTCAGATATCAGAGATACAATATGTTCCCGTTATATTTAAAATTGGTATTTTTTTAAATCTGTTTTGAGATTTATTTAGGTTCAACAATTTTTAAATATTGCTGACAATTTATCTTCTTTAATTTCTTTTTTAATACTTTGAAATGTTCAGCAAGATAACGCAAACTACTAAATCTAAGAAATACTTAAACAGTAAATATCAATTTTAAAATTCTTCAAAATACTTCAACATTCTAAGTGGACAAATATGTTTATTGTTATCAGCACTCGTTAATTGATCTGATAACACAACGAATACACCTATAAAAGAGCATATTTATTTAGTTTTCTCATCAAACAACAGAGGAGTTCCTTCTGCAAATAATTTGGTGAGTATTTAACGTTACATTAAATTTATTTTTACCTGTTAATGAAATGTAATCAAATTACTGTTGTTGATTTTAAGAGAAATAAATAAAACATGTGGTTATGAGCTGTTCCAATTAAAAATAGGCGGTGTTTCTTCTTATTAAAGAGAAACTCACAAACTAGTATATGAGACTAATATCTTATGTTTAGGCATAATATTATTAACATAATTGCATCTATTATTGATAAAATCTAAACTTTTCATCTTGTCTTGTGAAAGCTTCTTCCCACAATTTATCAATCTTGGATATTCAGCTACAGAAAATAACTAAAACGTTGTCCAAGAAAATAAAATGTTTTGTTTATTCAAATTGATATACACAACATGTTATAATTCTTTCCAATTCTAGTCGATTTATTTTTAAGAACATTAACCCCACAGCAGGATTTTGTTTCCATTTGAGCAACTTAATATTTGCATGTGAATTATACTTTCATATCTAATATCCATACCTAAATATGTCTTTAGAGGAGCAACTTTTAGCTCTCAGTAAAATGAATTTGTTACGACCTAGATACACAGTTTCGAGTTCAATTACTATATCATAAAAACCAATTTTACAAATTTATTAACAACTGGTTTATAAGAATCTTATTGCTATACAAAATATTATAGTAAATATTCGAGTGGAATTTATTAAGTTTATTTTTAAATGTATAAAAATGCAGAAATTATGGACGATTATATTTCTGAAATGTGATCAGTGTATCAAAATGAATAAAAGTGCTCCGGTAACCAGAGGTTATAAAAACTTAATTTTCCATTTTAACCCTTTTTTTCATAATTTCAAAAAGAAAATGTAACTTCGAAATTTAATTAGTTATGGCCATTTAAATGTAACTTTTTATCCGTATAGAAAGCCAAGTAGTTATTTTGTAAAATTTAAAAGAGCATCTATTAAAATTGTTTACAGTCTAATGACTGAGATAATATTAAATTTACTTCCTAAATGATTATCTCTCTATGTTTAACATATAATGACGAAAGAGATATTCATAAAATTACCAAACAATAATTTCTTGATAATCGATAACAATCCAATTATTAAATGAATAAATATGACACTTCATGATTTAAAGGACGAGTAGAATTAAGTAAATTGTTGGCCATTACCAAACAACAATTTCATAACAGTTATCCTTCACCTGCAATAGATGATGTAATTAATTATATTTTTCTTTAAAAGGTAAATTATTTTATTTCAAGAAAATTGGGTTAAAGTTAATATATTTTTAAACATTAGACTTTCAACATTTTATCGCCTTTGTTTGGAAATGTTGGAAATAAAATCTTGTTTTATTTCTATACTGAGTAAACAGTTATACATTAAATGCCAAATATGAACTCAAACCTCAAAAGTGTATCTCATTTCCACATTATTATATTTGTTTAATCAAAAATACAAATAGACAGACCTAAAACGAAACATTTTCTGACATACGATTATTTGAACTTATTTCCTTATTTTATCACTTCAAACCCTTGAAGTATTGCATGACATTCATAATGAAACATAAGAAATAAGTAATTTCGTTATGCTCCAGTTTATTTTATTTTATTACAATAAAGTTAATCCATAATGAATTTATTGTCACATATTGATCGTAACGTATGTATATATTGTGTAACGTAAAAAAAAAAGTTAAACATTTTAATTGTTACAGGAAAGAAGCAAGACAAACCATAAACAGAAGTATGTTGACTTACTCTCTGATTGTCATGTTGGCTGTGGTTGGAGGATTTTGTTTAGACACGGAAGAGTTTTCTTTGTTTCGTAGTAGGGAAAACTACGACTTTCAGAAATGTCTGTCGGCAAAGAAAGTTCCTAATGTCGGATTGGCTGATGTAAGTAAATTGTATATTTAAAAACTGTAATAAGTACAGGGTTATTCATAAAGATGGTCGCAATTAAATTATTTGTATTTAATGAAGTGTAAATTCGACATGTACTAGCTACATACTCATGAAAAAAGTAAGATTCAAAGTTTTTTAACACAGGTTATAAATGCTCAATTTGTCCCATCTTTGGTGCACGGCATACATATAATTATCTGCACATTGTAATTAAGTCAAGATTAACTAATATATCATGGTAAAATATAATTACAAAAATGTCAAATATCCATTTTTGAGATTTAAAATTTACTTAACCCTTATTTCTTCATTCTATTTCGTAGCGCGGTTTTTATTATATTTTAGTTAAAAGCAACGTACTGATTTAAAAACGCTACTTAGAAAATTAAAAGATCGTTAAATATAACTCTATCATTGCGATCTCCGTTTTCTCGGAGTCATGTTATTGCAATTATTTGGTTGCACTAAGTATGTGCTTGCGAGTTAGTGTCTGTGCATATGTGTAAATTATTAATATTTTGTTTACTTTTCCTTCAACATTATTTTATTAATAACTATGTTTACTTAACTTTCAGCTTGCTGGGATAAAATATTACTTCAAGTACTCGAGTGCCAACTCAAAAGAGAAAGTAAAATTCATTAATAACTTGGATGGTGTCGCTATTAAATTTGAAAAAACTTTAGATGAAAATATGTTTAATCTAACGTACAAATCTGTAGAGTAAGTATAATAATATTGTTCTAAGTCAATGCTTAGCAAATATAATGTATATGAAGTAACTTTCTTTCAAATATTTGAAATAAAACAAATAACTTTTGCCATTATGACGCTTCTTAGAGTGGAATTTTCATATTAAGGAGTTATTTTAAGGGAATGTTTCACTAACAGATGAACAATTAATGTTAAAAACAAATTTAAGTTATTGTTAAGTTGAGCAATTTATCACTTTAACATTCTTTGTTGTGGTATTTCTAACAAATTATCTTGTCGAATAATTTATAAAACCAAATCCACGTACTAAAATTAGGTCAAAATTAGGCACAAGATTTTATATTTTTAGTTTTTCTTATTAATAAACAAAGGTTAATTCGAACCATAAACACTTTAAAACGCCAAATAATTGTACATAGGCTAATATTCAATAATTATGGATTTCATGGTTAATGAATATATTTCCCTAAAATAATACAATTAATTTCGTCTGCCAACAAATGTACACATGGTAAATTAGAATTTGCGAAACAATACAGGGTGTCCGTGAGAACAGGGAGAAAATTACAACTTCTAAATGTGCATACTATTTTTTTTTTAAATGGGATCATCTGAGTGAATTTTTTGATGAAAACTGAGAAACATTTCCGTGTGAATAATAAAAGGTGTATCACTATCAGTCTATCAAACTGTGCGAGGTGATTCTGGAGATAAAATGTTAAACACAATGTTCCGTTACAGATTGAAACATCGATACCACATTATTCATATTGATATTATTAGTATTAGTTTACCATAACATACCTACATGTGTTTAGTAAAACATTGCGTTGCCTAATAACACGACAACAGTAGATATTACAAAGAAAATGACATAATAAAAGATATTTCAACATTTATTGCTGAATAATATTACAAATTTGTTTGTTCGTAGTTTGTTAATACACGAAATACAAAAAAAAAACTAATTATCAGTAATAGTACACAAGAGCTTTCCATTGTCATGTAGTATTGAGCAGTCAACGTTGTAAAAATCATTAATGTAAAAAATGATTTATTTGTTTTCTAGTAAATTACCATATATTCGTTATTATTTCTATTCCTCAACGTGTAATAAAAAATAAGGGTTCAATGAGTTATTCAGCATCAAAATGTTTAAACATTGTTACTTTTGCTAATAGTTTCTTAAATCAATGTTTAACGAATGATTAATCATACTACACTTTTAATTATCACCATTTTCAAACAGTTAAGTAAAAATAATAAGTGATATTTGGTGTTGGGTACATTTTTGGAACATTGATCTTGATGTATCCTATAATGTATTAACTTTATTGATTTTATCAAAAAATTTTCATTAATATTTTACTAACAGAGTTTTATTTTTATGTTTTAGTAAATATTTTAATGTAACCAGCTTTGTCGACCAACCTTTTCCTAAGGACAGTAAGTATACATTGATTTTTCTTACTTAAATATAGTGAACGCAACTTAAGATAATTAATAATTAAATAGTAATCAATATTTTCGTAACATGAATTGACATCGAGAAGAAAAGTGTAGTCCACTGAGTTGTCATGTTTAGGTGCAATCGGCACAACACAAACTCGACAAAGACAACGACAAAAACTTTAAAGGGAACAGTAATAAAATTGGGGTCAAATTCAATCAAATAAACTCAGTTATCACATCACGGTATTACGATATGTGATAAAAAGTATCCCTTTCTCACACAGTCAACCACAAAATTGAATATTAACACAAAATAACATTTGTGGAAATCATTCCAAAAATGTTATCTCTGATTTCATGTCATACTGTGTTTTTGAAGTTATTGGATAATAATAGACTGTTCATATACGAAACGATAATTTGCTCGAAATTTATAATTTAATTTAGATATATCTTTATTTATAGTTATTAATATGTAAATTATTAGACATCATAGAACACAGACTAGTTATATTTAATTAGTAAATTAATAACACGTATATTTGTGGTAACGTAGGCTGTATAAATTAAAATAGTCTTAGCAACTAGAACTTTAATTTGTAACTCACAATATATTAATGCACTTATATTCTGATTTAGTGTTTGACGCATACCTAAAGATTGTTGCATATCAACCTAACGAATACGTCATGCTCTACACTTGCATAAACCGCGGTAAGTAATCTTCACATTTTTATTAATTTATAGAAAAAAAATTTGTTCTGCATAGAAACTCTTGCTTTTAGTTCGAAATCAGTCTCCCCTTTTTCATCAAGTCCAGGAGACGAAATATAAATTATTATAATTACATCTTAGTCAAGTCATGTCCTGAAATTGATTGTAACACGACGAACATACTTAACTTTAAAAAAAAATACGTGTTGGTCATTATTGTAGATTCATAAATTTATAATAAACAGCGTTAAAAGAACGCATATATGAACAGTGTATCAATACAATTTTTTTTTTGTGTTTATTACTTATTTTTTAATAATTAAGTAATATGTGAATTTAAAATGGCTTTGTTCTATTTTATGGAAACACTTCATCATGAATACAAATTTTAATTTGTAATAAAAAAAACTTTATTATAACTAAAACAAGACATCGAAATATATTTCAATATATATAAATAATTCAAGGGATCTAATTAAAATTAAAGAAACAAATGTAAAAATCTATCTTTTATATCATTTTCTTCATAATTTTTATAATTACATAAAATAGAATACAATTTTTTAAACCAAAGAAGTCATTTTAAGAATTTGGGGGAAAGGTTATTCATAAGTTGTCTGTCACAGTTATTGTTTTCTAATCAGACTAAAGATAAAAACTGATTGTCGTTTATTTTTACATTTCCCCATTAAACTAACTAATAACAACCGACAAGTATCTTAATATACGGATAAAACAGATGTCAGAAACGGAACTCGAAAATTTGAATTTGAGTTGCTGCATGCCAGTCCAGGCCTTATCCAAATACACTAGGATGACGAAAAATTAAGAAGAAAACTATACCATAAAATGGTAAACAAAGCTAGATATCAATGGTCGTGCTTGGAAATCACATTTAGCATAAAATTGTACGTTGAAATGAAGAATATCAGAATCTACTTCTCATTAGTAATTTTAAACATGTGACCAAGACTTTTACAAATACTAATTTTTGTTATATTTTTCAGATTCAGTAGTAATTGTCGAGAGACAGTTGCTTACTACCAGCCTCAATAATAACCTAGACGTACCTCTAACAATGGACAAGGAGCTACACTTTAAATCCAACTTTATCCAATTTCCATTGACGCATCCCGAACTTCTTGATTTAGAATAGGTACACTTAATAAAGTTGTAACTCAGCATATGTTAATAAAAAATATAATATTTGTAAAATGTTGATTATCAAATTGTAAATAAAATAATCATTGAGAATATGTCTACTTTCTCTCCTTTAAGCACAACGACACCAATTCCTACAATTGTAATTTTGAAGTTTTACAACCTAATAAATCTCTATCATGCTGTTTATAGCTTGAACATATTGGCCACTCCAATTTGACACTTCTCGGTTTCCTCCAATTCCCTCCCCCCTGCAAAAACACATTTTGTTTTGCGTTAATAGAAGTAAGATTAAGGTTCTTGTAAACATTATGTAACGTCACTTATTTTCGAGATATACGAAAGATTTTAAACGTCCGCAATTTTAAAAATGTGGAAATAAAATCTTAGTTTCGTGATATAGTAGTAAGATCATGATACATAAATTACCCAATTTTAGAAATACTACAAGCACTGACAATTGATTATTCCAAACAATATCAGCATTTCTTTTTATAAGTCTTCTTGTTGTGCAAAATATGATATTTTATTTAATTATTCATTAAAAAGTTTTGTGCTTACGCTTTAGTCGCATAAAATTTAATTTACAAGTTAAACACATGGAGAAAAGTAAGTAAAAACATAGTTGAGGAAAATGCTTTACAATAACGTCTAAACATTTGTATTTAAAAAACTAGTTGCGTCGCAACAATTCAAAATTGTCGGTTACAAAGTACAGGTAATGTAAAGAAACAATTAACACATGCAGAGACTTGAAATCACTGGCGACGTTCTGGAGAACGTGTAGAGAGACCCTGACCTTGAAACTACTCAGTTTTGAGTTAGCATAGTTGCGGTAAACAAACAGTTTTTAATTAAAAATAAACCACACATGTATGTAACTAACGTTTTAAAAAAGCGCAATATTCCACACTCATTAAAAAACATACAACATAAGTGTACATATAACATGATATAAAATGGTTTTGTAGTTAACTTGTCAATAAATATTTTTATACAATTAGTCTTACTACTTTTAGAAAAATCTTTTGCATAGACAATAATATTTTTATTTTAATTAGTTTAAAAACTTCATATTTCCTTATTATTAATATGAATCCCAATACCCAAATAATTAGTACAATTTCAATTGGATTGAGTAATTGAAGCAGATATTTTAACTTTATAACTGCTTTCTTAATGAAAACTTTATTCCAACATTTTATTTGGCTTGAATTACATTTTAAATTAGCTACCCTTTCAAAAGGGTGTGGGGGTTGTGTAGAGTTATATAATTAATATAATAATTTATTAATATATAAATAATGAAAACCTTACTTATCAACACCACCCAAAATGCTTGTATTTCATCTCCGTCTTTTTTTCGAAAAACAGGTATATTATTTAAATGGGATTTCGTTATATGTATTGTTTCAGGTACCACAACATTGTATAATTTTTAAACCTACCATTTCAAAATGGTATTAAAAGTTTGTTGTCAAATCTCTTTAAAACCATATATTTAACAAAATATTTACAACACCTATAATATTATTTTATCCTAGTTAATGCTGAAAACATCCTATTATCATCTTTATTGAATTTTAAGGAATAGTTAAGAAATCAGTAAAACAAAATAAATTATATAATTTTTGTTAACTTACTACTATAGTACAAAAACGCTTGTTTTGGTTCCATTACTCAGAAAAAACTTAATAGATATTTTAAAATTTGACAAGTGCTGGAAGACCAAAATTAGTTCTTCTGTATTCTAGTAATTACTTCACATGTCGTTTCAGTAAGATTTCTTTACCAATATATCGGCTTACATATACTTAAACCAATATAAACTTAAACACAGAATACAAATTAAAACGTGGTCTTATTCAGCATTAAAAGGGTTAAATATAAGATGCAAACTTTAATATCTTTTTTTAAACAGTTCTCTACAACTTTTACTTCAAATCAAAACATCAAAAGATGTAAAAACCACACTCACCTTAATTAAAAACTTAAATAAAACTGATTTAATTCGAATTTTTAAAGAAATTTTTATTAGTTTTTTTTTATTTTTAGTGTTAAACTTACATGGTACTATCATTTTAATGTCCATACAAAACATACAATATGAAACAACATTTTATAATGTATGGTCCAATAATGGTAGGAAATCATAATGTTGACTATTACAACATTATAGAAAGTGAAATAAATTAATTATAAATTTATTTTATTTGGACAATTGGGATGTTAATGGGGTAGTGAAGCGTCTCATATTGCCTCTCCTACCTTACTGTCAACGTCACCTACCCGCGGTGCGTCCTGTTTTAACCATAGAACACTAACAAAGACTAAATATCTTTGCTTGGGTAGAATAACTATATCCTAAACCACAATTGAGGTTTGCCTCACAAGCTTAGCAATGGATAAAACAAATACGGAATGTTGTACACCAGGTGGCAGACCAGGTAAACTGGAATATCCACCCTGTAAGGAGGTCGGTCCCAAGGATTCTGGGGGGGAACCAAATATTGCTTGCTGAAGTTCAAAATTTTTAACTTTAATATTTAATATTTAAACTTTATTTATTTATTTTTTTTTTAACTAATAAAATCGCTAATAAAAAAATCAAAATGAACGTGGCTTTCTGTCGGTAATAAATTGTAATGATTTCAGTTATAGACAATTTCTAATGACGATTAAAATTCTAAAAAAATAATTACTCTCTTCTAGATTTTTGTTTCACAAGTCATGAACATTGTTGGTTATATGACTCCACTATAATATTGAATGTGGAATTATACTCAGGTTACTTTGATCTCAGCCAATAGTATCAGATATGATTTCATATAATATAGTCTACCAAGAAGTTCAATTAATACGTGTCTGCATTGCACGATTGTAAGGAAGGAATATATTGCTATTGTAGATCATCATCCTATTCTTTAATATATAATGAAGTGGAGATAATATACGATTTTGTGAATAAATTAAGTCAAAATATTATCCAAATAATACCAGAAATAAAAACAAATAGACAAATAAATTTTAAAGTTTTTGAGCTGAAATTCAGTTTCTTACAATGATTTAGGACAGTGCTATATATGCTTTGTACCACAAACGAGTAGATAGATTATAACTAATTTTGTTACTATTTGTAGAAATCCTTGTTACAAACGTAACAATGTTAGATTTTTCTTTCCTTCTTGTTAGTAATATGACACTGTATAACTTCATACCACGTTGATTACTAAAGTAAAAATCAAGGATTAATATAAATTTCAAGAGCAGTAATCAGATTCATAATAGTGATGATTACAAAAAGAGTGGTCGAGTATCACAAAAACACATTTAAAACTACATAATACAACTAAATAATACAATTAACAATTTGAGACATACCCTCACAGGATCCTGACAGGTGATGTACCAAAGTCCAACAGAGCTTCTTCTTGCAAGTAGAGAACGACAGCCAATAGAACTGCTTCCCCTTCCGGCCATACCACGTGACAACCGGCGACACCTACATGGCGCTAAGGTGGCCGACAACTTGTTGCGGTCCGGCGGCCGGTTCCGACAACACTGAGCACTGCATGATTCCTCCACTGAAATCAGAAATGTGTTATCATGAGTATACTGCTCACGGTGGTATACGGTATATTGACATTTCCCCTTAAGCAATTTATAAATAAGAAAATTGAAAATTTGGAATAAGTGTAAGAAGAATTAACGTAGTTTAAAATACAACATTGTAAGAGTTAGTAAAGAGAACATTTTGAGAACTACATTCTCAATATTCAGTTAATTTACAATATCAGAATACAAAACATCATACGAATTCTGACTGAATCAACAAAACTACTGTTAGAGAAGTAACAGCTATTGTATCGGTAACAACTGAAACTAGCCAATAGCGAAAATTTCGACAATCAAATATCTCAGGTCAAGCGAGCTGTGGAATCGCTGATTACTTATCAAGAATAGTGTAAGCACCAGATAAACTTTTATTATCACCGTGAGAGAAATAGAAATGAGTATATTACCCAAGATTTATCTCCACTATTGTTTCTGAGGGAAACGGTATTAAATCCTTCCCTGTGTGCAACGAATTTACCACTGGCTGACTGACTAGTTTGTTTCGTCATTGTAAACCTTTTAGATAAGAATATTTTACATGAAGTAAAATAACGTATAAAACACAGGTGTTTAGAGCTAGGTTTTAAAAGGGGTGGTGAATTTTATTAATTCAATAGCTTTTTAAACAAATTTGTAATATTCCCTAAATATTTTTCTCACTTTAGAGATTAAATTAATTTAGTAATAACAATTTAAGTTACAAATTTGCTTCGAATTTTTGGTTGTTGTTTTTTTCTACATACACCCCATCTAAAAGTCAAAACTAAAAAAAAATAATTTTGTTTTCATTTTTTTGAAAAATTTGTTTTCCTTATGAACAATATCTCAACAATATCTCTTGGTATGAATTCCACAAATGCAGCTATTTTTAATTCTAAGTTATTATATATATATATATATATATATATATATATATATATATATATATATATATATAGTTTGGACTCCGCAACAATTTATAGATATTCAGAACCAATTTCCTTCTATTTTAACAATACAACTCGTAAAATCCCGTATTCAATTTCAATAATCGGATCAAAACAGAACGGAAGTAATCCACTGCCTTTACGAGAGTTACGTCATTTCCATATAAATCGTAACAGTTTATTGCCCTCCTAATAGACAATAAACTGCAACCAGATTTATCTCCTACCTTACTCTAAGACGGATTTGTGTGTTGTCATCATTAACATAAGCACTGGTTGAGAGAAAAATGTAGGTTTACAATGTATAGAGAATATTTGACTTAGTAATTACCACCAAATCTATTTGAAACCACTTAAAATTTTATAACACTTAGGACGTAAATGTTTATCTCAATGGTGGAACGTGATTTTTATTACAACAGTTTTTAACTATTTTTTAAATTATCAACACTTAAGTCTTACTATGATGTCTTCTAATGTTATCAAAATGAATAACGTAAGTAAATATAAATAGATAATAAACAACAAATTCAACCTTGAAGTCAAATGCAATACCATTAGTCACAAATGCTTTAAATCCCACACGACGATATTAGATAGTTGAATATCTCTTGAATATCTGGAGATAGAGGACAGATATTAAAAACAGAATTTATATTGAAATCAGCGTTGAAAAACAAAGATTAATTATGTGTCACACAAACATGTTTCTGAATGAGATATATGGCCATGATTTTAAATGGGTGGCAAGAAATTGCAAATTTCTAAAATGTAATAAGATACAGCTGGTTTAAAATAAATACGATGAAAATTATGGGAAAAGTATTGCGGGAGGGGGGAATTTTATCCACCCGTTATATTAGAAATGTTTATTCCGATTTAAAAAACGGGTAAACTAATACCTTTTTAACTCTATATTACATACAGTTTAAAGTTGACAATGTGTTATTCCTTCAACGAGTAACAGATCGTACCCCTGGAGGAAGATGCTGTTACCGTGTGTAGGCCTACTCATGCTTTAGTTACGAGAACTGTCATGAGGTTGGCAGATGTCTCTCGAAACTAATCTTGAGTAAGGTAAGCGGCTACTACACTGGTTAACCCGTAAGTCCGTCACGACTAGCCGGAATACGCGCATTACGAAATCGTCGGACTTATTGACCGTATTGTAAATGACGTAGTTATTGAAGTAATTTAAATAATAAGAAGACAAAAATAAATAATTTAGGTCCAATAATAATTAGTACACATAATAATAAGCGTGATAGTACACCGCAATCTTTTAAGACGTGAATTTGTCTTCAAAAGTGAGTTGAAGAAAGATAAATGTAAAAACTGGCGGCGTATTCATAGTACTAATGCCAGAGTTGAGACTGACGATTGTATGGTCTTTATAAAATACTAAGTTCTTTACCGTTAGTAAATTTGGGATTTTCTGATTCCTTTTATTTTCTCTTTTCCATGATATTTTTTTCTTAATTTTTGTTATTGTTTCTATAATTATTTTTAACATTATGGAAATGTTTATCAATTCAGTACATCAGCTTATAACACTACACAATTAATTATTCTGTTATTATTGCGACATAATGTTGTAAATTAGATGATTATCTACAAAGCAAACACAATTTTAACATCATACATCTTCACACTTACCGTAGCCACGCAGCATTCCTATCCATAGTATAAAATAAAATACATCCCTTCAAAAATGCATTGCAAAATACTTATTAATTAGGAAACACTACACGAAATGTTAAAAAATTAAGTTGTTGAGCCGATGTAGTAAGCATTGGGAACTATAGAATGTGTAACGAATTCTGGTTACGAAAGGTAGATTTATAACAATATCACAACGGGAAGAACAGACAAGGATTTATTTAATTTGTAAATAACTCTCGTGATTCTATAAAATGTTTATCTGTAATTATTACAATATTACTATTCTTTAATGTTTTATTAGTATTATATTTGTTTAAACGTTTTACATAAGTCTGTGATTGTTTGAATTGCGTTAGTTTTTGTGGAAGAAGAATATAAACTTTTTGTGCATTGGATAGAAAAAGTCTTGTTTTTTTAAATATAAATTGATAAAATCTGGCGAACAAAATATGATATTACACCAAATCTAGACACGATGATACCATTTATACATTTAAAGTGTAAATTTATAACTAAAGACAGCCCAAAAATAAAACGCGTGCGAACATATGTTTATAAACGCAATTTTATTTATTTTGGCGTGTAGAAACATTCTCTGGAGTTTTAACTATAGAATTTTGAATCACCTAGGGGTTTTATACAAAATCCACAACCTAGCGTACAAGAACATATCTCCCTAAAAATAAGATTGTTACATAAGATTAATTAGTAAAAGGCACATGTGAAGGTTCAAAACGTTCGGGGTTTGACCCATCATCGTGAGCATGTTGAGATTTACTACTTGTAGTAAATAAAGCTAAAACTATTAAATCACTTACAATGAACTATAAAATGACGTATAGAACCCTAATAAACTATAATAATTATGTAGCAAACATGATGATTGACACTTAGTTTCAAATAATTTTTGGATAAATATACATACTACACGGCGTAGAAACTCAGTCTTGAAAAAAATTTCTTCTTTCAATTTGTATTGAAAATTTAAATATTTTACTCTTAATTAAATACAGTGAGACTTATTGAGGAAATGTTCAATTTTCTGAATGTTTTCGGTAGTAATTGTTACTTTTGGTATTATTTTCTGAAAGTACATACAATTATGATTAAAGGACAGCCATTTCAGTTTGAAGTTTTAGTGCATTTATTCATTTGAAACAAACAAAATAGGTGTTTTTGTAAAAACGAACTATGATATATTCAAAACATTATCGATAGTATAATTCTATCTTTTCTAACCAGGATTCCGTACATATCCTAGCTTCCCACGTTTTAAACGCTTTATATTCTGTCTATGTTCATCTAAAAATAAAAAATTAACAAGTATTGATAGAGAGTATTTTTTTTAAAGTAATTAATTAATAACGTAATTATATACACAGGATGATCGGCACTTCATCCCGAAATATTTCTGAGGGAAACGTACCCACTATGTGCAGCAGAAACCTAACCGTGAAAACGTTCTCTCTCTCAATTATATTTGGAATTATTTATTTTTCACTCTATTTCAAAATTAACGGTACTTATCGATGAAAAATCGATTTTCTCAACTGTCCTGCCTCAAATAGTGACTTTTTTAATATTAATTTCTCAAAACGTATACAATTTTTATTAAATCACAACAATTTTCGTTTTGAAAATTAATAATCTTAGTGTATTTATTAATTTAAAACAAAGAGGTATGTTTGTAAAAAAACCTTAAAATATTCAAAACACTATTTTTGGATTGTTGTCAGGTATACAAATTATATCTAAAACTTTCCTTTGTAAAAGGTTTCCATTTTATATAAGACACTTTAATTTATACTTTTAAGTGGTAAGATAAAATTGGGTTAAAATTTGTTTAAAATATTTTTGAAGAGAAGTCAGGCGGAAATATAAATGTAGAATTTTCCATGTATTGCAGCTTTTTATTTTAGTGTAGTAAAAATGTTATTGCTACAGAGAGAGAAAAAATAATAATAAAACACACTAATTTTATTATCAAATTGCCTGTCTCCATTCCTTACACACTGCACTTCTCTCCATCGCTGCAACCGCCACTTTGAATGTGGATTTCTTCCTTATATTAACGCAACAGATTTAGTTCTCTTTATGATTTCCTCTTCTGAATTTAAATCTGTGGAGTAAACTTCCGGTTTAACAATCCCCACACAAAAAATGCCATAATGGATAGGCCAGCAGACAGAGCAGGTCATGTCATGGTCCCTCTACGCTTTATCCACGTTTGATCAGGCATTGACGTACCTCATTACTAAAGTTCAGCAGAGGGACATACACCATGCTGGAATATGATACTGACTCTTTGAATGGTCAGAAGATCATTTAGAAGAAGAGGCAAGTTGTGTTGTAGAAGATGTAAATAGTTTTCTCCGTTTAACATTTATTCAAAATTGTGTGAACGTATTAGTTTATACCCTACAACAACATCTCAAACATTAACACTAGAACATTTTTACAATTAATTTTACCTCTCGTGTTCTGTTGGACTAAGTGGTGCATATTGTGGTTCTTTAAGAAAACCCTCTCTGGTAAATAATAACTCATCGGTCCACAGGATTTCTTCAGAAAGATTTATTATGCAATATCGCTATTGAAAAACTAGTGGCAAAATTTATAATTTAAAATGAATGGCTTTTACAGTGCTGAAATAGTACTGACTAGAATAGTTTTGTATAAAATGTCCGAAACCTTCCACTGCGACATACTGACCTCACTGGCAACTTGCCTACTACTGATTACTTGATAGTTCCAAACAATATCAAGAACGTATTCCTCTATACCTTGTATCATGTATATATAGCTTGACCTACCTCTTTAGGCTATCCTTGTATCGTGACATTCTCCACTAGACGTTAGTCTATCTTGAAAACACTCGCGGATAACGGATTCGGTGATCAGGGTATCGATCTTGATATTCCTATGATCAGTAAGCGAATTGTCTATTTTAAAAAAATGTAAGCCAAGTGCATCTTTGGATACACCGTTGAGAGCTCAACGGTAACACTTACTTGATTAAATATGTCAATAAACATATACAAGAGTACTCCTGTTTACTTTAGATAGGTTTTTGTTATCTACATGTTTCGTTTTGATATGAAACTTATCCAGGTAAGCTGGATTTTATAACAACTGATAAGATAAAGATTTGATGTAAATGTTAATAATAATACGAATATAGTAAATATCAATATAGTACAATTTTCTTGGTATTATTTAGTAAATAATTAAAGGTAAATTATCTCAACTATTTTGCTTATCATAAGTACAGTGGTGTGTTTAGTTACTTATCATGTGTTGAAACACTTGATAACAAATAACGTATTTCAAGTGTCTCATATCAAGTGAAAGCGCATTACCAGTGCAAGTTTTTTTTATATAATGTGAAAATTGTTATACCTAACAAGAATCCGACAATTGTGTTTTGTATATGGTTTTTTTTGTTTGTTTTTTTTTTGTTTTTTTTACAAAAGTATTTATTTGTTTCTAATTATTATTATATGAACATTATTACTTTCCAAATAAAAATGGTTGTGGTATAATAAAAAGTTTACATGCTTTCAGAAAATGATACAAAGAAAGTACCTGGTGGCAGGATTTTTGATAAAATGGAACTTTCCATCGATAAGTAACTATAATTTTGAAAAACAGCAAATAATAAAAAGCTTCTAATCAAATTGAGATAGTCAATTTTTAAGGGTGAGTTTCTGCTTCATATAGTATGTACCACAAAAATTTTGGGAGGAAGTTTCAATCGCCCCGTACATATATATCATTATTTTTATTTTTTATTTTTTTTAAAGAGTGTTCAATGAATACTCGTTCGTTTTTTATTTTATTTTTAAATGAACAGACAGAATGAAAAGTATTTCCGTAGGTATGTCTATAGAATCATTTTTTTAATTGTTTCACATTGAATCATTACTTGAAATTACGGTACACATTTTTGTATCACAATTATTTATAACTTATTATATACACTTATCTTGATAAAACAATACCCCTACCATATAATAATATACTTTCCCTTAGAAAGTACATTTAAAAAAATATTAATTAGTAAGTAATGCACGCAAAGGCTTTAAATGTTAAGGTGTTAACAGTTCATCGTGAGGTCAGTGGTGAGGTAGGATTTGTACGAAATCCTGGTTGTAAAAGCTAGAACTACGTTGCGCCAAGAATTTTTTAAATTTATATACACACAAAGATATATTAAAACCACAATAATGATATAAGTGTTATAATATTATTATTTCATTATATTTAAGATTAATTTGAAATACATTTGAATGTTTTACATAAATTATGTCATTTATTGGACAAAGTAAATCTCCTACGAACAAATTTAATTTATAACCACTAAAGGGGAAAAATATAACAAGTAATTCAATGATTGCATTGAATATACATTCAAACCATACTCCATATATAATACCCATACAAATAATGATCTGATTACACTGTACTCAGGAAACTATACAATACATCATTTTGAATTACATGATACGTGAATTCTTGTGAAATGAAGATTAACAAATTTTGTTTCGGTGTTTATTTTTAGGAAAAATTTGATAAACTTTGAATAGATTTTAATGCAATTAATGTTTTGTGTTTTGATCTTATAATTAATTGGTTCTTACATACCCACTATCCAGACATCATTGAAAAAACTACTCCTCATCTACTATTTTTTATATCCTCATAATTAAATCAAAACAGATATATCCAGGGAAAACTCAACATCTGTTTTACTGATTCATTACAAATATTTTCTCACACTTCATGTATGTGGAAATCAAAATTGCAAAAGTTATTCTACCGACAACACAATTCCACAAGTCGTTCATTCACTCATCAATGAAAATTAATTATTAACGTACGCAAACAAGAAGTTAAAAATAAAAAGAAAACTCCTAAACAAATATTGACAAGATACAGAATATTTAGGTCAATCCACATTCACATTAGTATGAAAGATAAAACTTCATACTTAAGACGACTGCTGCACATTAAGAACAAGAAACTCATCCGGGCGGAAGTTAAGACCTTGTTTTCATCAGTATGATTGTATAAACACAATTAGTGTCAAGTAGAATATGTATTCATTTTTCTTACGCGTAAAAAGACATCCTTGAGTTTTGTATGAAATTATCCATTTCCAAATATCCTTAGTTTAAGACTGGATATATATATATATATATATTAAGAGAATTAAGTAGATAACCTATTGAATGGAAACTAAATTTGTGGGCGAAATTAAAAAATATATTCTTAAATTTTGTCTGCCTTAAATATAGAAGATGCTTTCTCAAAATAACAAGTAAATTTTTTTTAACTAGAACAGAATCAAGAATTAACAACAATAATTTTAAATGCTCAGAAATTTTAATGTTTTAGAATTTTATTGTTTTTTTTTTTTTCAGTATCTCAGTTTTAAATTTACATACTCAAACCTCCGGGGAAAACTAAAAGACAGAACTGAAAGAGATTGATTTGTTCCATCTCAAAGCAAGGAGAACCAAAAGTGGGGGTTTTGTTTGATTAACTCAATGCATACAACTTTAGGAGATTGGTGAAGAGCCTTCTGCTTGACATATCCGTCACAAATATCTGTAAAGCTGGCTTTTACCCTTGTTCTAATGGACATTCCTTCTGAGACCCAGAGAAGTCTCCAAAGAGACAGTCTGTCAAACTTGCTGCACAGGAGTATCACATAATCTCTCCGCTTTATTGTATAATGTAACAACGGTTTACTCCAGTTTTAAAGTTTAGTATAATTGTTATTGATATGTACATCAACAAGACAAATCAGTTGAAGGTAAATCACTGGGTGAAACTACACTTAAAAGATATCTTCAATAAGGGAGTAAATCAAAAACAAGATAATGAACGCTGACCACAATCCGAGAAATAGCAACGTAGCTTACTATGAATAAGATTTTATCGAATTCATAGCTGGTAAAATTAATATATTGTAGTTTGAAAGGATTAAATATTACACAACGGGTGTAAAACACTTTAAAATTCAAATCGTCATAATCCTAATAACCCGTATATGGTTATTTCATTACAGGTTGGCGTTTGCTTGTAACATCGTAAATGAGAGATAGACATCGTGCAGAGCATAATTTAAAAGAAATAGGGTAATATAGTTTTCATTTCTGAAAAATGTTACGAAGACTTGTTTAGTGGGAAGTTGGTGTTGGTTTGGTTTAAGCTAAGAGATGTGATGATTTACCATTTGATATTTTGTGTTTATGGTTTTCCGTTAACCAAGCAGTTATGGCATAACACGTCTACAAAGCACTATTAATTTAGGAAAATTGTTCTTTAAAATTTAAAATTAGGCTTAACGTATTATCCGTTACAAAATGTAGACTATTCAAAACAACTAAAACAGTTCCCAGGTGCTTTGATTAGAGGTAGAGTGCTGTCTTACAAATATTAAATACAGGTTTATTATTATATTATGGTTTATTCAGACTTTTCGCCATATTTATATATTTAATACACAACGTTTCGGGAGTATAAATCAACCTCCATTACCAAGTGATAAACTTAGAGCTTAAAGATGAAAACTACCAACATAACCTAGTAAATTCCAACAAGGCCTTAGGCTATTAGGCTATCTTGGTGTTTTTAAGTTCCATGCTCTAGCTTTATTACTTTGCCTTAAAGTTGATTTATGCTCCAGAAAATGTCGTGTATACACAAATACACATTAGTTTTTATATAGAAAAAGTCGGCAAATATTGATTAATAAAGTGATTAACTCATCATCAAATGACTTTAAAATAAATATCGAAAGAAACTCAACGAAATAGTCTTAAGAAATAAAAAATTAAGAAAGGTTTTTACCTAACGTAAAAAGATTTTAATTTCCATTTTTAAAAGTAATATTAATATATACTTTTACGGGTTTTACAGGGATACGAAACTGTCAAAAAATAGTAAATTACTTATATGATTTTATTCTCCAAGATAAAATTTAAAATTGGACGAAAAGTTTATGCAATACTTAGAGTTTATAGTATAAATATGAATTTTAGTAAAATATAAACAATAATGTGATAGTTTAGTCTCTAAGCAGATTCTGTCACCAGCCACTCAATCTCACAATAGTTAAAGATTGAATGTTCATTTTTTAATTCAAAGAGTTTACATACATGGATGGATATAGCATAATATCTACCACTACTTTGATAAATGAATGATAAATAAACAGATTACAAGCACTCAAATACCCATACATTTTAACTTTTACTATTTTGCACTTAGACTAATGTTTTGTTCAAGTGTACATTAGCTGTGGTTTAATTTTCTGTTACTTTTTGATCTATAAGTATTGTTGTATTTAATCACAAGTAATATAATTGACTTTACAAGATTATTTTTTTTATTGTATTAAAATACTGAACGAAGTCGACTGTTCACAGACCTTTAGTAATTAATATTATACAATATTAAATTACGGATAACCAAAACTCACACAACAATGTGTCATTTATACCGCACATATTAGCACTCAATATAATTCAAATTTGAAATTTAAATTGTACATGCAAGTACCCACTTTCCAATCCATCTTATTTCAGACATATTTCATTAAAATTCAGATTACCTCATGTTGCATACGTTATCGTCTATTTTGGTTTACAATATATCTCAGAGGCTATACTGACATACTCTTTTTTTTACTATACGAATGAAATTCAAACAGCGTGTATATAAATACCTGTATAAAATTGTAAAAAACAAGTTTGAGTTAATAAATATATCATTCGCTTATAAATATATTAATAAATCAATTTCATACTGGCCCTATATGATAGTTATAACTAGTAAATATACCTAAAGTATATCAAATGTACTGTCAAGTGATATTGACGTATTAATCATAAATGCTTCTTTAGGACCCCCAACCCACTAACGCATAAAAATATTATGCCCTATCTATAAATAATATTACACAATGTTTACAGAAATAAATTGGAAATATTCACCACCGGTGATTATTCCATATACGATATTAATATCATTATAAAAAAACTAATTATTGTTTCAGAGGATATAGCATACATTTTATGTAAGTTTCATTTGAGGAACAAAGGAACTTTTATATACTATTGTTCAGTAAGAGCACTTGTCGTTGTGTAGGAGATCAAAAGGCCTCACTGAATCTCACCGGCATCTGACACGTTGCTCGCCAACCGTTTGGCTCCTATAAGATAGACAACTTTCAAAACTATCTCCAATCACTCGGAGGTTAAATTCTATTGAATATTACGTGAACTAAAAGCAATATATCTGACTGTATATTGAACTTGTTACTTCTCCAAGAGTGATGTAACTTTGATTAGAAATTACAAGTTTGTTGAAAGTTGGATTTAACTTCGAAATTAAACCATATTTACTCTGTTGATCCCTTCCAGATATGTTAGTGCAATAATTTGTCTATCTTGAATTCAACTAACAAATTTACTTGTCTTGAATCACGGTTTGTTTTCAATGAAGTATATCTTTAGAGTAACAAATCACTGATATGATACTTCAAACTGTTATCTCTACTTTAAATAGCGAACACTTGAGATAACGAAATAATCAAGGCTACATTACATACGATGTGTGACTCAAAAGTTCGGTGAATAGTAACGGAGAACAAACAAACAATATATATATATATATATATATATATATATATATATATATATATATATATATATAAAGTATAACTATAAATGTAAACAATTAACTTTATTTTGGCCATCTAACACAACACTAATAATTATATTATATAATTATAATATAATTATAATACTAAAATCGTCTAAACATGTCTTACCGACTATCCCACATATTTCAAACAAAAGTGTACTATCCAAGATGGCCACACTTTATTTGTTCCCAAACTTTATGAGGAAAATTGTGGGAAAGAAGGGGGGTAATAGCCAACCTTTATAGATCAGCACGATGAATAAATTCGTTTCTAAAGAGGACTTTTATGTCCGTTATTTAAAAGCTTTTGTCAACGTTGTATAATTATTATTTGATTATAATAATTATACAACGTTGACAAAAGCTTTTAAATAACGGACAGAGAAGTCCTCTTTAGAAACGAATTTATTCATCGTGCTGATCTATAAAGGTTGGCTATTACCCCCCCCCCCTTCTATCATCTCAATTTTCCTCATAAAGTTTGGGAACAAATAAAGTGTGGCCATCTTGGATAGTACACTTTTGTTTGAAATATGTGGGATGGTCGTTAAGACATGTTTAGACGATTTTAGTCAATATAAGTCTGGTGGTCTTTTGCCATTTCAAGCTTCTTCGTAACTTCTTATGACGAGTTTCGGAAAAATTCCTCTCTTTGTCTACACCATATACATAAATAGCTATTAAAAATGGATTTCATTCCAAACGCGTCAGTAGAAGTTAAGAAAATGCTAGTAATGGTAAAAAAATGTATTGAAATCAATTATGTAATCATTATCATAAGGATTATTTTGAAACAGGATTTCCGTGTTAAAATCGTGGTTTCTATATATGTATCCTATCTCGAACTATTATTGAAACAGATAGGATATTTCATTATATAATTACTGCCAGAGTCTCAATGGTGGAACTTGATTTTCATTGTATTAGCTTCTCAAATCAATTATGTAATTACTAGCAGAAATACAGATTATCATAATGATTATTTTGAAACAGGATTTCCGTGTTACAATCGTGGTTTCTATATATGTATCCTATCTCGAACTATTATTGAAACAGATAGGATATTTCATTATACAATTACAGCCAGAGTCTCAATGGTGGAACTTGATTTTCATTGTATTAGCTTCTCAAATCAATTATGTAATTACTAGCAGAAATACAGATTATCATAATGATTATTTTGAAACAGGATTTCCGTGTTACAATCGTGGTTTCTATATATGTATCCTATCTCGAACTATTATTGAAACAGATAGGATATTTCATTATACAATTACAGCCAGAGTCTCAATGGTGGAACTTGATTTTCATTGTATTAGCTTCTCAAATCGTTTTGAAAAAATCAACAATTAAAGCTTAATATGATGTGTTATAATGTTGTCAACATGAAAGTAAATAGAAATAGACGTGAAAAACAAGTTTAATCTTGATAAAACATTGAAGTATGAAATACCATGAGTCGCAGATGGTTTAAATCCCAACGTGGCGATATTAGATAATGTTCGTGAGTAATCTAGTGATCTACTGAAATCAACGTAGAAAGGCAAAGATTAATTATGAGTCACACGGCCATGATACTGTGTAAGATATATGAACCGGAATTTAATGGGTGGCAAAAAATTTCATATATTTAAAATATAACACGGTGCAGCTGTTTTAAAAAATGATTAAAATTGTGGTACAATTAGTTAAAGGGGGAGGGGAGTTTTATCTACTCGTGGTATTAGAAACGTTTATTCCAAACTACAAGCGGAAAAAACTAAAAACGTTTTTTAAACTATATTATAATATAAGTTATATAACTGGATAGTCTGTAGTGAGCTAATAATATATTATTCCTTAGGCATATCCTGACTGATGCAAGTATACCCCTTCCGAATCTTTCACCAAGTCGCAGAAAGTAGTTCGACGGAAGATGTTGTTAACGTATTACTATCTAGTATGTTATGAGTTTGGGATATGTCTCAACAGACACCTTAACGCAGAAGTGTTGAGTAAAGTAAGCAGCTATTATCCTGGCCAAGCCATACGTGTTAATATCTAGTATGTTTTGAGTTTGGGATATGTCTCAACAGACACCTAAACGCAGAAGTGTTGAGTAAAGTAAGCAGCTATTATCCTGGCCAAGCCATACGTGTTAATATCTAGAATGTTATGAGTTTGGGCCATGTCTCAACAGACACCTAAACGCAGAAGTGTTGAGTAAAGTAAGCAGCTATTATCCTGGCCAAGCCATACGTGTTAATATCTAGTATGTTGTAGCATTCAGAAACATCAACTTACTTTTCGTCTACGCTAAATAAATCTGTACTTAAATCATCAACCGTCAACCCCTTGCCTAGTCTACTCCGTCCTTGATTAGTGGCGCAGCGCAGCGACCCACAGTCAAAACAATCACCTGAGTACCTTTCCCCTCTCTCTTACGGACAAAAGTCCAGTTTTACCGTTATGATATACAGTCAGTTCCGTTCCACCTTCTAGAAAATGGAGTCGAAATCTTCTCACTGGACCAACTCGACATAATGCTCTACAATCATTTTCATCACATTGTTATAATGCAATAAGTTTTCTTGTAAAAAGGATGTCAGTGTTTCATTGTTAAAATTAATGTGTCAGTGAGCTCAGTTTTTTTTTTTTATAAACACGGCGAAAGCCTCTTCCAAAAATTACTCGGCATCTTTCAACCTGTCCAGGTAACTCATTTTACAGATTTTACTATATTATAAGACTTGTTAGTATTTTAGGTTTTGTTCATTAAGATATGTGTTTCATGTTTTATTTTAGTATTCAAAATTTAATATTTCGTAAAAGCATTTCCTTTCTTTAAAACATAATTTACAGATATTTTAGGCTTTGTTCATTAAGATGTGTATTTCATGTTTTATTTAATATTCAAAATTTTACTGAAATTTAATAAGTTGTAAAAAAAAATTTTTTCTTTCTTAAAAACATAGTTTACAAAACCTTAAACAGTCAGACTTTGAGTATTGAGCAGTTATGTTGAAATTTGAACAGGCTTGTATCAAACATTAAGCAATCAGAATATTAAACTTTTAAACATGTCAAAATGCTAACTAGAGAAATGTTTTTTCTGGACCAGAATACTTGTTTTTACAGATTTTCTAGTGTTATACAAGTTTTATTTCAAACAGAAGTCAAAGTACTTATATACAATTCTTTACGACATCTAAGAAGGATTTAATAATAAACTTTATGAATTTCTGTAATACCGTTAATATTCTCTAATTTTGACGAAATAACAAGACATTTTAATAAAAGAATCTTGTTCAATAACATGTTTAAGTTTGCATAATTTCTAGTAAACGTGTCTTTTGCTACAGAAAAAAGCTGGTCCGAGAGTGAGAGCCTGTTTGACTTTGCTGAATTTTGCATACTCTACAGCAAAACAGCAGCTTCGTCAAGGTCTCTACCTGTTCTCTAAGACATGCTTAATCAAAGAACTCTTAACATTACAAGTGCACAAAAATGATTTTCTTCTAAACACTGACTTTGTGAAACTGTTTATATATATATTTGTTCACCGACCGAACTCTATTTAACAAAATATGTCCTATTGTCTATATGTGATTATGTGTAATTATTTATAATTTAAAATATAATTGGGTGGTGCTGCATGCAATCTTTCGGTCCTGACAGCCTCAAAGAGGTTATTTCAAAATTATTAAAATTGACGTCAATCTTTAAAACTTTCAATATTTAAAAAAAAAAATTCTTTATTTAAAAACTTTAATATTTAAAAAATTTCAGTATTCAAAATTTTCACTATTTAAAAATTTTCTTATGTTATAAACAAATTTCCTTTTTTTTAAAAAAAAAAGGATATATACGTTGGCCAACTTAGTATGTAAGAAATTTAATAAATAAAATCACAATATTTAATAAGTAATTTAATGATGAACTTGTTAGAATTAATATAACTTTTGAACTTCAAATATTAATCTTGATTATAGAATCTTTTCTTTTTTTATTGTTAATTTTTTGTAACAGTTTATATAAACAAGGGGGGATAAATGTCAGAGTTTAATCATCAATATTTTTTTTTCTTTTACTTTAAGGGCATATAAATTTTTCAAGATACAATTTGTAATCTTTTGATTATTAAGCTTTTGCTTGTGTCAATCTAGCTTAAGGTGATGTTTTTCATATTTGTAAATGGTAAAATCTGATCTTTCGAAATTTCCTTTTTTTATTTCAATAAATTTGAGCCTTGTTGATTATATAATTTGTCTTTGTCTTTTTTTATTTAAACATTGTTACCAGTTGGTTCCACCTTTTTTAATTTAAGTCGCCTGGTAACAATGTTATGAGTTTGGGATATGTCTCAACAGACACCTAAACGCAGAAGTGTTGAGTAAAGTAAGCAGCTATTATCCTGGCCAAGCCATACGTGTTAATATCTAGTATGTTATGAGTTTGGGATATGTCTCAACAGACACCTAAACGCAGGAGTGGTTGAGTAAAGTAAGCAGCTATTATCCTGGCCAAGCCATACGTGTTAATATCTAGTATGTTATGAGTTTGGGATATGTCTCAACAGACACCTAAACGCAGGAGTGGTTGAGTAAAGTAAGCAGCTATTATCCTGGCCAAGCCATACGTGTTAATATCTAGTATGTTATGAGTTTGGGATATGTCTCAACAGACACCTAAACGCAGGAGTGGTTGAGTAAAGTAAGCAGCTATTATCCTGGCCAAGCCATACGTGTTAATATCTAGTATGTTATGAGTTTGGGATATGTCTCAACAGACACCTAAACGCAGGAGTGGTTGAGTAAAGTAAGCAGCTATTATCCTGGCCAAGCCATACGTGTTAATATCTAGTATGTTATGAGTTTGGGATATGTCTCAACAGACACCTAAACGCAGGAGTGGTTGAGTAAAGTAAGCAGCTATTATCCTGGCCAAGCCATACGTGTTAATATCTAGTATGTTATGAGTTTGGGATATGTCTCAACAGACACCTAAACGCAGGAGTGGTTGAGTAAGGTAAGCCGCTATTATCCTGGATAAGCCATACGTCTGTCACGTCCATACACAACGTCGGATGTATTAACCGTATTGTAAGTTGAGTGTTTGTTGATTAAATGACAATAAAAAAGTAGAGGATTTGGGTCACAATATTTAGTAAACAAATTCGTGAGTTGTGTACCTGAGTCATAACTACAATCTTTTAAAGCGTGAATACGTCATTGTGTTAGTTAATGGAAGGGAAATTATGAATGAATAAATTGGCGGCGCACTCAAATAACTAATCCCAGAGTTAAGACACGAATTTACGCTCTCTATGATGTACTATTTATCTATAGCATTAGAAAATTTGAGCTTTTCTGATTCCAATATAGTTTTTATTTCTTATGATATACTTTGCTTATATTTCTGTTTATTTTTTTATTTAAATTTTTTTTTTAAAGGTTATGAGAAAAAATTTCAATCAGTACACCTATCTGCTTATAACTTTATATATTTTATTTGATCGGTTATTATTGGCAATAAAATTGTAAATCTCAAGTTTCGCTTTAACAATTTTAAACATATATATATCTTCTTAAGTTACACTCAACATTGCCGCGCAGCTTTGTAATTCTGTTTTCACGATCGTGGGAAAAGCTATCCTTTCCCTTACACCCACTACTGGAAATACCAAACACCTTCTAATTTACACAATATAAATCCTTAATTTCGAATAAATCTGTATCCATTTAACAAGAAAGTCATATCCTTTTTTTAGTCATACAAACTGTAAATTCAGACAAAGGCATATACAAAGGACATAGTACAGTAATATAATAAGACGCATGAACATATGTAAAACAAACACTACACAATTTATTGCTCTATGCGAAGGTCGTTATAAGTTCAACAATACATGATTGCATACAACATAATCTGGAACGTACATGTCAGACTGGAATGTCGAGTCACCTGTCATGAAAATAAATTTCAACTGCCAAAGATATATATATATATATATATATATATATATATATATATATATATATGTATTATAATATTTACATTTATTAAAGTTTCATAGAATAATTTTAATTTGTTTAAATATTTTACTAAGTTTTCTTAATGTTGGAAATTCGTTATTTTTGTAAGGAAAAATCGAAACTTCTCGTACATTTGAAAGCAAACAGTCTTGTTTTTTTATACCATAGGTGAAATGTAGTGAAAAAAACATTACACTAAAATCAGACTCGATATTATAAACATTATATATGTGAGATCTATATTTAGAAAGAACGACAGATGAAAAATAAAACGTTTGCAAAATATGTTTTAATAAATTTGATTTATTCTTACAACTACAATAATTCTCTGTAGTAGATTATCTATACAATATTTAACCACCTATTCGTTTTGTAAAACAATTCATAACTCTGACATACAATAAAATATCTCCATAAGAATGTGCGTTATATATCGATACATCGTACATTGAACACAAGAAGGCTCAAAAATTTATAGTGTTTACCCAGCATCATGGGTTACGTCGATAGTCATGGTTTGTAGGGAATATTGTTTGAAAAAGTTAGGATTATTATATTACCACACAGTTATTAATATTGAGCCAAGAATTAATTTATTTTTGAAAATATCACTTATGACGTTAATAAAACACTATAAAAACAGAGACCTTTCTTTAATTATTATTTAATTAAGCTGCACAGTTTTTTACAGTGATTTTTTTTAACCATAATAATCGGTCATGTATAAGCTTCAGAAAGACAACTAAGAAAAGTTAAATATTATATATGTTGTTAATGTATATTAAATATATATATGTTTAGTACATATATGTGTTAAATATATATATGTTGAGTACAAAATGTATATTAAATTCATCCTAGTCCTTTTTTTAAAAGAACATAGACAGAATATAAAACGTTTTCGTAAAAATGTTTAATTTTTGCATTATTAATAATTAACAAAAATTTAGCTACACATTCTTGTATCATTTTGAATATTCATAAAATATTACCACAAGCACACATGTCTTGATAACTCAATACCCCTATAACAAAAGAAAACACCTCCTTTATATAACAAAGCTTTTATTAATTATTAAATAATGCACCCAAAGGTTATAAACGTTTAGGTGTTAACCCTTCATAGTGATACTTATTGGGAAGCTACGATTTGTACGGAATTGTTGTTACGAATGATAGAATTACGCTACTCACAACGAGCGGTAGAGACAAGATTTTAATTAATTCATAAATTATTCCCGCGGCATTATTAAAACCCTAATAATTATAAGTGTTATTATTTATCATGTTTTTGATAAATCTGAAATAACTTTTCATTTTTTACATAAATTCTAAGATTGACTGAAACAAATATATACTTAGTATATTTTTACTAAAAGCTCTAAAGTGGAAATATATAACTGTTATTTCAATCATTGCATAGAAAATAAATAATATAAGTGATTCCCATACGATATACATAATATGATCCCATAATATTCTGTCTATACATTACATTATATTCCATTCGCTCGATATACCACAATTCATTGCAATTTTTACAAATTTATTTAAATGAAGTTACTTCCTAATCTGATCGTAACAGATTTAATAGATTCTATTTACGTAATAAGAAAAAAAGGTTGCGAACTGGTTTCTATGAACTCAATTATCATTCAACTACCCCCCCCCCCACTCCACCATGTGTAATCTTCCATACAAAATTACCCAATGAATAATCTTTGAATTACCGCTCAGGAATGACCTATTTGAAGGAGACTTTCACACAAGAAAATTGGTTAATTTTTTTCTTATTTCACACAAATACTAACATTACGATTTCAATGCTTATTTTCACTTTTCGACGAACTCCATAATTGGAATTTTTCGTGAGATAGAAAATATCATATCTGGTTTCAGTCTTTATTTTGAGAAAAAATGTATAAAGATAGAAGATATTTTAATAAAATTAAAGTTTATTGTTTCGATTTTACATTTAGTCCTTATATAGCCATATTCTAGATTTCTTCTTAATTGATCCACTAATAGGGTACGTTGTAGTGCTAGAAAGACAGAAGGACATTATTTGAAGAAACAACTATTTTTAATATTCTTAGCCGTAACTCAAACCATATATTTCAATGAAACACTCCTAATCGGTTCTATTGATCCATTATAAATATTTCTTTACACTACCTGTGTGCATGGAAATAAAAATTGCTAAGATTTCTACGAACATCATCATTCCACAAATCACGCATAAACTGTTACAACAATAGCAATTAAAGTAAAAAACAAGAAGTTAAAAAGGAAACTCAAACACAAATATTGACAATTTAAAAATAATTTACGTCAATCCACAGTATATGAAGAATAACACTTCTTACTTAAAATCACTGCTGTATATTAAGGACAAGAAACTCATCCATGTGGAAGTTAAGATCTTGTTGTTAACAATGCTGCCTGGATCGTATACACAATTAATATCAAGGTGAATAATAAAGTAGTACAGGAAAACCTATTTAATCGGTAAAATATCAATCCGTAAGTTTTATGTGAAAATATCCATTTTGAAATATCCTGAATTCAAGAAAATGGTTTCTTACTAACACTGACCTAATTTGAACTGTAACAATGAGCCTACAGTTATTGAGGAGTTACTCAGCTGAAAACCTCACGAGCTGTTGTGAAACTTTTTTAATGTAAATGTTTTTCCTATATCAAGGAATTCGTTTCGATTTTCTGTTAATGAAATGAAATGACCTGAAATAAAACCATAGTAAAATAAAAACACATATTTCTGATAATCAGCTGTAACAATCTTGATCAAGTTTTGCACAAAACCTATCGGTGGCAATTATTAAAAAACAATACTGAATATATAGGTAAATATAAAAATATAAACCACGGAAGCCTACTTGGAAGGTAGAATACTTCAAAATCAGTCAAAACAAATTTAATTATGTATAATCAAATTTATAGAAACTCAAAACCGATGTAAAAATTATAAGAACTTTATTTTTAATGCCGATTAATTTATAAGATACCTAAATATAACCTAACCACTGCGTCATAAAGGTATATTTCGTTTTACCGAAATATTCACTAATATACTTTTACTATCGGTATAACACATTGGTTTGTATAAGTTTCCATATTTATATCATCAACATTTTTTCGATATCGGTTGCACTAGTTGTGAAATAGCCATATCTAGTACGACGCCTATTGCTCATTTTTTTACTATCAATAACTCCTAAAGACGAAAAAACACGTTTTGTTTGAGTCTTTATAAGCTACAATTTAAGACAATTAAACATTTTTTTTTTTTTTTTTTTTTTTTTATATAACTATAATTTAAGGGTACTTGAGAATTTAAAAAAAAAACATAGTTACAATTTTCTGGATTTAAGTATACAAATTTACTTGGCAAAAGAAACTCTTAACTCCAAACAAAACATTATAATTTCCAACCACGTGGAAAATGACAGCTGTCACATTAGTGGTGAAAATATATTGTGTACCATGGACGCCATCAAAACTATTCCAACTATTTTCATCAAAATTTAAAAGTTCGTGGGGGTTCGATTGTTCAGTTTTAGTTTTATTTAAAATCACACAAGAAGGAATATGGAAAAGGACTGAAAGGAAAGATATGAAGAGAGTGGTCAGAGCAAAGCAGAAATGATATAGTCATCGATATCTTGTTTCATTAATTCAACTCATCCAGTTTTATGAGACTTGGCACAACTTCAGAGATTTCTAATAAGCTGTGTAACACATAAATATCCCCAGAGAGACGTTTTGTCAAACTTGCTGCACAGGAGCAATGATATAAATTCAATGGATGGCTCTCTGTAATGATAAGTGAGACGGAAACACAGTCCGCCCCTTCCCCCACCACTGTACATTCAACAGATCACGGTATGCATAAATAGCTGATAAAGGTACCTTGAAAAGTAAAGACGTTGTTGTGGAATTTAAATAAATTGAGCTTCTTAATAAATTACAGAATGAAGAAGGCCTAAAGTTTGCAAATAGTCTCTTAGGTAGACATATACATTATCATAACATGAAAATGAATGTGAAGATCGCAGCCTAGACTTTAAGAGAGTGTGTTGGTGAACCAGTGTTTTTTATGATAAAACAGCATCCTGATTTCAATGCAGGATAAATTATCCGATTATTTAAAAAGCAGAGACCCATTTGGCAAATATCTGTGAGAACCTATAAAGGAAAATTATTTAAAACGTGGTAGTGAAATATTAGACAAATATTTTAAGTATTTAATATCATTAAATTGATAAATTAATTGTTTAAAGTATTGATTATTTAAACAGCAGAGACCCATTTGGCAAATATCTGAAAGAACCTATAAAGAAAAATTATTAAAATAGTGATAGTGGAATATTAGACAAATATTTTAAGTATTTATAATCATTAATTAGGAATTGACGATGTTGACATTTTAAATCATCCCCGAAAAACGTTTTACCTAGGATATATTACAAACATTAATTCAATTAAGACTTCGTCAGAAAGGTTAGACTATTAGTTAAAGTATATTTTGACCGATAAATTACCTCAAGACCATTTAGAACTGTTATTTTCTTGCATAAGGTCACCTGGAGGGCATAACAACAACCCTAATTTAAAACAATTCCAACTGGCCTTGAAAAAATTAATGTCTAGTGTCCAATCATCAGGAAAGACTAACTGCTTTAGGTTTAACTGTGTTGCACAAAGTTCAATCATGAGTTTGGCCGAAGCAGAATAAGCTGTTAGTCTTAAATTAGAAGGAAGTGAAGACAAAGCAGGCATTGTAAATATTACAAACTTATTTACCAACAGTTATAGTTCATGTTACAAAGATAATGTTTTATATTATTTATGTGGCTTCATTGTAAAAAAAAAAAAAAAAAAAAAAAAAAAAAAAAAAAAAAAAGTTTTAAATGTAAATCTTAAATGTGAAGAAAGTATAGAATTATTGTTGGTTGTTGTATCAACTTAAGTTCGTACACCCATTTTACGTATTTTGTTTCTAGAAGTAAGTTAGAGCATCCTCAGATGTAATGAATATAGTTAAGTGTATGAAGGACCTGCTTTATTCAAAAGTAAGTTATAGCGGTCAGAAGTTAAATACAAAAATATAATCATTTTAGCATGTAGAAAATTTGCCGGCAGTGTGTTTAAAAATCATAAATGCAATGCTGATTTCGGAGAAGACACACACGAGATTAATTTAGTTCAATTGATTGGTTATTTATTTGGTAAAATAGTTTGTTTTAGCGTGGTCAAAGAGAAAAGCAATCAAGCTGTCTGTACAAAGTTTGTAATTCGTCAATTACTGTCAAAGGTTCTACTCTTTAGCAATGTTTAATATAATTCTTTTTCCATTGTAAACGTATCAAACACTTTTATAATGTAGGGTCAGTAAATGTAAATAAAGTAGAGTGAGTTTGTTACTATATAACTCCAATTTCCTTCACTTTTAAACACTTTCATTTATTGTTACTTTGATAGCACGATCACTGCAGTGATTGCTTCCGTTACGTAACGAAATACTAATATTTATTATCCTATTGTCTTATATACATACGTAAAGAATAAATACTTATATAAAGAAAATAGCAAGTCGTACTCTTAAACAAATTTGTGCTGATTGTTCTTTGAAGACTGCATGACTGGACTGTGGTGGAGGGAACCCAGAGTAGGCAGACCACTGTTGTATTGTATAGCGTACAATCCATAATTTATACATCGATGCACAGGACTACACATAATCCCAAGTACATTTAAAGGTACCTGAGATTTTAAAAAAAACATAGTTACAATTTTTTGCATATCAATATAAATCTATTCTTACTAAATGAAACTGCTAGAGACACAAACAAAACATTATAATCTCCAACCTCCAGAAAAAAGTTAATTGTGGACGTCATCAAAATGATTATGAAAAATTATCAGTAATTTTTTTAAAAATAGGAAACAATTATTAGTATTTAAATAAACGGAGGTGGCTGACTGATTGAGCAGTTTAAGCTTTATGTACTCAAACCTCAAGGAAGAATGGAAAAGTACTGAAAGAGGAGATAAGTGTAATTATTGTAATAGAAACTTATTCATGGTGATAACGCAGAATATTATTTTTGCTTAGTGTGTGTGTGCAATGTTTTTTTCAAAGTTTATTTTCTTATGAGCAACCACATTAATTAGTATAATAATTCTAGTTCAAAGATGGTTGCTTTCATTTCTTCCATTTTCTAAGATGGCGTCCAAATGTTTTTGAAATTTCTGCCAATTTTCATCGTGCTCATCACCTAATGCATACCCCTTAGGGTAAACATGATATTTCATTAATCTCTTAACACGAGGACAGAATATCCAAATTTAATTGAAGGGAAGTAACTACTATTGAAGAGAAGGACTTTTTATCCCTCTCACAACTAATCTTCTTGCGACGGTAATTAATTTGTCGTTAATTACAGTAACAAGGCTTGATTTCGCCCCTTGTTCTCGCCCCTTATCACCGTATTGCATTTGTGAAAATTTACAAACAATGCTTGAAAAATGTATATAATTTGATTTAAATTCGTTTTAAACACAACATTTTTGTTTTCTGCTTTTGTATCGTCTCACGTGTACAAATAATTGAAAACAAAATCTCGTAATATGAAGTGTATGTTTTGAAACACAAAATTCTGATTTTCTCAAAATCGTCTCTAAGTATTTAGAGAAAAATTTTCTGATTGTAACCCTTTAATACCGAAACAAAACGTATCTTTCCAAAAATTCCGGTACTCTAGTTATTGGTAAAAGCCAAACAAAATACCATGGACTGTAATTTCTCAGAATCATTTCAACCTATTGCATTCAAATCTTAGTAAAATATGCACAATAATTAAAACAATAAATGTGGAAAATTACAAATAATAGAAAATTGCCGTTAATGAATAATTTCCTAAAACCGAACTTCAACAACCATCGTTTAAAATTCATTTTATCATATAATATTTGTACTTAAACTGAGTTTATGTCACGATTGAAGTAAGTTTAGAATTTATTTAAAATATAAATATCGTTTACAATAAGTTAAAAATGCAAGACTGGGTGATTTTTAATTTTTCTGTTGACAACTACCGAACTAAAATTTTTGGTAAAAACTAGTATTGTTTGTTTAATGTTTACATTATGAATGAGAGGCCGAGAAAGTGTCTACAATATTTTCGCACCTTTTTATATACCGAGTGTTCAAAAACTTTTGATTCCCCAGGATATTTTGTTTGCAATCCGTCTCTAGGATTATGTCTTTACTCTAGTTCACAACACTGATATACTTAACTGTCATATTTCGTTAAGAGTGGACATACCTCATTTCTTTGTGAGTATAATACATTGCTGCAAACCCGAATCCAAAAGGACAATACAAACGAATATAGCAGTCTCTCAAAGTTTATTTCCCTCTAGTCTAACTCACAATGCAATTAGGCCTACTCTTCAGTAGGGCATATTACTGTATTTTAACTTTTTTTTTTTTAGTTCCATTACATTAATTACTTGAAAATAAAACTAAGAGACGTTAGGCACTTTCATAATTTTTAATTTCAGGTTATTATGGAAAAAAACATATAATTAATACGAAAAATAACGGGTTTTTCCACTGACCTTTGTGTTTAGACTTATCTTGTCTTGTCACACAGGAAAGTCCTCTGCGGGACATCACCCGTAACGAAAACGACAGAGGAGTGTATCAACGTGCTGCTAACTAGTGTAAGGACAGAACCTTGGAATTTCATTGTTGTACGTTTATTCCAAACAAAATATCCTGTAGCCAGACTTTTTTAATATCCGGTGAGCATAATCTAGGACAATATTTACACTTCCTATAACACCAGTGTCCCAAATGTTCTTCTTTGTTCTAAAATTTGAAGAAATTTATTTAAAAAAGGAAAAAAACGGACATTTGTGTTTTAGCATTAACAAAAATGTTAATTGTAGTAACTAGCTCTTACGGAGTTAAATTATTCATTAAAATATGTTAATGACAATATTAAGCTAACGAAACACTACGCAAATTGGAAGTAATTGCGTTGCTTCTATTTAAAATGGAAGCAAATTTTCAACAGGATTACACTTTTTCTATATTTATTTTAATTTTTAATAACTTGCTCAAAATTTAAAACATAAAAGGAGACTCTAGAATGTCACATTTTTTCTCAAAATCTCAATTTCATTATTTAGACTGTTTTGATAAGTTTGAAAACACTACAATTAAATTTGCAGGTTTGCAGTATTCTTTACTACTTTAAATGACTTTCTCTTGAACTTAAACAAGACTTATTTTTCATTAAACTTAAATTAAAAAGGCAGAATAATAGAAACAACATTTCAGTACAAGGAAAATTGCCACAACCTAGTTTGTTTAACTATCCTAATTAATAACACATTTAAAGCAGGGGAGAGTTTTTTATACCTAATATGTGAAGAATTAAAATATAAATTTACTTTCTTCTAGAAACAAGATGGTGAACATTAATATTGATTCTTTCTGTTTGTCTGGAGTGATTCTCAGACTCACACCTGAAGTAAAGACCACTCAAACTAGTTGGGACATGTAAAGTGCTAACACAAATTTAAAAACCTCTTGACTCTCTTGCTTGTTAGGTTTGAGAACAAATATAAACAAAATCAGTGACACGGTTTTATGTAAACCAGTCATGGAAAGCTTTAAGAATTATTATTGCGAAATTTTTCAAATATTAAAGTTTGTTTAAATTACACTGAAATTTCTAATAAATAATTTACATGAAGAAACCGTCTTTTATCAAAATCTGTATATAATTTTTAAAAAAAATTATTTTGAATTCTTAAGGCACCCAAATTTTAAATATTGTAATGATTAACTTCATGAAATAGTAACTTCATCGTACTGAAATACTAAAAAATGTAAATTGTAGGTAATTGTATGATCTATAACAAAAAACTACCTTGTTAATTATTCCTTTGAATTGGTTTTTTTGAAATTCAATTTGAATTGAAACTTCCTAATTTTCCCAAGATATGCAGGTTTATTGTAAAAAACATAATTGTTTGTTGAATTGTAAACTGTCAAAGAGCCATGGAGCCTCATTTTACAGTAATCTAGATTTTAAAAAATCTTTAAAAAAAAAGAGTAATAAAGATACAAAATATTTATCTAACTATCAACTTATTAACTAGAGAATTCTGGAAAACCTCAATATTAATTTTTTTCCAAACCTGTGTAAGAAGTATAATTTTTAATGTAAAAATATACTTTTACTTTTTTAGTATAAAAAGAGTTATGTTATGGGTCAAATTTCGATGTGAATTTTTTCTAAAATATCTGTTTTTAGGTTCCCTAACTAGTTTTTGGTATTATATCAGTTTATCTGCGTGTGCAATATTTTACACCCCAATCGATTTACACCCCCAATCAAGTAGCCATATCTTGAGATCTATATTTCTTTTTACTTTTATTCCAAAATTGGCGGTAACTGGTGTGAGATAAAAATACAAAATTACTATATTCTCATATCGGCACTAACGTTTTTGATAAAATTTTGTGAAATGCATCCTCTGAGGCTACAAAACTTTTGGTCTTATCTACTCAAATATTACATTTCGATAGTTATCCATGAAAATCCTAAACTCGACCATGTTACTGTTATAAAGGATCTTATTTCTCAAATTCAGTCATATCTATTTAGTTAGATAATAACATTTATGGCCCAAACAAGTAAAGAAATTTACTGTTCAGAAATTAGTCGACAAAAAACTTAAATTAGTCTAATGTTCATTGTTTGGTGTCCAAGTCACTTTGTATAATATAATGAGTAATAAATTAATTTATATTACCTTTATAGTTCCGTCATGTGACTTTGAGTTTGTCTTTATTACAAAGACGCGTATCGGAGACGTTTCTCCATCTTCAGTAATTTCACTCCGTAGAGGTCGTTAAAACATTAAATATCACAAAAACATTGACACTATACACAAAATTAAATAAATACACATATACGTTGATTTTTAACATTTTTTACATGCGCACGGTTTCATGGTTCGCGAACTACTGGCATTACGGTGAGGCCAAAGTTATCTGACTATTGGTTGGTCATATCAGTTTATTTATAACTCATTGCCGTCTCAAATAATGCATTTGATTGGAAAGATAATTTTTCATTGAGAATATCGTTTGGTGATTGTTTAAATGATTTGTAAATTTCATATTCTTCAATGGCATTCATCATTGGTCCTTTTTTAATGATATGGAGAGGTGTCAGGTTGGATTCAAAGTTAGTATACGAATGCTTGTTATCGATAATGTGTTGTGCGAAACTTGATCTAATAGTGTACAAGTTATTATTGGGCAAGTGTTCTTTATATCTATCTATCTAAACGATCTGCCCGTCTGTCCGATGTAAAAACAATCGCAGTCGTCACACGCTATTTTATATATGCCTGACTTCTTCTCTGTAGGAATTTCCTGTTTTTTACGCAAGATTTTTTGTATATTATTATTAGTTCGGTGTGTGACAATGATGTTATGCTTTTGAAGTGCATTTTTTAGGATTGAGGGCATTATTTCAGTATAATCGGTAGCAACATATTTCTTTTTGTCTACTCTAGTCTGTATATTGTTATATTTCTTCGTCAATTTTGCCTTCCTATGCCTGGAAAAGTTTAATAAAGAAAATTTTCTTTTTCTTTCACACATAAGAGACATTTTATAGAGCTGTAAACGAACTTATTTATGTTTAATATTTTGATCAGTGAAAAAAGTTAGTGTTTGAGAAAGTTAATAAAGGTTTGTACCATGTTTATTTAGTACAATTTCAACAGTAATTTTCCGACAATGAAAGTTATGATGGGTTATTTTTATTTCATTTCATGTTGTAGTTATGCTTCATAGCATTGTTGTGGTCGTTGTTGATTTATTCTGTTCAAACGTTGGTTGACACATTGTTGGTTGACAGTTTGTTGGAGTGGTTGATTGCTTATGTGTAGGGTTTTGTGTTCATTCAGCCGTTTGTCATTTACATTTACAATACCGTGCTATATATAACGCAATTTGCATAATTGACGTTTTAGGTTTTTTAGTACGAGTTCTGTGTTATTACAGAATTTCTAATATAGTTATTCCAATCTTCCTCAAAAACAAGGTGGCGCACAAGACTATGAAATGTCCTCCAATCCTACCTTTTAAACCTAGAAGATCCTTAGAAGAGCCTTAGCTCCTTAGATGTTTTAATAATTTCAGTAAATAGTTGTAAATTCAGTAAAGTGCTACTGTCTATCATGCGACATAACACAGCCATATTCATACACTAAGACGTAGCACTAAATAATAACAAAGATACTGTATATATTAAACACCTATAATAAGGTAAAATAATACAATTTCTAATACTTTACGGGTAGCTAACACCTTCCATTGTCATTTACCATGGATTGGAATCACAATGGTAGTAAATATTGTGCCGTAACTATCACTGTATACGAACTAGGAATGTTAATTAACCGTTACGTAAATAAGATTAAGATTAACAGCAGACAAAATATTATATGTTTGATTCCTAAACTATTAAGATCGAAATGAGTATCTAGAACAACATAGCAAACCTTTTATAAAGCTCTAATAAGACTTACGGACGACTACACTAATAACGGAATATTAGAGGAGACTAGGGTCTTGGTGAATAAAGAAGTTAAGGAAAATATTTGAACCTACCTAGTTAACGATGTATGGCTAATAAACACAATTACACAAGTTGAGGAATTTATGGACAGCCTAGTTTGATCAAAATAGTCAGAGTAATGCAACTCATTTGGTTATATAATGGAGAAATAAGATTTATCAGTGTCCGCAGGCTGGAGGCAGAAGACAAGTTTAAACAGCCCGGAACAGTACCTAAAAGTGATGGGGTCAGAAAATGGTCAGAGTAAGATCGTATAGAGAAACCTCTTGGAGATATCAATGCCTAAACAAGGTTGTAGCACCAGATGAGCAAGACAGATTCACAGTAGTTAGAAATACTATAATTAAAATGATTTAATACACATTAAAAACTATGTCCACCAGATAAAATGAAATGCATTCGAAAGCACTTCACGTTATAATTCCTTTACAATGATTGCATTAAAGAATATTAGGATAAACAAAAAATAAAATAAAACACTACATATCGTATTCCAGACACGTTTATTAAAGAGCTCTTAGAAATAATTTAGTTTTTATATAAGAAGATTATATGAAATAGACAATAACATTTTCAACAAGGTCTTAAAATACACGTGTAATAACATAATAAATTTATGCTTCTTTTATAGCACAAGTAAAGGAGTAAACTGAAAAGTTTATAGCACATAAACTGTTTGTAAGATGTAGGCTACTGAGTGAAAGTCTGTCAGTTCTTTTTTTTATAGATTATTCCTTCTATAAAGTGAAATAGAGAAATAAATTAGAGATAACTTTATTTAGGAGGATAAGTTAATATCATCAGGCTCTTACTACCACTTAACCGCACACATATATGACAAATAAAATACAATACATCAATTTTATACAAAATTAACACATAAAATTTAATGAATATTGCTAAAACTAAGTTATTAAAAAAGAGAACATAAAATAATATTTTTAATATAGTTTTATATTATAAATCAAATTCATTAAAGTTGATGAAGAAAATTAACACCATTTTAATACAAATAATAAAATTTTAATTCGGTAACCAATTTTTCACTAATTATGATTAATATAAGAAAGAATAAAAAATAAGAAAGAGAGAGGGGGAAACAAATCTATCTATCCCAATTCATTCATCATATCGTTATTTACATTAAAATAATTTCATGGCATTCTGAAAAACGTCAATCGACATCTGGTTGTTGCCTATTAGAACCCATAGAGTTTTGTACATTGAACATGGCTTTAAATGTACATCCGATTTGTGTAATTTAATTTAACTCGAGTAGAACGACTTAAATTCCCTGTGGGAAGGAGAGAAACTCAGGAGAATGAGAGAATGGGAAAAGGAGAGACAGAGAGTGAAAGCGAGAGCTAAATGGGTAGGGGATTGTGCGGAAGAGTGGTAGAGAGAAGGATAGTGAGGGAGAGGGGAATTGGGAGGTGATAGAGAGCGATAAAAGTGTGGGAGAGGAGAAATGGGATAAAGTTAGAGAGTGAGTAGGAAATTGAGATATACAGACGGAGAAGGAGGGATAGTGCTAGAGAGAAAAAAGATAGTAGGTTAATGGGTGTGTAGGAGGGTGAGAGGCGGCGCTTAGATATAATAAATACGTAGGTGATGCGTAACTTTATTTTAGACTTCGAAGCAAGTATCATCGTGTCCTCTCTCCCCCACTTAACCTCACGAACTTTGTTCGCCTTGTTGTTAAAAGGCGCAACTTCCCGGTCTTCATCGTTTAAAAATCAGGAACAATAATAGCACACCTTATAGAGCGTAACACACGAATACTTTAATAGCGTCAGGGTCGGAAAATAACACGAGTTGGTCAAGAAAGACTTAATAGGAAAGATAAACAGACTAGATGAAGATCCAGATAAATACCTGGGGATTATCAACCCTCAGTGCCCCAAAAAAGAGAGAGGGAGTATGAGAGAGAAAGCTGATATAGGAAAATTGTGTAAGAGACAGATGCAGAGAGAGATAATGTGCGTGTGAGAAAAAGGAAGAAGAAATCAACAAAAAAAAAGCTTCTAAATATATATAAAAAAAATAAGGCTTCTAAATTATTTTTGACTGTAATTATCTTATATGTGCGGTTTAGAATTTGTCCAGATATATATTTTACAAATAACAAAATTGGACTAACATTTTATTAAGTGTATAATCTTCAAAACTGACAAGAAGTAAGGTAAACATTTCACGTACGTTTCTCGTATGTGCCGTCAAAAGAAACCTAAAACTTCATGTAATCCATTTTTCAATCACTTTATTCGTTAAAAGAGGACAATTTTTGTCTCTATTATTTTTTTCAATTTAATGGATTTTGTCTATACCCATTTTTAACAGTAACAATTAATTGTAAAGTGATCTTGACACTAGTAACATAAATGTGTATCTCAAATTTCAAATTTGTAATTTTAATAGTTTTTTTAATATCAAAATTGAAAGAAAAAACACGTAAAGACAGAAACCCATGCATTTCCGGCCATGGTTGCATCTTCATATGGAATTGTGTGTTTCTTTTGATGTCACTTATTACTACATATATATATATATATATATATATATATATATATATATATATATATATATACATCTTTACTCCTGGTGCTCTCTTATATACGGTCTAAAAAGGTTTTTAATAAGTTTTTAACGATGAAATATAACCACTTGAGACTTTTAGGATAGGTGAAACAAAGATTAAATCCGACAACCTTTAACCATAATGGCGAAAAAAAGTGCGCTTTTAATTACGTTAACCACCATTTTATTTACACGTTTAACTTAAGTAATTAATTGAATATATTTATTTTTACAGAGGTGATAGGGGTAGCTCCAATTGGCAAAACATGTTCTTATCTCACATCAGTTGAAACTAGAGAACCATCGAAGGCTACCCAAGTTCGAATCCGAATTTGTGTTTTTTAGTTACTCACTCCCCCTTCTTTATTAGTCTAAACAGGCATAGAATAAAGACCGTACAAATTTTTAACGTAAGGAAAACTATCAAAAAGAATTTTTTTTTTTTAATCAAGGTTGCTTCGTACCTCTTGATGGACATATCGCTGAAAACCTCCAGTTTTGTGTGTTAATAACAAAGGTCTATATACTTGTAATAATTACTTTACAATACGTATATTCTATAATATAAATAAAGTATTGTTTATAATTAAAACAATATAAAACTTCATCCCATTAACAATAAAATAATACAATATAAAACACATAATCACATTCTTCAGCACCCTCTAGATTTTCATAGAAACGTTTAAGAGTTGAGAAACTTGTACAGATCTTGGAAATCCTACAGTCATTTGGAAACTTGAAAGACTCACAAAGTTTGGAGGTTATAAACTTTGGATATTTGACTCTAAGATGAAGTCTTAGACCTGGAGAACCGGGCATTTTTCAGACGGTTGAAAAATTGATTTCAATTAAAACATTTTCAAAACGAACACTACAACTTCGTTGATATTTCTACAACATGATCGGCTTCTATGGACTTGATTATCACTGTGTTACCAATTTTGACTAATTATGTAGATAAAATATGTAAAGACCTTTTACGTAACGTTTGTTTTTTCTTTATCTTCATGATATCACCGCAGTTATGAAACTGTTGCTTGACTTTTAGGACATCTATGTCAGTAAATACATGAAATTATATTTATCTCATAAAGCTGTTCAATAACATGTGATGGATTGAATACAGGGAGAATTGCTTATTTTAGATTTAAACAATAAAACTTTGGCAAAGACACGAGAAATATCGATCGAGAAGTAATATAAAACGTTAGATTTATCGAATAATAAGACAGGGAAAACAAAATGTGTTTTATAATATATAAAAAAAAATTATTTATATAGTAGTGCAGTACAAATTAAAACACTGCACTCGAATGTTTATACTGTGCATATTTTCAGAAACACAATGAAAACCTACATATTTTCTTCGATTCTAGGAAGGGTGGAAATCTGCCCCGTCCCTAAACCATTAGTTGTTTTTATAAAACTAACATTTGTGATGTACTTAGTCAGCTCCAAAGTATTTGGTTTTTGACGATTACTTGAATTAGTCGTCTTAGAAGATAATAGTAAAACATGGTGTTATGGCACGTCAAAGAGCTAAGCTTACAAGGAGATTTTTAATCTGATAATAGGTTAGCAAATTGCTATATTTCTAATCGTAGTAGCGAGAATTCGCTGTCAATCTCACGATATGTGACCCGTAAACTTTTGAGCACCCTGAATGTAACCTGAATACTCATAGACTTTGGGGCTAAATTTTTAGTGAAAACGACTAATAAGTTTTGTTTGGGATATTCCAAGTTTATTTGAGAAACATTTTATCAGATACAGCATATGTATTTTCCAATTTAATAAAAAAAAGTAAAATTTCCGAAATAAATTTTGTTAAAATTGTGGATGTTTCAGCGGCAGTAATTATTGACCTGATATATAACTAGGCTTTGTTGGGAGACAATTAAAACTCGTAACAAAACACTGGCCTTACACAATCCCCCAAGTAATAAAATACTGCCCTTAGAAGAAGTTCACTCTTTAATAATGAAGACGATTTAAAAAGAAAACCTATTAGTAAACGGTTTTTGATTTCAAAATCGATGATTTTTAATTAAAAAATAAATGATTTTATTATTATTAAATGATTAAATCCATTGTTAAAGGAAAGGAAAGATTTCTTGATCACGTTACAAAGATGTTTGTATACAGTATAAAACCAAAATCTAGAGTTTTAGAAAGTATTTAAACGTCTTGATTACTTTTGAACTATTAACAGAAGAAAAATAAAAATTGGAGTACACATATAAATAAAATGGAACTAAATTTTGGTAAAAAACCGTTAAAAAACAGTCTACTAGGACGTGTAGATCAAGACTTTCAACATTAAAATTTTAGCATATCGATTTAATTTCAGGGATATCGTTTTGATTGATTTTGAGATATAAACTTCTCATAGTAGAACTAATACAATTTGAACACCTGTTGTAAAGGTAAGCTACATTTATTGCACATTTCATACATTCGACTGATACAATATAGTCTAACGTGTTCATTTAAATAGTGAAGAGCAATTCTTGTCGAATTATGGAATTTACGTAATATTCTGTAATGGATTCAAAATGTGTTACTGTCCTATTAATTGCAGTAATTAAACAGTTTACTAAACAGTAGTATTTTTAATAGAATCTGAGTTAGTTTACTGTTAAGTTTAGAAAAGTAATGGTTTGTAACTGGGCAACATGAAGATAGAGGAACTAAATTTTCACCAACACTTGCAAATATTTTAACGTTTTTACATCAACAAGAATGAAAGCATGTTTACATTTTAAAATGTTAAGAAAAATCACGTTTTGTGTTATTTTGTAACACTCTGTATGTGGTAGTAAACGTTTGTATCACCCTGTAGAAATCTAAGATCAAGAGCTTTATAATTCCTAGTCGCACGTTTATCTAACTTGTGTAGTACCAAAGCTGTTTCCGTACTTTTTTCCACATTGTACAGTTAAAATGTTCATATATATATATATATTGGAGTACTCCAGATTAAGTTAAAGACATCACTCGCGTGTTATCACTCGCATTTTTATCATTAATAAATTAAAATTTAATGGTATCGTTCTTTTAATCTGCTGTTGTGCAAATAATTGAACAACTCAATATTACGGTGTTAATAGAGACTTTCCTCATGCTTTCTAAAGTATCGCTTGATTTCGTCACCTATGCTAAGATTAAATTTTTATATCAGAGTTACTTATATACCACGGTGTGTTAACAATAGATTGCATTGAAACGTTACTTTTCTTAGTGCAACCCCAAAGCTACACTTCGTATATCAATATAGTTTTAGCACTACAGTAACAGTTTGTTAAAAAGTTCCCTGGAGTATAATAACTTTAAATTATTTTAATTAGATTAATCATCTTTACAAGGTTTCACTCTAATGAATCTTCTTTGAAATATAACATATTAAAAATGCGCTGTACTGTGTAGGCACGTTCCTTTAACTTAAATTACATAATGATATTTATATATTAACAGTAGTAAAAACAATACAGGTTGAAATAGTTGAAAACACCGAATCGTTGTTTTTACTCAAAAGATTTCGTTCAAATTTAATTGATATGATAAAATTACAAGTTTAAAGTCTTGACTTACATGTCCAGGTAGACTCTGTAAGTAGTTTTAAAATATATATATATACAAAATATGTAAGAACGATCTCATAAATAAAAACAAAAAAACTAATTAATTAATACAAATTTAAAAATTAACCCAGAATTAAAATAAATAATACAACCACAGCATAACTAATTAATCAAATATAAATTGACAGTTAAATATCATAATTAATCTAAGATCAAATCTAATCTAGAACCATTAAAATAAATGTAGTATCAAGAAATTGTGAAAAGTGTTTTGATTTAAATATTAACGAAAATATCCTTCATCATAAATAAGCTGATAAAAGGATCTCGAAATAGCTAAGCTATTTCGAGGGAGCCAAGAATATTTTTTTAATTTAATCAAAATAATTATTATGTATAGTAAGTAATTTAAATTGTGCATTTAGTTAAATAAGTATTAAATTAGAAAAAAAAATTATAAAGGTAAATATTAGGAAGACTGTATATCAAATATTGGATAGTCTTCTATTATAGTCTTAACCTAGAAATAAAATTTTTAAATATACATCAAACATTGTAAATCTTTAATTATGTTTCGATAATATTTAAAGAGTTTTTGAATCATATAATTTTATTCTCTGTACTTATTTAAATAAATCCTATCACAGCCAAGCGATATTGATTCGAAAAATTGAATCTAGTGGACACCAAAACCTTATACTGGGGATATTGGCAACACCCTGTATTTCGCTTCCATAAACAAACTTTTCCGTAACATGATCACAAAGACTTCTCTTTAACAACGGATTTAATCAAAAGGATTAATCTTTATAACTAAAAATCATTTATTTTTTAATTAAAAATCAACCACCTTGAAATCCAAAACTGTTCACTAATTGGTTTTGTTTTTAAATCATCTTCATTAATAAGTAGTGAAATCATTCCAAGGGCAGTATTTTATTACTTGGGGGAGTTAGTGTTTTGTTTCGAGTTTTAATTGTCTCCAGATAAAGCTTAATTATATATCAGTTCAATAATTACTGCCGCTGAAATATTCAAAACTTAAGTGAAATTAATTTAAGAATGCTTTACTTTTTGTATTAATTCTAAAGAGACACCGGTTGTCTCATAAAAACATTTTACTCAAGTAAACTTGGAATATCCGAAACAATACTTATCAGTCACTAAAAACTAAGCTCCGAAGTCTAAGCGTATTCATTTTACATTCACGTAGCTGCTCAAAAATGTACAGTGTTGACCCATCATCGGGGGCAGGTACTAGGATTGCAGCGAATTCTAGCTACGAAGAATAGAATAATAGCAATTTTATGACCTGTTACCAGATTTAAAATCAGCCTAATAAGATTACGTCTTTGACTTGCTGTTACACCATATTATTACTATCATCCTATACGACGATGTAATCCAAAACAATTTCTTTGGAACTGACTAAGCACTTCACAAATTTTAGTTTAAATAGAAATAAGTAACGGTTTAAGAAAGCAAAAGATTTCCGCCCAACCTGCGGAAGATAATAGGTTTAGATTGTGTTTCCGAGGATAAACACGATTACAACACTTGGATGGGTGCTATGTTTTAGTTTGTATTTGTAGTACGATGTTAAATAAATTACAAATTTTAAAATTACAAAACACGTTTTGTTTTGCATTTCACATCACTCTAAAAAACTAACATTTATTTTACTTTTCATATGATATACCTAGTGAATTTTATATTTCGACAAATTTGTATTTTAAACTTTAAAATTATTCCATCACATGTTATTGAATAGTTTCAAGAGATAAATGTTTTTTAGTACATTTTCTGTTCTTTATTTTCTCAAATTATAAACATAGATGTACCAAAAGTCAGGAAATAGTATCATAACTTTGGTTATATCATTTAGAGTAAGGAAAAATGTTACGTAAAAAGTCGTTACATATTGTCTACATATTGTGTTAAAGTTGGTAACACAGTGTTAAAACATTGTCTTAGAACTTAATTTTTCAACCGTCTGACAACCGTCTGTTTCTCTTGGTCTATGATTTAAGTTTTGAGACAAATATCAAAAGTTTATAACTTCCAACTTTGTGAGACTTGCAAGTTTCAAAACGGGTATATGATTTTTAAGATCTCTACAAGTTTTGAAACTATACAAAGTTTCTATAATATGTGACAAACAAATCAATTGAGCAACAAATCAGGTCTGAAAGTCTACAAGGTGTTGAAGATAGTGATACTTTATGCCTTTTGAGGTATTGTTTTATTGGTTTTGTATGGAGTTTTATGTAGTTTTAATGTTTTTCAATCAAATAATAAATTCATTTTACATCATAAATATACGTAAATTATTTACTTAGTAAATAGACATTGTTCTAGTCTAGCCACCGAAACCCACCAATGGTGGGTTAAAAGTTAGGTAGCATTCAGGGATTCGTATACATCCATGTGTATATATACTGCACAATATTTACTAACACTGATATTCCAAGAAATGGTAAATCACTATCCCAATTCAAGCCTATAGCCATCCATTAAATATTAAAATTTGACTATTTGTCCTTGTTAGTAGTGTTTTGTCCAAATGTTTAGTAGCTGTGGTGTGATTGCTGCTGCTTCTTAGTCTATGAACAAACATTACCCACATTGGGTTTACAACAACTATTTACTGAATGGCATAAAACATCTACAGAGCGTGGTCTACTGGTCAAACAATCTCTAATTCATAAAAGATAGTAATGCCGGACACGTATAATCATATTGTGCTACCAAATTTTTGAAGTAGATGCAATTGCTATATTATTAATTCTTTAATAACACAAAACTCGTACTAAAACAAAACTGAAACATCAATTATGCAAATTTCATTATATTAATGCATGATGTACTGTAAGTGATAATGACAAACGGCTGAATGAACACAAAACCCTAGAAATAAACACTTAACTAGTCCAAAAAAACTGTCAACCAACATTTGCTACAAAACTTAACTACCACAATATTAAATTTTAAATATAACCCAAACAGCAATTATTTAACAATTACTGTTGAAAATGTACTAATTAATTAGGACAAAAACCTTGCACACTAATTTTTCAAACATTAACGTTTTCCAATAATCAAAATACTAAACACAAATAATATTTGTTACCAGCTTTATAAAATGTATCTTATAATACTTGTATTTGAGAAGGAAGATTTTAATTTTCTTCATTACTGTTTTTTTTTTTTTTTTTTTTTTTTTTTTAATAATTGTATTTCTTTGGAGATAAGTTTTAAGAAGAGACTTCCCCATACCAAGAGTGCGTGTGTTAGAAAAAATTATGTATTTTAAATATAGCCTAAGCTTATTAAGTGTAAACACAGTCAATACTTGGTTAAATTCCATATTAAGGTTAAATAAGCTCATATGTAAAATTTCACAAATCAATATATGTAAAATATAACAATATAAAAGTAAAATACACGAGTTATGGTTTATTTTTAAACGCTTGAATATGCATACTTTATATTTCATGCGCTGAAGAACTCTGTGAAAAGTTCAGCACAAGCAATAAATATCTTTCTGAGTAAGGTTTGTTCCTAAAGTTTTTACATTTTTATTTTTTCGACTTGCAACAAACAAAAACTTTGAGAAATTTGAATTCAACTTTATCTGAAACGTACACATTCCTTTATTTGAAGTCAACTTAAGTTCAAGAGTAGTTAAGAAGTGTGTTTCCAAAATTCAGTTAATGTAAAACCAAACAAAATATATAATGTTTTGTGGAACAATATCAATAAATCTGTCATTATATATCTCACTTGTATTATTATCAACAATAACTCATTCTACGAAACGGTATCAATTTTTATGCTTAAGGTTAAGGCTGAAAAACAACTAAGATAAATCTAACTAAAATTGAACTAAGAGGAAGGATGTAAAATAGAAGGAAATATACAAATATTTTTAACAAACTGAAATAATACATTTGAACTAGTTTACCTTCTTTTCATATTCTTTAGGATGAGGACACAACTTAAATATTTTCGACTCTAACATGCACAATTTCAATCAATTTATGCTGTAAACTTCATCGGAATGAAAAGATAAATTGATTTAAAATATAAAAGGCAAAAATTTATTAATTTTACATGAACAACCGTGTAGGCCTATAGAAAACACAATTGATTAATATTTAGTGTAATTTAATAATAGGCTACTTATACAGGGTTGTTAAAAAGAATGGTTCAAAATAAAAGTCTTTTTATTAGTTGCTGCATAGTTGTAGACATTTTTTTGTTTACCTTAAAAGATATAAAAACTCATGAACAGTTAAAATATATATAACCATTTTGTCACAAGTTCTCTATGTGACCGCCATGGGTGATACGTCAAATGTCAAAGCGGTATATGACCTCTGCTGAAGTTCTCTTCTAGAATATCTTCGGATATACAGAGTGTAACGATAAATGTAGACTGGCTATTCATTTTCGGATTATATACATTAAAACCAATAAAAAATAACATATGGTCAAATAACATATGGTCGAATTTTCCGTCTACCAGCAATTTTTTTTTTTTTTTTTTTTTTTTTAAATTCCATAAATAGTAAAGATATCGAGTTCAAATTTGGTATAAGTTTTTTATATGTTACGTCTTACAAGTGTACTAAACACCAACACTTTATTTTAATAATTTTCAAAATGGCGGCCATTTAAAATCTTTAACGAAAGATATCTCAAAAACAATTAACTTTAAAAAAAAGAGACTTTTTTTCCTAACGACAAACAATTTTTTTTTTACTTTGCTATAGGTCAAACGTTAACCATGCTATCGATTGAAAACTAAAAATACAATTTTTGGCGATTGTCTACAACAATCAAAAACTAGTCTAACACCAACATATTTATGAATTATGGTAATTTGTATCCATGGAAACCAAGAAAATATACTATTATTATTTAATAAACAAATCAATGTACAAGTTTACTTTTTTATTTTAGGATTAATAATAATGGAAGTATGACAAATAACGCACACTTTAAGACAAATCACAAATGGGTCTGAGACACAGCTACTTAAAATGCACATAACAATTATTATAAAATAAAGAAATGTACTACTAATTCAGCAAACCATCATTATTAAAACATTTATTAATTAATATTTCTTTATTTCCATGGTTACAAGTGGACATAATTCAAAAATGTGTTGGTGTTAGACTAGTTTTGATTGTTGTTGACAATCGCCAAGAAATTGTATTTTTAATTATTTGTCGATAACTTGGTTATCCTTTGAGTTATAGAAAAAGTAAAAAAAATTAAAATTTTGTTTGTAGGTAAAAAAGAAAAATGTTTTTTTTCTTGTAAGTTTTTGTAAAGTTAACGGTTTTTGAGATATTCGTTAAAGATCTTAAATCTTTCGTTAAAGATTTTAAATGGCCCCAATTTTGAAAATTATTAAAATGAAGTCTTAGTGTTTTGTATACTTGTAAAATGTAACATACAAAATACTTATACTAAATTTTAGCTCAATATCTTTACTATTTCTGCAGTTTTGTTTTTGAAAAAAATAAAATGGCGGATGGACGGAAAATGAAGAGGAGTTCCTTTAATTTTAGAGGCAAGGGAGACATATAAACTAAGGCTTTAATGTAATCCCCATCTGAAGTCAAATCTGAGTGGCGTGGAGTTAAATCTGGCGAACGTGTGAAAGCGGATTATTATTGGAGAATCGTCTTCCGCAGCTCGTCGATCCAAAATCCAGAAAATACATAAATTACAATCAAACATTCAGATAGCAATATGGTGGAGCTCCATTTTATTGAAATTTGGCATATTATCCTCCACCTGAGGCATGTTCAGGTAAACATGGCAAATGATTGATTTTTCAGCAAAATAGAAGTGAACTTTACAGCTGCTCATACCACAAAATAAGTTTACTTTTCTAGAGTTCCTCACTTACTCACAATGAAATTGGGGTTCTTAGTACCCCAGATTGTATCCTTATACTCGTTAACTTTCCCATTTATATGTAACGTCGCCTCGCTCGGGGAATCCGTCCTTGATCGGCAATTCTTTGGAAAATCTCGAAGTTTAGGCTTTTCGTTCATTTCAATTAATTAATTCATACACCTGTTGTAATTTGTATGGCTTAAAAAAAAATGTTTTCCCAAGATATGGCCAAACAGTAGGCTGTGTGACACCTGTAGTACTAAACTATCTCGTGTTGTCGAGTTTTTGGACTGCTGGCGTAGACTTCTAGAACTCTGTTGACAGTCTCTTGTAGTGTTTATGGACGGCCTGAACTCTGTCGTTGAAAGAAAGGGGGGGGGAACAGTTCGGCAGTTTTCAGTAAAAGAGTAGGAAAAAACTATGGATGACGTATCTTAATTATTAAGGAATACTAAAACTTGCTTCACTTGTCCCATAAAGGGGTCCTCAGTGTACATAATATTTGTTAAAAATCGTGCTTTTAATTACGGCCCTCGATGATCTTCTTTTTTCCCATAATAATACCTAAACCTAAATTTTGTTCCTAATTAAATTTTTCACACAGGCTTAGGTGCACGAAATTTTCACATTTTAATAAATTTGAATGAAAATGATTTTGAGAATTTGAAGTTTTATAACAGCCCCCATGGCTTTTTTGTATTACCGAAACTCACCAATCAGAATTTTTTTGAGAGACATCAACCAAATACGTTTTGTTTGGAACCTTTGAGTAAAATTAAATCAAAATCATAAGAGCAAATTTTTAGAAAATGTTAATCTTGTGTCCTTTTCTTATGGCAGCTGCACACAAATTTTTAGAAAATGTTAATCTTGTGTCCTTTTCTTATGGCAGCTGCACACAAATTTTTGGTTGGAAGAAAAAAGTGCAAAATAACTAACTAACCGAATTTCATTAAAATCTGTCCAAACGGTTGGACCGTAGATCAGTGCACCTGCAACATATGCATCATTACAAAAACAACATTTTTAACTCAGGAAACCTCCAAAGAGAATATCAGCAATAACTCGACATTGATTTTCTTACCACTTATCTTTTTGTTTACTGAATATGTGAGAAGGTCCACAATAGTTTAAATTTAGGTTTTCAACATTATCAAACATTATATTTAATATGTTGAAATATTATTAGTGATTCATCACATACTATTTTTCTTGAGCGAAGCAAAGAGTGTGGTGGGGGGAATGGAGAATAGCGAGTCATTATAAAAATCTCTCAACTTAAGATTTATTTACACCACTGATAAGCAGACTTGTTCCGTAAAACGTACATTTCTGTATAATTTTCTTGAAAACAAAGTTTGAAGGTGGTTGTGTAGTTCTCATATTTCAGAGAAGTTACAAATTTTACAAACTTACTGAACTTTCTGGAAGAAGTAAGTGTATGTAAGAGCGTCGACTTCAACCACAGTGAGAGAAGGTACATGGTTTGAAATAATTTTCACTTAAAAAGCTTAAAGCTTAAACTTCAACCCCACTCACATATCTCTTACAAACAAACGTTCATATTTTATATTTTCAAAAAACGTAATATATAAAATGATATATTACGTTAATATGAACGTAATATAAAATGAACATATTTCTCAAAACCCCAGTTACTTCCGTTACATTAAATCTAATAGATATAAAACATTTCAATGTTTCAAAACACTGTTACAATGTTTTTTTACTCTTTCAATAACTATAAAGAATGATTTTGTTATGTATTATATAAACGTAATATGATGTCCAGTGCGAATGTAAATGGTTTAACACCAATGTTGTATGTCTTTACTTACAGAACAAATGTACAGGCTGACTGAAAAGAAACGTGCACCCCCTCCGATTTTACCTTTGTTTAGAGCTAAACACGATTATCAGCAATCTTTTTTTATATAGTGAAGAGATGCTTCTATGAGCGTAAGTTTACCAATTAAAAAATTAAAGGGGGTAGGTGTAGATCAGTGGGATAAATGAATTTAAGGGGTTTGCTGAGTACTAAAAAGGACGCGAAGAAAATATCTTTTTATAACACCGTAATTAAATTGCAGTTATGAACCCGATTGTATTAATATAACTAAAATGTAAATCGCATTTACACACCTTTATATATATAAGGTATATAGAAGGCACTGACTAACTGACTCACTCATCACGATTTCTCAAAAACTACTGAACGGATTGCAATGAAACTTGGAGTATAGCTACCTCATAGGTAATAGGTGCTCACTAAGAATCTTTGAAAAACTTTTGCGTTTAAGCATATTAAAAATAATTCCGAAATTAAATTTTTCTCTAAACTACAAGATGAAACGAGCTGAGGCTTCTTACATACCTTCTTTTCAATTGTTTGATGCTTATGGTGTACAAAATACGAAAAAGGTTAATGTTTTTAGCTAAAAATCTGTTCTAAATACAAGATTTAAAACATCACTAAAAACCAAAATGGCGGCTGGCATTTCTCTTTGACCGATGGAGTTGCTTCTCAACTGATTAGATTTGAAATGTTTACAGTTTTTTCTCATATGTTAAAATGCCATTTCGTTTCAGTATTTACCGTACAAAGGACGGGTACTCTGCTAGTAATTTTATATGAGAAACTTCTCCCGTTAGAAGACTCCCTCACAAAGTCCTAATTTTGAGATTTTACCGCGTCGCGTCGTCTCACGATGTGGGTGTGACTCATAATTTTAAAAAAGTAAAATTTGCCCTTGAAATATTACATATAGATCTTAATGAGACCAAACAAATTAACTTGTTTAATGATATTTTTTATCATCCAAACCATAATGATCTAAAAACGTGATTTTGTTTAGATAAAAATATCACAAAAACACATTCGTTATTAAATATTATTGAAATTTGTGTGACATTACCTTAAATCAAATTTCAAATTCGCTGCTCAAAACTCTTCTCGAATATTCGTAAATATTTCTGCTATATTTTTCAGAATAACATTCAATTCTGTTGTTTCATAAGTCTTCAACTGATTCTTTCGTTCAGGCAAACACTTCTCATTCATCATAGCTTTAAAAAAAAAAAAAAGGGAAAACTAACGTAAAATAGCATTTTAAACACAACCTTGAAGCCCCTGCAGCAACGTAACTTAATTTTATCAGGAAAGTTCAAAACCCCAGTATTTCATAATTAACACCCCCTCAATTAACAGAAATGGAACTAAATTTAAATAAAAAAATCCGATTTTGAAGAAATTAACTTTTTTGTGTATATTGAGACGCTGATTACAAATCAGTCATCAATTTTTTTAACTAATTGACTCGGAAATGCCCTTAAAATGGCAGCAAAAAATCAAACTCTGTTAATTGCAGACAAAATCAAATGAAACTCACTTTCTAAACTGTTTTGGGAAATGTTAATTACGAATCTACCATTAATATAACCTTAAAAGGTTTCTAATGGTAACCTAGTTTTAAAACAACTAGTAAGTCATTCTCAATATTTAATTATATGTATTTACTTTTTTTTAATGATATTTATTTTAATTGTTAATGTTTTATACGATTTACACTGTTGACCGAAGGTACTTGGTAGAACTCCATTTTAATGAAAAATGTTAATTTTTTACTTAGTCCTTACATATTTCAAGAATATTTTTTTATTTTATTTTTTTAATACCAATAACGCTTCTTTATTTAAGGCAATAAAATATGATTAATTGTAAAAACTATAGTCTTTATTTAAAAAATACATATTTGTTTTGGTAAGAGAAAAAAATCTTAAATTTATCTACATTACTTAATATATTATAATGAACATAAGCACAAAGTAGAATTATTTTTACGTCCAGTATAACCGTTCAACAATAGTATTTTTTTTTTTTTTTTTTTTTTTTTGTAGAATTTCCCGTATATAATTCCGTGATTTGTGGAACCTTGACAAACAAAAATTGGTGACAGCCTGTGTGTTTATATTAATTAAAGTGTTATAAATAGAAATTAATAAAAAATTAATCCTTAAAGTTTAGAAAATTCATCCGGGGTCTCGTCTGTACGAATCAAATTTGTGAAGGATACTGGAAACCGCAGATCCAGAACAATCAAGTCGGTTTAGTCCATTTTGGCCAGCAAGAAGCCCTTGATAAGGGTTGAGCCAGCAAGATCCCCTGATAAGGGTTGAGCCAGCAAGAAGCCCTTGTTAGGGGTTGAGCCGGTAAGAAGCCCTTGATAAGGGTTGAGCCAGCAAGAAGCCTTTGATAAGGGTTGAGCCAACAAGAGCCCTTGATAAGGGTTGAGCCAGCAAGAAGCCCTTGATAAGGGTTGAGATAGAGTTTCTCTGAAAAGAGTAGGGAGGGTTGAACCGGATCTCCTTCAAGATCGCTCGTATTATATTAGTAAACTATTACAATGCTATCTAGCGGATTTATGTTGTCTCAACGCTGGTCGTACACCCTTAATCGGAAACTTTCTAATAAAATATAAAAAATGTCATTATTGAAAAAAACAGGATATCAAAGTTTAATTTTTTCCGTTATCATTGTTGTGCATGGAGTCAACTCTTTAACATTTAGACCCTTGGTGAAAGAGGGTTGGGCTTATATAAATTTTCAAATGCAAAGTGGTCGAGTTTACATTTATAAATCCACCATATAGGTTAGTTTAAAGAATCCACGTTTTCTACTATTACTTCAGGTAAAAGAGGATTTTAAAATGAAAAAAAAATTACCCACTTTTACCCTTTTCCTAAAAGGAGGCATGATTTCTTATTACGTTTGCCCCTTTATTATAATAAAATCTATGCAAACTGCATTTTCTTATCTATTTAGGTTATCTAGACATATTGGGTGAGGTTATTTTAATAGAATTTATCCTACCAAATTGAAATATTTTTTTTCGAAAAAGCAATTTCCCAAAAATAGTTTCAAACTGTTCGAAATGGGCTTCTAAAATAAACATTTCTAGTGATAAAACAGGTAGAACTTTGTATGAGGGTATTAGTGATTTGATTTGTACTACTTTCTGGGCAGTTTGTTGAGAGGACTTGGAACAAAGCGAGTTATTTTATAAAATCTTAACGTACAATTCATTTAAACGGCTGTTAGCAGACTTGTTCTGTGTAATGTATATTTCTTTAGAAGTTTGTTAGGAAAAGAAAGTTAGTAAGAGTTTGTGAAATTCTCAGATTTCACCAAAGTTATAAACTTTCAAAACATACTGAACTTTGTGGAAAAAGTTTCATTAATAGCCTGTGTAGCGGGACAGACTTCGACCGCAATGACTTTTTTTTAGAAGCTGTAAAGATTGAGTAAAAGTTATATGTATCACGTTGACGTTCGTTAACACGTATGTTAACTCACGTGTTTTTTCAGTACGTGAGTATGTACTGTACGAAGCAAAACACGTGACGTGTACACGTGCGTAATGTTGCTACTCACCCATCCATGGTGTTTTGGGCTTCTTTTGGACATATCTTGAGGGATTTCTTTTCAGTTTATTGAATAACTCCAAACTTAAGCGTTCAAAACTAAAGCTTCCGATTTTATAAAACTTATCTGCATCTTTTAATTTAAGTCTGGTTAAAATTGATAATTAATTTCCCTTTTAATATGTCACAAGTAAATGGAAATTGTCTTTCAGAAATAACTTACGAAAATCGAAAACTTCGGTAAACCATCTTTTTCTAATCTTGATTTCATCAAATAACATTTACACAGAGTTCATGACACAAACGGAGCAGATTTAGACTTCAAGTCAACGGCGACCTTGGTTCGTTTTCAGTTTTTGAACGAAAATTACGAAACCAAAGTATTTGGAAACTAATAATTTTCATTGGATAATATTTGGTTACAGGCTCAGTAAAATATTTTGTGTTGTTATTGCATCACGTGTTATAAATGAATCCATAAGGGTCACAAAATGGGCTTTTAAATGTGGTCGCTCTTTGACAAAATTTTACAGAACAGCTGTTTTGTATTATCATTTTGAGGTTATATCTATATAAAAAACTAATGCCCAGATTTACTCTTCAATAACAGTACAAAATACCTTATGTTAATAAGACAATATTACATTTTATCTTCATAGAATGAAACCACTCATCACAACTCAACCTTGACTCAGGTGGTTTTATTTCAAGTGAGGACCACTCCAATTAGTTGGGTCGCGTTTGAGTACACTCGAAAACTGAAGGAAAACGTCACCCAAACTCTACCTTAGTAACAAACAACTAAAGTTAAAGTTTACATACATATATCGGTCAGTATTGAATCTCTAGATAGGTTTATCGGCTAGATTATATTTTGAGAAATTTGTTGAATCTTTGTTAATAGCAAATACACATAAAGTAAAGAAATATTTAATGAAAATTCAAACAACGGTAATTTATGTTCTTATTAAATATTGTAACCTCCTATTCAAATAAATTACCCCTGGATGGAAACAATCATTCAACATTGAGGACGAGGAAAGTCATTAAATCGTGATATGTCCAGAGTTTATGTATCATTGTTAAATATTAGTGAGTCAACTCATAATAATGTGTTCATCTTATGTCTCTGAGCTACAAAATCTCGTGTAGGCCTATTTACCGGATGAGACCCCGACGAAACATTCGTGTTTCTTCTTATTTACCTACATTTTGTCAAAATTCACAAGGACACTCTAAATTTATTATCTTGGGGGACAATTTCATATCTTATTTTGCATTTTTAAATCAAAAGAGTATGAGGTGTGTTTAGGAATAAATCTCAGTTTGCATCATTAAAACCGGAAATCATTATGTTGACTTTGTCTAAATTGGCAGTCGATTTATAAGTTTAATGTAGATCTATACACACAATTAATACATACAATATAAGAATATTAATATACAATATCTATATTAATATACAATTTAAGGAAGTTGTATAAAATAAACCTCGTTTTACAGATCATTTGTGACTGACTGGGAACACGTTCAGCATTGTTTGTGATTAAACAGGGTGATTTAAACTATTTTTGTATTGAAATCATTTGGCGTAGACTTTTTTATAAAGTTGTATAAATACATATAGAAATTATTTTAGCGAAACTAACGTATACAGTGACATAAATGTGTTCCAATTTTTATAAATTGAATTTTTACACAATCTTAGAACATTTTGAATATTAATAAGTATTTATTAAACAAATTATTAAATCGTACCCATCCAAATAAATTCTGTCAAGTGTATAATAATACAAACATATATAAATAAAACATTCTTCAATAAATATTACTGAATTTTTACCGTTAGAAAATATTGAGGAAACCTCAGTGGATATTTAATGAGTATCTTAAAGAAAAACTCGTTTCTGACTCTTGTATAAAAAAAATTAATAATAAAGTATTTAAATAATCTGTTTTTATCAAAAATATTAATATGTGTAATCCGTGAGGGTTATTTATTTTCAATAGTGGATTTTAAAGACATATATTTGTACATCCTTTTATTAAAAGAAAATATCAACATTAAACAAATATTTTTGTATGAACATAAAAATTTACGAACTAACAATTTTTGAGTTTTAACTATCTATATACAATTTGGATTTTTCCCATATTTTGGTTTGGATGGTGAAATTTCATTTTTTTTAAAGAATGCTTAAGCCATTTGTATTGTCTTATTAAAAAGGTGTCACAAGACCATACGTTATAGTCACCCCCACCCCCCTGAGATGCTAAACACTTACAGATAAGACATATCTGAGAAGATTCTTAAATAAAAATAAATTTAATATACAAAGACTTAATTTAATTTCTTGCTATTTTAATAAACTCGCGGTAAAGGCGATCAAATGCTTTAAAATGAAGTCACGTGACTGAATATCCCATTTTAAATAGTTGGCATACCCCCTGTTCTCCCAACCCCTAAATAAAAACACAAACCTGAACTCGTAGAGGCAATGCCTATCTACGAAAAAGATTGCAGCAAACCGTGTTTTAATAATAACAAAGTTAAAGGAGGGGAGGAAGCAAATCTATTTTCTGTCACCTTGTAAGTCATATACTCAGTGTTATAAAGTGAAATAAGTAAAGGTTATTTTAGAACTTCTCACCACCTGAGAGTGTACGATATTGTTGCCATAATTAAACCCATAATATAATGACTGTTATTTACCCGTAAGCACCGTCAGCATTAATCTCTAACTACTTAACACGTGGGCAGAAAAAAATTTAATTGAAAAAAGTAACTAACGAGGGTTTTTATCCCTCTCACAACTAATCTAACTAAACATTCAACGGTAATTAATTTGTCGTTAATTACAATAACAATCCTTGACTTCATCCTCTTGTCCTCACCCCAGTTTCTCCTTTTTACAACTGTAATTATTTAAAAAATTATAATGTATATAATATTATTTAAATTATTTTTATAGAAAACACTTTTTGCACTTATGGAGTGTACATATTATTGTAAACAAAATCAACGCTTACTATGTTGTTCGTTTTGTTCCAAAGCTTAAACGGTTGGAACGATTTTATTCATTTTACTTTCTTAGATGTACGTAATATAAAGAAAGTTGTGTGATCGGTCAGAAACGATTGTCTAATTTATAGAGTCTAATATCCGCTTTGAGTCTGAAAAAGTGATTTTGGGGAAAACTCTACAGCCCAAAAGATTAAACCAACTTAGCTTATATCATGGGCGTTTTCCCCTTTTTTTATTATCTTCAATTTTTGACGTCCCTTTGATAAGACAAATTAAAATGATTCCGACTTTCCCAAATTGGATCTAAGGATTTCGTTCAAGATTTATAAAATATAGCTCTTAGGTACTCTAAGAAAACGTATTGAAAACGTATCTGTCAAAAGACGCCGGTTCCTGAGTTATAGGTAAAAACAAACAAAATGACTGGAGGCTGTGAAGGACGAGTTGGTTGGATGAATCTATAGCAGGGTCGGAGCATCAGTATACCACCCAACCTGGACAACTGCAGTTATTTGACTGATGGAATAGACATTATAGCTCTCATGGATAATTAAAGCTAGGGTGGAGTTACTTGACCTAAGCTACAAGCCGTGGTTAAAGGAGCATAAATTCACTTACTCGTTGTGCAATTTGCTAGAGGATGAGACGGTATTTCATTTTATTGCCAAGTGCCCTACATTAATGTATACTAAAAGGGGTTGGTTAGGAAAATCTGTTCTAAATAGAGAAGAGTTTCTGACTCTCATAAATGGGAACGATTAAAGAATTTTTATAAAAAATGCATGAACTGCCATGGTAGAATTAGTAAAACAGTTGAATTATTAATAATCTACTTGATGATGGCTCTTTTTTTTATTCCTATTTATTATGTTTATAGTAAGTAAGGTTAAGGTATATTTTACTGTGTTTATTTCATGTTGTTTTCTCCTTTATCAGATGTTAGTTTGTTTTGGTTTGTTATATTGTATACTTAAAAATAATAAGAAACGTTTTGTTATCTAGAATTTAGTGCCAACCTGGGTGATGGTCAGTTGGCTATTGCCAAAAACAGTGTTCGTTTTGTAAATTTTTTTAACTATTATTATCATGTCTTAATAAAAGCAGTATTTTCATTGGTTTCACAAACAAAATTGGCCATGAATGTTATAAAAATTCTAACGTATTAAAATCGACTCTTCCGACATTAATTTTTTTTTTTAATGTGAATTTTAGACATAGCAACGAAAACCAGCGTGCTAAATTACAAATAATAAAACATCATAGTTAAGTTTTATTCATTTATGGGGATCTTTGCCAACCCAAAAAATTAAAGAATATATGCGTAAGGCTTCAACATTGCAACAAAGATCAAGCTTTATTATCGAGTTATATCACACCTTCCAAAGCGCTGAAATACATGAAAATTTTACATCTGCCAAAAAAATCAAAAATATGCAATGGTAGAATTCGAATTTTTCAACGCGTTAAAATTGACTCCAGAAAACGTTTTGAATGAAAATGAAAAACAGAAATTCAATCCTAACCCCATGTTTAATTCTTTAATTAAACGGAAGAAACCTAATGCAGATGAGACATACCGAACTCTTAACCATACAGAACACTTTGTGCGAAACATGTCTCCTAATTGATACATCTCTCAAAACATTTTAATGTTTTACATGTTAATTGTAGTATCCTGTATGAACATATATGTGTGATATGTGTTAACGAGGTTCTTGTGAATTTGTTCACGGAAAAGAATCTAAAAATGACCTTCAAATAATGTTGAAACTAGTTATAAGACATCTAAAACAAAGGAACTGAAAAAAGTGTAAAAGTACATAACCTAATAATCATTAGCTGTTTCCAACTATTCAGGTTCTCCTTTAATATTAAACTTGAACACAATATTTTCATTGGTAGTTCGTGAACCACCTAAATATGACGACATTGTAATTTAATAAACGTACTTTTCTAAAATTTATTTATTTATTTTGTGAAAAAAAATGTTCAATTTCGATTGTAAAACACATACAAGTCAAGCAAAAATTTATTTATATTGTTATCCTTAATGTTCATATACGCATAAACTTAAATAATATTTTCAATTTAAAACTTCTGCTTGTATGTTTATAAACAAATTTCCGACTATTAATTATAACATTTGTAAGTCGCCATTTCAAATATTGATATATTAAATAATAAATGTAAGACTTGCTGTCTACAATATGTACAGGCAGTACGTACCGAAACATCAAAGACTTGATTCGTGTTTGTTTTAAAAAAATTAATATATTAAGTCCAAATTAGTGTTTGTGTTTGTGTTTATGTATTTAAGTGTTTATGTTGACGAAGAGACACCTGAATAAATTAACTTGAATGGCGGAATAGCCGAAACGGCTGGTATTGTAGACGGTAAGTCTTATATTTATTATTTATTATATTAGTTTACCGTTGTTTTGATAAAGTCTTATGATTGCAGACGGCTGTATGAATCCGTTTTGTTATGGTATTGCACATCTTTGAGTCGAAATTATTTAAATAGTGTCCTCATGATGATAAGTTTCAAACAGTTTATTACATATATTTGTCACATTTCCATATTTTTAGATCCGTTCTTCAACACATCTATTTATATGCTCTCCTTCAACAAATCCAGTATAAAAATGTCTGCCTTTTTAAGAAATATCGTTGACATTTTTATGCATGTGTAATATGTAATGTTGCTTTCTACTGCTTATTATTCCACAAAGCTTTATTTACATTCACTGAATATGAAAAACATACTTCCGAAATACTCTGTTTAAGGAACTAAGTCTACATCATATAGATGAATGCATACGTTGCAGATAGAGTTTTTTTTCTCTTCAAATTTCTCAAAACTTTATTTATCGTTCACTTTGAAAGAAAAATGTAAAACTTTGGTAACAATCCTTTAACACGAAAGTGATTTATCTGAACTTTTCTAAAACTTTTTCCAGAGCATGAATTATAAATATTGCAATCCCATAACAATAATTTCTGCTCGTGTATTTCACTTTTATAATAATTTTACATTTGTTTGGTGATTTAGTTTTTTTTTTTTTTTGTTGTACTTGAGTTGTCATGTTACACACAGGGAAGTTTTTGAGGAAATAATTGTATTCGCAATTAAATTACGGCGTGAGATTTATTTATTGTCACTGAATTAATGAACTTTATTTCTACTTCCTCGCATAGTGGGGTCTATGTTGAATTTTTTGTTAAATTTCTTTTTTCTTTTCCGAGTTCTCTGTCGTCTGTGCAGTGCTCAACAGCCCTAATGAGCGTACAGATTACGATAAATCCTGGTATGATGACATATTTCATTGACGTCTAGAAACATCATAATTTTAAAAAATGTCACTTCTCATTGGTCTCGATTCACTAAGACCTTAAAATAAAGTATTATATAACGATATTTAACTATTAACAAATTTTGAGAGACCTCCACCTCATGATGGTCTAAAACCCAAAATTATGACTTGTTTAGGGATACCATGTAACCTAAGAGAAATTCTCATTAACAATAACTTTAAGAGTGGAGGCTACCTATCTTTTTTACCTACCTAATTACAATCATATCATTGGTAACCATTTTAGTTCGATAGTTCGAACGAAAAATTGGATGACGTCGTTTTTTTGTTTCATCAATAAATTTAAAACAATGTGAAAAATTACTCAATCTCCCCTTTCAACCGTTTTATTTACAGCCTGATCTCGCATCCTTGTTGAAAATTTTAAAACCTGAAATCATAGAAACAGATTCTCACTGCAATAAAATGTATTTAATAACAAATATAACAGGTGGAGAGTGCAAGTTTATTTTGTTGTATAACATATAAAATATAAAAGAGTAATTTGTCTTCTTTTTGATACTAGATGGCGGATATAAATACTGATTGTTTCTGTATGTCGGGAGAGACTCTCAGACACACGCCTGAAATAAGGACCACTCCAACTAGTTGGGACGTGTGGAGTGCTCTCAGAAATTAAAACAACTTCTTGACTTTCTTGCTTGTTAGCTTTAAGACCAAATATTAAAAAGCCGTGAGAATTCTTATATAAACAAATCGTCAATGAAATTTAAGAATTATTATTGCGACCATTCACAAATATTTGTTAATATTGCAAAGTAAGTTATAATTAATTAAATCATATTCAGCAAAAATATCGTGTTTTACCTAAATCGGTATATAATTAGGAATGATTAATATTTTGAATTTTCAAGGAAAATCGGAAAATGTTTAGGCCTAATTGTGAACCGCATGGAAAAGTGATTTCATCGTACTCTTAGACTTTGGTTTTATATACTGGTGCATAAAAACGTTAGTTTATATTGTTGCACAAAAATTATTTAATTTAGAAAGTGTTATTTAATTTGTTATTTGAAATGTGTATGAAGGAATTAAAACTAAATCAAAACCCAATTAATTGTATTAACAAGAAAACGAAAAACAACAGCTTTTCTCTAAAAAATATCTGTTTGACGTATATAGTTTGAAACTTTTGAAACCTCCAGTAAACGTAATGCAGTAGAACAAATAATATTTATGTTGAATATAAAGAAATAAATACCATCGTTTAATTAATTTTTTTTTAAAATTATTTTACATTTTCTAATAAATCTTTCTTGAATCTACAGCATGCAAATATTCTTCCATAGAGTGTTCTCATAAGAGACTAAAAATTCTTGTATGCAAATATGTGTTTTGAATACAACATAAGACTTGTAAGTGCACGTTCACTGAAGAAATGTAAATGGAAACATTTAAATAATGACGTAGGCTACAGACAACCTTTACAAAATAGAAACATTATTTTTTTCAAGACAAAAGTAAAGCATATAATAAAGCTCGTTACATTTAATTGGTGAGAAAAGTTTCAATTAAGATTTTAAGTATAAAAACTACAGTGTTAAATGAAAGTATAGTGATCAAAAGCAAACAAATAGCTTATGATAATATGATAGCTTAGAAACATTAGTGAGTGGAATATATAACTTTATTTATTATTTCAGGAATTTGACTAAAAATTGTAAATTCACCTTTTAGGCCAAATTCATCCAGATTACATCCAGCCAAAATTGACCGACGAAATTAACAACTCTCTCAAAATTCACTAAAGGCCATAATAACAAACTCGAAACTGTGAACGAAACAACATTAGTAACATAAGTAATAACAAACATAATCTATCATCAATTATCCATTTCCATCACACACATTTCATTAGTTTTAGATATCAAATATCCTAATTGTTTTTTATTAAGTTTTTATAGTTTTGTGTATTTATTTAGTGCATCCAAAAATGTCATAAAAATACCTATGGACTACTAAACTATTGTACCACGAGAGTGGGCTAATCGATTTGTATATTTTCTAATTGAATAATTGTAAAATATTATCTCAGTTTGAACTAGTGAACTGTCAAAACTTGATGATGGTTTATTCCGTATACTACTTTCCCTTCTTTATAAGTCTAACCGACATAAAGTAAGGACTGTCTGCAACGTACAAACTATAAAAGTTACCATTTTGTTTTTCTTCTTTTTAGTAGAAATGAAACCTTCGGACCCACAAACGGGCATATTTCTGAAAATCTAGAAATCCTTTTTCTTAATTTTTATTGCTGTTGAGACCGATGGTTCTTGGTGGAATTCCATGTTTAAATAAAATTGTGTTTTATTATCTTTATCCTTTTTTTTGCCATAACAAACATTTCTATCACTATCATTTTCATTACATTACACACATTTGAGAATGTAATGTGAATATTTATTCTTTGAAAATTAATTTTGAAAATTTTTTAACAATATTAATCTCATTACAAAAGCAAAACAACAATATCACAAAACACATGAAGAGTCAAATCTTCAAAATCATGTATAAGTTCAGAGTTGATTTGTACTGAGATTTTTAGTTTGTCACATATTACACCAACTTTTAAGAGTTGGTAAACTTATGCAGATCTGAAAATCCTACAGCCATTTGGAAACTTTCAGGTCTCATAAAGTTTGGAGGTTATAAACTTTTAATATTTGGTCCAAACTTAAATATTAGACCAAATAACACTCAGAGAGTTGTAAGAACGTTGAAAAATTAAGTTATATTAAAATATGTTTTAAAAAAACGAAATATACATTATATAAATTATTAACTTCTTAGTTATTTCTACAACACACTTGTCTTCGTATAATCGCTGTTACCAATTTTAACACGTTATATAGATGAAACGCGTAAAAACGTTTTTAAACGCCGTGTGTTTCTTAATTCTATCAATAATAATAAAGGTTAAAATACAATTTCTCGACTTTTTGGATATCTTGTTAATAAAATGAAAAACTTTTAACACCAGTAAACATACAATACATATAATTACATTTACCTCATAAATTACATATCCTGTTCAGTAACAAATGATAAATCGAGAAAAGTAGACTTTCAACAAGATTTGAATCAAGATATTGAAGAAGACACGTGAAACAACGATCAAGAAGTAATATAATACTTTAAATTGATAGAGTGGTATATTATGTGAGAAAAATTATTTTTTCATTCATAAATTGTATATTGTTTAATATTGTAATACAATTACAATTAAACGGACCCTCTCAAAAAATGTTTTAATCGTCAACCTTTGTATCTTCTATGATAATTGGTAGGGGAAAATTTTGCAGCGTTCAAGGCAATAATTATTATGTACTTTTTCAACTACATAACGGTGTTTTTCATACGATGCAACAGCCTGTGAATACTAGAAGGCTTTAAATTGGGTAATGAGTGGTCAATATATTACAGTTTCTCGTGTTCTCAACCTACCAATCTTACAACTTATTCTCGTGATCTTCGGTCAACATCGTACATTTATGAACCCTTACATACATTAAACCTGGATATCCACTCCAAAGAAAAGCGCTAGATATTAGACGATAGTAGAGCTTAATTTTACTTATAATACCGTCCAATAAATTTTATTTGTGACATTAGATTATACATTTGAAAAATGTTTACTATAATCACTACACCTGATCGATTTTTGGATAGACTTAATTTAATATTCTTACTTTTTTTTTAAACATTTTGAATGTTTCCGTCATTATGATATGATTAGACTTTGTTTGAGGGACAATTAAAACTCTTAACAAAACATTAGTCGCACAAAAAGCTCCCCTAAGAAAAAACACTACCCTTAGAAGGAGTGCAATACTTTATAATGAAGGCGATAGGTTTATTTTAAAACAAAACCCATTAATGAACGGTTTTTGAGTTCAAATTTAATGACTTTTAATTAGAAAAAAAATAGATTTTTGTTATAAAGATTAATCTGATTAAATCTATTGATCATATAACGAAATGTTTTGTTTATAAACCAAAATACAGAGTGTTATGAAAGTATGGAGACGGTTTGATTACTTTTGAATGATTGTAACAGAAGAAAAACCGTATTAGGGTTCTACCTATTGATGTTCAATTTAATTTCCCCACTCAAGAAAATGTCTTCCAGGATAAGTAACTCATGATTTTCAAAAGTAAATTTCTAGCATATTAATTTAATGAACTTTTTTGATTTCAAATTGAATGAGTTTTAATTAGAAAAAATTAAATTTTTGTTATAAAGATTAATCTGATTAAATCTATTGTTAAGGTAAAGGAACGTTTTCCTGATCATGTTACGGAAATTTTTGTTCATAAACCAAAATACAGAGTGTTATGAAAGTATGGAGACTGTTTGATTACTTTTGAATGATTGTATTAAAGTAACAGAAGAAAACCCGAATTAGGGTACACTTATTAAACAAATAAATCTACCTTTTGATGTTTTATTTTTTAATTTCCCCACTCAAGAAAATGTCACCCATGAAAAGTAAGTCATGATTTTCAAAAGTAAATTTCTAACATATCACTTTAATTTCGGGGAAAACATTTTGTTTGATTTTTACCACAACTACTACAATAGTTCATTTGACAGGTGCATCGTTTAGAGATATGAGTGCTTTTCACTGTTTTGTAAGTGAACTTCGTGATGAGCCGTCAAAGTTTTACTTAACTTTCATTTTTTGTTACCCGAAACATTTGATGGGCTGTGACGTATATTGCGATCTTTCTTCAAAGTCGACAATGATTAAAATAAGTTCCAATCCTACATTGATTTCTCAGCCAGTAGTTCGATCATTAATTTGATAATCGATTTATTAATTTGAGCTTATATATAAAACCATCAGTTTTTCTGTTTTTTGATTCTATTAGTCTGCTAAAATTTCTTTCAAATTTCAAGCTTTATTTCATTTTTATGTGTGATGCTTGATAAAATACGTTCCCATCAATTTCTCCATTAAATTGTTATAAATGGAACTAATTATAAAGTACAGAGATAACGTGAACAATTCGAAATATCTCTTGTGAAAGACTGAAATATTTGAGAGGAAAACAAACAGCCGGCTGTTGTAGATACAGGCTCTGAGACCGGCATATTGAGCTTACAAACTGTAGTCTACAAGTGATTCAAAGAGATTCTGTAATAATCTCTCAAAAGCCTCATGATCTCTCGCGGAATTTTGCAAAATAGTTCAAAAGTAAATATTCCATCCTGGACTCCTGAATAGAAAAACAGAGTAGTATAAAAAGTTTTGGCAATTTGGATCATATTTTGGAGGACTATTAACATTATATGCAAAAGTAACATGTAAGTGAATTACTGAACGACAGTCCGGTTTCATTGATACGGTGGACAAAAACAGTTACTTTATGTAATTTTTCTTAAAATTATGTATAACATAACGGTATGGGCCACTTGAAATTGTTAACTTATCCCCTGCACTCTCTCATACAGTGACTTCGAACACTGCAAAAGAAATTCTGTGAGCTCAAAGAATCAGACCGTTTTAGCAATGCATATTATTGCTGTTTGTATCTTATTTATTTAATAATAAATTTAAAAATGTCCGCGACTTTCTTTTTAGCCTTCTTGTATACAATTTAATATAGAAATATATAGTTTTTTAATGTTTCTTCATCACAATTTCTGAAACTATACCAGGCCGATTTTTATAATTTTTTTCACATAAAACCTAATGATTCGTAGATTCTTCGACAAATATAAAATTAGTAAGATCTCTTACGATTAATATAAAAAAATTAAACCTCAAATTTCGTCTTATGAGATTATTTATATTTATATACCCTCCTATGATTTTCCTTAACAGCTGTTTTCATATTTATTATTACCTTTGATATTATGTCACCGTTGATCAAAATGCAGATGTTTCTTATGACATTCACAAACATACTGATTTACAACAAGATTTTATCAAGTAACTAAACGTTTAACTATTTGAAAGTATTTTATACTTTTCTATTTGTGACGTCATTCAGTATTTTCTTCACTTTTACTCTGGTTATTGATAACGTCCTGAGGTAAACATTCGCTTAGCTCGATCCATCACACTTTATTAGACAGTTCTATGTTTGCTAAAAGCAGACAAATTCAAATTAAAATGCCAAACTTATTGAAAAATTCTTGCTTGATATGTTGTATGAAATTCATATTAGATATTTATTTTTACAGTAGGCCTACTGTTAAGGTGTATATGAAATTACATCACGTTAAATGTGTAACATATAATATTTGTAAATTAATTGTGAAGATATATTAAAAAATCATTTTGAAATTTCTAAATTGTATTGTATTGTATAAAAATCACAGGACAGACATATCCTAAAACGTGCACAGTTTCCATCACTGAAACTTTCTGACTCAAATGTATTCTGATTTTAAAGAAGGACAAGATATTCTGATTTTAAAGTTATTGGATAAAGATCGATAAGTTGGAGCATCGATAAATTGAGATAAGTGAAGATCTCAAAAACGTCAAGTCTTTGAGGATAATTATTGTTTTTAGTCAAAAGTTATTTTTTATCGCGAAATAAATTAAATGACATTATTAATTTATTTCAAATGTTTAGTTAGTTCCTTTTACAGTTGTTTGGTGGCGACAGTAATTCAGATAATGAGCCAGATAGATGGACATTAGGATTTACAGAAACATCACTTTAGCTATTAACTTGTAACCAAGATTTTATATCCTTTGTCAAAATAATTAAAATTAGTTGTTTACATTTGAAATCGTAGGTGATTACTTCTGGATAAATGGGAAAACTAAATTAAAACTGAGTGAAAACTATAAAATTACCGTCACTATTTTAAAATTTTTATATTGCTTTAATGTAGATGTATACTGGTGATATAAAGGGTGTTAAAACATTCCACAAACTTTGTCAACCATCCCCCAAAACTATTAATCTTAAAAACCATCAATTGTGTAGTAAAAAGAGAAAATTAACCATAAACGCCACTTTATAATTAAATAGAACCTAAACTTGTTTTGTTTTTACAATAAATGCGTTCTTGGGGTAAAATTATATTTGATTAATATCGAGCTTTTAATGACCGCGGTCAAGGTTTGTATTTATTTTTGCCAAATATTCCTAAACTGTTATATTTACTTGTGATTGTGTAGAAAGTTTTATGTCATTAACTTTTATATTTACTAAAATTTGAACGAAATCGGTGGAGCAAATTTTGAAAAACTGCGACTGTTATAACTCCCTATGATAATTTTTTCTTTAACGTTAGTTCAGGAACTGGCATTTTTGGAGGGGTGGCTACCAAAACTCGACATAGATTTTTTTTTTAACCCATTATATTCTCAATAATAAGAGTAAAATCAATTAAAGTATTTCAGTGTTGCTTTAGTTCCAAGCCTGTCTTGCTTAGACACGTTTCCACGATGACGCAAGTGTAGATTAGCTGCAGACCGTGTTACCCAAATACAAAACGTTTTACTAAAAATAACGTCGTAATAATATGGTTTCTTAAAAAAAAAAATCCTACAATCAATGCAACATAGGTGATTTTGCAAATTTGATGGTTCTAAATATTAACTATTTGCCTGTGTTATAACACTTTTATTTGTTTCGAATAAAACGTTTCACCATCTGAAAATTGCACAAAATGAACTGTTGTCCGACTAAAAAAAGTTCTAACTATGAACAATGGTCAAAATAAATTTATTTTAAGTGTAGAACCTCCGGAAATAGAGAAATAAACGTTTTGTCTTAAGTATTGCTAGCACGGTCAAAACGGAACAATAATACAATACAAATATTGTGTCTCCGTAAAGTAATTACATACTTTTTCAATGTACTTGAAAATTAAATCAAAAACAAAATATTATCCAATGCGAATAAGATGGTTTTGGAAGGAGTTCCTAAAAAGTAATAAATTTTGTCAAGTTAATTTCTGAATGATCTTCGTGATGAATCAGAGACATGGCGAAACTATTTGGTATAGATATCAGATATGTAGCTGCTATCTTTAAATGTTCAAGAATTCCAGAAACAAAACACCTGAACGAGAAGAACTGTCAACTTCCAAGAAAGATTCTAATTGTCAAAAAGAACTTGAAAAATCTTATATTTCACAACCGTTCCATAAAAAGAATCATTTTGTCACTCAGAAATACAAACATTCGTAATACCACAATGATGATCGTAATGTACACCCGAGAGGAATGTGACAACTCCTTCAAATACACAGATCTTAAAGAGATGATTTGTTTAGTTAAGAATCTCTTGTCGAAAACCGCTCAAATTCCAAGTATTTTTAATCAAAACCTCGTGTGTTTAATATTTGTTTGTTTCGGTTGTTGTATTTATTTTGACTAACATGCCATAAATTTAGGTAATTTTGATAGATTTCAAGGATTTAATTTAGAAACATTGACGTGTGTATAGTATATTACATATAGTAACATGAGAGAAAATACTAAACTTTCAGGTACTTTCCAGCTGCGATAGTTGTGAAAATGAAAACGAAGTTAGAATGGACGAGTAGTTTGTGAATTTCATCGAAAAAAAAACTCTATTTCATTCTTATATTATTATCTCTTCGCGGTTCTCTGGAATACAGTTTTACCGCTCACACTTAGTCTTTCTGCAACATCAGATTTGTGCAGACTCAAAGTAAATAAAGGCCGGTATTTATGTTTACAAGTAAAATCGGTTACACACTTCTGAACCACCCTGTATAAGGAACGTATTTATGTTTTATATAAATAAATGGAATAAATTCAAACGAAGTATATTTTCTATTCAAATTCCTCAAAACATTGTGTTTGTTGCACATCGAAAGAAAAATGTAAAAACTTTATCAACAAACCTTTAACGTGAGTTATTTATTGTCTCTGCTAAACTTTTATAAAAGTTTTCCCCAAAGCATGAAATATAAATATTGTAATCCTAAATATTTAACAATAAATCATCCTCTGTATTTCACTTTTATAAGTATTTGTTTTGTGGTTTAGTTTTTTGTTGTACTTGCCATGAAACAACTCGGAGAAGTTTGGGAGGAATAATTCTATTCGTCATAAAATTAGAACTGAAGTTCATCGAAAGGTTACGTTTTGAAGATCTCTGAATTCTTTGTTTTTAATTACAAAATAGATTACGTTGTGATACTGCTAATCATATTTATGATAATTAACCCTGGGATATTTATTGACAAGATAGGACAGAATTTTTTTTTTTTGTTTTCTCTTATTTTAACCACATTTTTGGGTTCCTCGGCCATGCCATTAACACATCCAAATCGACAAATAACAATTGAACAATAATAAGTATAGCAAGCTACCGAAAACCTATGTCAATCGTCTTTAATTTTGAAATTTCGCAACTGTTTTCAATCTTACGGAATAGTAACATATATTTCATATATCCGTTTTATAAGTGTTTTACACTAAGCCTTAATGCTTTAAATGTGTCACCGGCAGATAAATAAATAAGTATTACGTAATAAAACTATACATTTAAACCGGAGGTGAGTAAATCATTTATTTACTAAATCATAGGATGTATTTGGAAGTTGTTGTTGTTTCCAATGGAAGCCTATGTGAGAATCAACCCATGAGTCTCCTAGCATCCCAGTACAATTTAGGAAAATTCTTCGAAATCTGGTGCTCAGAACCAAGCGTGGGGCACCTCAAAAGATGTTCCCTATTCATTGGCTCCCCCATTTGTCGGCACAACACACAAAGATCGGAGTCCAGGACATGGATCCTCTTCAAGTGGGCCGCAAAACAATCATGTCCCATGCCAAGGCGTAGGCCTCTTTCCTAGGCTTGTTCTTGTTGTGTTGGCATTCGTTCTCTATGCACTTCCACCTCCTCTCACTTCCCAAGGCTCGTGCTTCCTTCAGAAATTCCTCTAGTGTTCCATTGCTGATTAGTCTTCTAGCTGAATCAAAGTTCAAGGATTTGTTCCAAGAAGCAGATTGGATTCCTTCTTAGCAAGGACATCCGCCATCTCTTTCCCCATTACTCCCACGTGAGAAGGCACCTACTGGAAATGGATCGTCTTTCCCAGTCTTTCCATCTGTCTGATGGCAACTCTTGCTTCCCTGACAGTTCGAACAAAAGATAAATTGTTTGAGGCTACAGCCTGGATGGCTGCCTTTGAGTCTACCAGGAAGACTATCTTACATAGTTTGGTGTGTCTACATAGTAATAGTTTCAGGGCTGTTGATATTGCCTCTACACTCTATTGTTGTATTTGGAAGTTATACCTACAATAATTAAAAGACAATTTACAATTCCAAAAACAAAACTACCATGTTTGAATAATATTTAATTATATCTTGCAAAAAATTATGTAATAAGTTATCGAATATAATAAAATCATGTGTCAAACAGAAAGTTTTTTCAAAAAGAATTAAAAAGCGACTGATGGACATGAAGAAGGTTGTTTTGTTTTATCGCTATGGCTAATAAAACCACAGTGATGAATTATTTATCATTGTTCATTTGTGTTCTTACCCTGTATTTTTTCTATTTTTTTTTTTTTTTTTTTTGTAAATATATAAAATTATTAATTTTTATATTGTTGATTAAATTAAGTTTAATATATGGAAGCAAACTGAAAATCGTGCAAATCAAGAATTAAAATACAAACAAAAAAGTACAAAAGAACTCTTTTAACATACAAAAAATAATTCAAAGTGATAATTTTTTTTTCTTTTTTAAAGTTTGTATTTATTCTTAGCTGTGGTGACGTATGCAATAGTAGAATTCATTAAAATTGGCTACTTTTTTTTCTTCTTTTCAAAATATTGTAACCTCTAAATAGGCACTGTTGGCTAAAGAGAAACCCAATTGTTTTCTTTTCATTTGTAAATGTTTGTGTTTTATATTGTTGTATACTAAAGAGAATAACTTATTATTATTATAGTGTAGGCCTACACATTATATGCTTAATAAAATTCCACAGACTAAATAATGTTATCCCCTATTTCGAAGTTATTTTTTAACAATTTCAATTTTACTAGTAACTGTTTTAATTTAAACTATATAAAACAATTGTTTTAAAATAAACTTCAACTTAAGCATCACTTTAAGTTTATTTTAAAATTCACAAAATGAACATCTATGTGCGTTGTACAACACACAGATGAAACTTTGTAATTGGAATAAAGCAGTTTTTGGGAAATACTCTTCGATAGATGATTTTCATCAATTATGTATATCCTTCACTAGTTTTAATTGAAGTTTGATCACGTAGTACTATATTCCAATGTATAACAAATTAATAAACAAAGTAAGTATAACTGTGAACATATAGTCTTATCTGTGTAGCTGTGAACGCAAAACGTAAGTTGTCAAATAAGTAAAACTAAATTTTATTTATTTACCCAAATAAACGAAAGTAAATAACAGCAAATAAATTTCTAATCCAAGTTTTTCAATTAGCATTTAAAAATTTTACAAAATTGAAAAACGTAGAATATCTAACTTGTTATAGAATCTTTCAAGTTTGAAATGTCTCTAATGTGTGGTGTGATGTTTTTGTTGTGAATGACAGATCTGTGATTAGTCGTTGCGTTTGTTTCACTGATCTGTGATTAATTCTGATTGATAACGCAACAAATTGAACAAATATAGAACTCGATAATCCCTCTACGAAGCAAGTCAACAACCTCCCTTTTAAAACTTAGCTGTAAATGTCGACATTTGTTTTTTTTTTTTTTTTACAGGATGTTAATATATCTTATATTAATCCTGTAGAGCAACAGTTATCGAAAGAACCCGCATCCGTACAAAACTATTGAAAGGGTGCCACTTAAAAAAAAATAAATAAGTACAATTTAAAAACCTTGTACAACATAATTAGTTCAAGTATCAGAGAGCCATATCTACAATTATTATAATGATTGGCCGTAACTGCTTTTAAATAGAATGAATCCAAAATTTGGTTATCAATACTCGTTTCGCTCAGGCCAATTAACTGATAGAGTTGACAGAAGTGTATTTTATCAAGAAATGTATTTGAACTAATTCAATGCCAAGCTCCATCAGTCGAGAGGCAATGTATTTCTCAGCTGTCCAGACCAGATACCACGCCTTCCCCCCCCCCCCTTCGTCTCAAAATATCCATTATCCGATATAGTTGTCATTTGTGGGATCGACGTTTCTTTTATAAATTTAACTCTTTTAACAAAAAAGTTTCATTTAATTCATAAAATAAATAAACGTAATGTTTTTTAATATTGAAAGTACGAAAAACTTGAATCTTAATCAACACCAATGAATAAGATCAATAACCAATAATCTAAAGTGTCGGTGGTTCCATAAAGATGATCACAAAAGTTAGATGTGATATAAGTAAAAATCGATAATAAGCTTCTGAGTAAACTAAATAAATAACTACTGGTATACAACGTCAAGTTCTAAAACAATTCCAAACTGTTTTAATTATTTGCAATGATGTGTTAAATTTGTAATGTACAGTACAGGCCACTACTCGAACAATAGAAATTTGTACAAAGGTAAACATAAAATGGTTGTATGTACACAGAGGCAAACTGAAACAATGGGTTTTATGAACAAATAAAGATTGGAACAAATTAAAAACTTTATGATTAACAAATAAATAATTAAAAGTTTTTTTTCGTAAAAACAAGATGAAAAAGGGTGTGAAAGTTACACAAATATGTTTACAGTCAAAGTGTCACTTGCTAATTTCATATTTTGTAAAAATTCGAATCTAAACTCATCACTATTTATGCTTGGTGATATTCCATTTTAATAAATAAAACACGTTTATTTCTTAGTATAATCACACATTTATTGAACTTTGCCGACCATGGTTCGGCTAGTTACAGCATTGCCAAGGTAATTTACAAAATTTTCATTTAATTCTTGTATGTCAATTCTTGTAAAATAGCTTTACAATGCTATTTAGCGAAACCATGGTCGGCTAGTTTCAATAAATTTGTGGTTATACTAAGAAATAAAAGTGTTTCATTTATTCTAAAATCGTCCATAAGATATGACTATATTTCAAAAATCCATTGGCTTCTTAAACAGGGGCTGAATGAAATTTTAATTTAATTGATTGTGGAAAAATTGTTACATAATTATCTAATCAGTTCCTTAAAATAATTTATTCAACAAGGAAAAAACCGTAAATATTGTATTTTAATAACATTTGGCATGAAAACAAGGACACGATTTGAATGTTTGACTATTGGAGCAATGTCTCGCTCAAACCACAAGATATATGTAGACCACAATTTTAGAAGAGACACGTAGATAAATCCAGGAGCGAAGTGAAGGAGTTTGCCAAAAACTAATCTGATGAAAATATTTTATTGACGCCTTTTATCTTAATAAAATGGTGGGATTAATTGATTAGTTGTATAACAAAACAACTATGGGACTGCTCATTAATTCTGTGCATTCATTTTGAGTAACAATGTAAATATAACCTAAGATTAATTTACAGTTTCAAATGTGCTGTTCAGTAATTAATAACTTTGTTAATTAATAAATAACTCAGTCATTAAATAATTGTATCATTTTTCTCTTCGTATATTTTGAAAGGGATTTTTGATAACAGATACCAAGACATCTGTAAACAAATAACGAAATTGGTTGCTTACGCAAACTAAAAACAAACCGTGTAAGTTGAAGAATGTTATTCCAACTTAAACTTCCTTCTGTAGGCTTACAAGTTTGATGTTTTCATTAAAACTAGATCGATTTTTTTAATAGGGTTAAAAAATATCACATACATTATAAATTAGCCTACATAACAGCACCATATAGGTTTGGTCTATCCATATTATATTTTTTCTAAAAATAACTACACCAACCAAAAAAGTGAGAATATTGGGTGTCTGTTTTAAGTTTAAGCAAGTAGGGTTAACAAGAATGATTGATTGGCTGTATTGACTAAATTATACATATTGCAAACCACTAAGTTTAGAAAAAAATTGTAGTACTATCTCTTCACAGAAATACTCTTAAATGTGAAGCAATTTGATATTTTTCTTTATTTTATTCAGAATTTAAATTACTCCCAAATTTCATAACAAAACGCACTCAATATCAATAAGTTTAAGATTTCAGCTTTAACGTAAACTTTTCTTTGGTGACACATCATTAGTCAAAAGAAGTCTTACAATTCACAGTAAGAGAGTCTAATTTACGTGTTTAGACTCTAAAAATCATTTGAAAGGGAAATATATGAGAAGTCTTAATACCATTGCGAAGCTATCTCGCATGGAAGATATAAAATACCGAGAATAAATGTTTTTGAGATAATTTGCTTGAACTTGTTACTTCTGTCATACCAAGAACATTAGTATATTAACAGTAATATTTTATAACATCCTCATAATAATAGTTATTATTATTGTTTTAATTACATATTTTTAAATTCGAATAATTCGTTTTAGTTAGAGTGGAAAAGAAGAGTCCGAATACAAAAATTAAAGATAAAAAAAAAGTAGAAAAACTATAATCAGACATAGAGAGAACAGATGTCATAAAGATGGAGGAAGAAATAAAGAGAAACAGGTGATATAAAGAAAGAGAAACCGGTTGCCAGAAAGAACGATATTTTGACAAACTGATATGCGGACCACGGAAGCAGAGAGAGAGAGAGAGAGAGAGAGAGAGAGAGAGAGAGAGAGAGAAAGAGAGAGAGAGAGAGAGAGAGAGAGAGAGAGAGAGAGAGAGAGAGAGAGAGAGAGAGAGAGAGAGAGAGAGAGAGAGAGAGAGAGAGAGAGAGAAGAGGAGGAGGAGGAGGAGGAGGAAAGAAGGGAGATAAAGGGAAGTAGACAAAAATGAAAACTGAGAAAGAAAAGAGGCATACAGAAAAAACCAAAATGCAGGGGGGGGGAAATTTCAGGCAGGTGGTGAAAGAACCCTCAGACAGTCAGAGAATACATAAAAGTCAAGGGAAAAAAAACAGGTCGACAGAGAAAGAAAACCGTCGATAGAGTAAAAGAGGACAGGCGGAGAAAGAAAACTGAAGCAGAGACAAAACAGTGAGTAGAGAAAGAAAATTACAAACGCTGAAAGAAAAAAGGCAGGAAAAAAGTAACCGGGGAATGAAAAAAGGTAGACGGAGACCACAAAAAAGACGGAGAAAGAAAAAGGCAGAAGAAGAAAGAAAACAGAGCAAACAAACAAAGAAAAACATCCAATCAGAAAAATATATTTTAAAATGAGGCATAAAAGGGTAACAAAATGCAGACAGAGAGGTAGTATGAAAGAGGCGTAAAATGAAAAGGTACATAACTAGACGTAAAATGGAAGATTGGATAACATTGAGAAACAGAAATCACAAAGAAAATGGAAACAAAATGAAGCTCCTTTTTAAAGAAACAATCATTTACGCTATTTTAACAAGTTTTTAAACTAAATACAGTACTCGTATTGATTCGCTTACATAATTTACTCTAAGTTCATTGAAACTTTGATAAATTAAAAAAACCGTAATATGTGAATGTTGTGAATGCTTTTACCTAGTTTATTAATATTGTATATAAGTGTAAACAGTCAAGTAAAACTTTCCCTGTGTATACATATTGTGTTTGCTCATGCTCCAATAAACCTATGGTCAGTTTGTTTCACTGAACTGTAACTGATTTTGTTAAACAACCTCAATCCATATCGAAAAAATCAGATATATTTTATTTTGTTACAGCTTCTATCCCATTGTTGCATAATGTGTTTATTGCATGAATGATAATTTCATTAAACGTCGAATACAGTTTTACTTAGTATAACTTATATTGTACCAGTTTTAGTTATGGTATTTTAAACATTTGATTGATTTATTTGATTACCAATTATACACTCTCAAATGTTTTACCTATTAGAGAAAGTATTAAGACGTCTGAAGTAGCCTATTTCATTTCGTTATTTTGCTGGGAAATATAATAAAATAAAATACTTGTTTGGATTTTATTTAAAATATAAAGTAAGAGTAGTGGTTGATAGACTTTTCAAAATGTAAACAATTTAGGAAAGTTAAAATCGTATTTTAAAGGTTTTTGAAAATCAAACATTTTGGCAATTGAGGTTTTTCTTATCTCTCATTATTTCAAAATGGCGGCCTAAAATATTTGAAAATTTATATTTTACATTCATTTGATTATGTTTATATATAAAATTAAGAAACAAATGAGATACAACACAACCTACATTTTACAGGAAAACAAATCATCGAACGATTTAATGAGAACTAACTTTGATATTTTTCTTCTGGCGACTATTCTATCTTAAACATGATAATACTTGTATTACTTATCTCACAGAATTATGATTAAAAAAGAAATTAATTTCACATTACTTAACGTACACGTAGACAACCTAAATAGACATTTCTCTCTGTATACTGTGCGTGATGAAGGTTTTCATTACTTTTTAAAGACAAACCTTTAAAGAGGCTTTCTTTTCTCATTTCCATGAATTAATTAAAAGCGAAACAAAATGACAAAATAGGTTATGTTAATTAATTACGCTTTTTACGACGAAATAAAACAATAGGACGCAGAGTCTTTTGAAATCGGAAATTAAATTGTAAAGTGAATCAGACCTACCAATGCTGGGGAAAGACTGCACCACAATGACTGCCCAAACTCTCAAAAGGTTTTTTTGTAATATTGAGTCGGAAACGAAATGGCTAAAATGCTTAGTGAGAATAGTTTTCTTTTATTATTATTATTGTTTTTAACCTCTCGGTTATCATTTCCTTATAAAAAATAAAATATCAGAACATAAAATAAACTTCCAGTCAGGAATACTCTAATGGCATCAGGTTGAGAAGAAAACAGAGTTGTTCAAAAGAGAACAGATAGGAAAGATGATAAAGGGAGATCTAACCCAAGACTACATGAAAAAAGGTGCAGTTCCCTCGGGATTGCCAAACTTGTACTCACTAAAGTGAGCCTCTGAGTGTGGTCCAATGTGAAAGGACATGTTTCCACAACTCATAATCACACATAGTTTAGTTATGGAAGTTGCAACTATATTTTGTGAGTCTGAGTACTAAATCATTCTATCTCTGTTTCTCGCTATAGTATTATTACCTTAATATATATATATATATATATATATAAATATATATATATATATATATTTATATATATATATATATATATATACAGAAAGAGAGAGGGACCATGAATGAGGGTTTCTTTTTCATGACCCCCCCCCCAAATTAGGGGTCCATAAACCATAGAGGTCCCTTAAATCTTAAGTCATTGCTCTTCTGTCTGTCTGCTATAGTATAAATTTGTGTGTGACAGAACTATAAATTGTCGTTTTAAAAATAAATAAGTTATGAATACATTAAATTATTAAATTTTATATAGTTATATACTACTTAAAGTAATAACACTTTACAGACAGACAGAGATAGAATGATACCTTCAATATCATTCAGAGATATCAATATCATATCAGAGATATAATGAGGTACAATGAAAGAAACTCTCATTCATTGTCTCTCTATCTCTCTGCTGTGGTATAAATTAATAGTGTGTGATATAAATATATTTATTGTTGTTTTCAAAATAAATAAGTTGTGAATATATTAAATTATAAAACTGTATGTAATTATATATTACTTAACGTAATAATACTATATCAGGCAGAAAGAGTGATAATGAATGAGGGTTTCTTTTTTCTTGACCCCTCTCCTTAAATTAGAGGCTACAAACTTGAGAGGTTTTATTTATACTCTGTCTGTATGCTATAGTATAAATTTGTGTACGATAGAAATATATATATATATATATATATATATATATATATATATATAGTTGTGAATAAATTTAATTATAAATTTTATATAATTATATACTTACTTAAGGTATATAGCAGACAGACAGAGATAGAATGATAGGTTTTTTCGTTAAATTCTTAATCAGCCCCCGTGAGCAGATTTCAAATTTACCAAGCTATACTCCTATTTCGATAGACACGTATATTAAATATGTTGGATCAGCACCCTTGTACAAGTGTGCAGTACTGTTTCTTACAATGTCTATGTAAAGAGTGAAATATAAACGTTTCGTTTTCCGTCTATCAGTCTTTGCGAGTCTTCCCTAAATACATTTGTAACTACTGAAATAGGATGACGTATTTACTCTAGATTTGCATCAAACTATAAATTTATACCTTTTCAAAATTACATCTGTTTACAAAAAATGAAAGGAAGCAACATATTTTTCACTCTTAAAAGCTAACAGGAATCTGATTTTTTTAATTTGTTAACGAATAGTCCAGTTATGGATATAATGATTTTAAAAATCTAGCTAATTAATTATAATACCATAGGTTTATATTCTAGTTATTCCTTTCTATTATTGGGTGAATAAAAGTTACACTTTATTCCAAAACCATAAACTTCTTATATTGAATTTTAAAGACTATATTTCTAGACTTTTCTAAAATCAAAATCTAGACTTAACATATCACCCGTTTTCAAATACCATAAGAAAAACAGGACCATACTGACAGACGGAGGGATTCGTTTACGGACATCTTGTAGGAATGTTTGTACTTAATTTTATATTTAAATCAATTTAAAATTTCTATTCTTCTCTGTGTATTTCAAATACATCCTGTGTCAGTTATTTACACCTCTCCTTTAAAATTACCAAACGGTATAAGGACAATAATTCAATAATTTATATCCGTTTAGGTATAATAATTTCAATCATAACTGAAATTAGGTACATTTTAATTGTACTTTATTTTATTGTATTATTGTACCGACTAAATAATATCTTCTACTAATTTTAAAAATCAATCAATTTATTAGTAGGTATGCCACTTCCTAAAT